>JARHVA010009667.1:210000-267500 GCA_037957365.1 Torreya grandis
CTTCATAGACCATGTATACACAAAAGGAGAGTGATTGGATTTTTAGTTTACACCAAAGTTTAAAACATAAAAATAATAATAAAATGGTTATAGTTGTAATGTATTTTAATTATAATAAATAAAAATAATATTGATGGAGTTATATGCAAATAAACACCAAAGTAAATACTAAAGTGTATTCGAAAGGAAATAACAAATGACACATAATTACATTAATCTACCCTAAAAAGTATGTAGTTTTCACATCATGTGAATTTTAGACAATTAAAAAATCCTGAAGTGAATAAAAGAAAATTCAAGTCATTAGTCATTTTAATTATTACTCATGTGATTATTTATGATATGTAAATCCATCGATATCTCAACACCCTATACATTTTTTAGATGATCATAATGCCTCATCCTATTTATTCTATGAAAATTATCATGGGCGACTTAGAAATATTATATAACTTTGTTTAAGAACCTATTATGATGGAATTAATAGATATCTAGATTCATATGGTCCATTTTATTATTTGAGTGTCTTATATGCTGCTTTTTATAAATATAATTACTTATCTATTGATCTTTACAATTACTTATTATGTATGATCTATTCATGGAATGTTTTATATTGTGATGAATTACATGTAAATATTAATACTTGTATCATATAGTAAACAATGAATGATCATGGTTATTTATATATAGAACTTCTACATCACTATTATTTACATTTATGCTACTAATGAAATTATCAAGATAAATGTGAAATTTGTGTTTAAAGGTTATAGGTCATGATTGTTGATTCACATTGGGTATGGGAAGATCCCACTTAAATTGGGTTAAAATTAAGAGAAAATATGGCATATTTATTTCTCCAATTGTAGGTTTTTATTTCATTGATTATTTATATCATATATTAAACTTTCATTATATTCTAGATAGTTTATGTATATTATTTTTATTGTTTAATGTAACATATCACCTATTTCCATAATTATATTTTTTGTGAGATGATATATATTCATATTAAAATTTCAGCTTATATATTTTTGTTTCATGTTTTAACTTTATATTGGGTCTCTAAGTTGATGTGTTTTATCTTTGTTTGATGTGTCTCACTTGTGCTTGATGTGGTCGCTCTATGGTTAATGTGTTTTGATTTCATTTGATGTTATTTCTCAATATTTGGTGTGTGTTAAATGTGTTTAACATGCCTTCACTATAATCCATAATTACCATGTGTTTGATATAAGTTCATTATATTATGTATTTGGTGTGCATTTAATGTCTAGTGAGTTTCGTATGTGTTCATACACATACATGAAATTAGTTATTGTTCTAGTTGTTATAGTCAATTTTGTTGTTGTATTATTTAGTGTAATTATTTATATTTTTCACATTTCTTTCATTATTTTCATTTTTACTTCTACCATTCATCTATTTAGGTGGGAAACACCTACTTGTGATTTATGTTGCTATGACTTATGATATTGATACTACCCTTTTTATAAATTTTGTATATGGGGCACAATATTATTGTGATAATATTAATCATATCAGAGGATCATATGAGGAAAATTACTTATAACATACATGTTTTAAATATCACATATTTATGTGTTAAAACATCATTAGAACCTTTTATATCATATTTTAAACATGATGTGTGTAATAAATTTTATTTTGATATACGTGATTCATATGTGCATCCAAAATCTCAAAATGGGGAAAATATCCCATTTATCATATTCAAATAAATATTATTGGGAATTTTACATCACCATAATCAACATGATAGAGTTGTAGGTCTGTGAATGATAGGGTTCATACCTCTAATTAATAGGGATTCATATTTTGTTTAGATGTAAAGTCCCATTTCTAAAAAAAAATTACAACTTCGCCTCATATTTATATTACATCACATTTATTTATAACTATTTTTTATAGTACTCAAAATTTTGGTTCAACTTTATTTTTTAAACTAAATGTTATACTTAGAAATGTATGCAAGATTAACACAAATTAAAAGGCATGTGATCTCATAATATCATCATTACATCTTCAATATAATTAGCTATACCATTTTTTAGTTTTCTATATATAAATACAGTATTATTATTGAAACTCACTCATGCATTTGTAGAAAAAGAGAAAATATTCTTTCAGGATTCATGGACACAATAGAGTTTGTTTAAAGAGATTTAGGGTATACATTATTCTATCCATATCAGGCATGTATTAATTTAATATATGTATCCACACACACAAAAATGTGGAAATTTAAATCAATAAAAAATAAAAAATGGTCCCTTCTAATTTAGTATTCATTATATTTCATAATTATAAGGTAAGTATATATTCATCATTCATTAGTACAAATTAGGTGTTATTGATCTATTATTCATGTTTTTTTTGTCCCTCCTTGTTATATATCCTCCCTTTCTATCTCCTACTATTTTTTTGGTTGTGTGGTGGATTTAAAAGAAACGTACTTACTGTGTTTAGCAGGTTGTATGTGGTCATCATCTATTAGGTTGTACATGTTACTTTTGCTCCTATCTAATTCACTTTTTATCAATATTTGATCTTGGTTTGCATGCCAATACTATCTTATGTTGAATTTAAGTTACCTATAAAAACACAATAATGTTAATGCATTTAAGAATCTATAGGATCATATTAAAAATTTATAGTATTTATTTTTCACATTGATTGATTAAGGATCTAAATTATTAAATAGAAATTAAAGAAACATTTTGATAAAATTCGTTATGGCATTGAAGTTGATAGTAGTGACACATTACATTGTACTAGTTTGCATGGTTGATTGAATACTGTGATTATTGTTTTTTTATATAAAAATATTAATGTATATCATTAAAGGGATTGTTAAAAATCAAATTTAACCACAACTATTACCTATGTAACATAAGTCCCAAACCCCATTATTATTTCTATTAATTTCAAGTCTATCTTCTAAATTAGGCCAAGGATAAGAAGTGCATTCTATTGATGATCTACACAAAGTTTAATAAAACTAAGCATACATTTTTTGATTAAATATCACTTTAATTAATGGAATAATATATAGCACATTGCTAAACATATACGAAATATGGGTGCAAAATTTACACCAAAAAACATATGCATACTGAGTCGAAACAAGCCTCAAAAGGAGAACAAAGTCCATAAAAGGCCACCTTGAGGAATATAAAATACAAGGTTAGAATAAATCAATTGAATTTCAACCAAAAAAAGGATAAAGAAAATCAAAAATAATAAAAAACTAATTAAATAACAAAAATAAGCATGGTGGTTGATGAATGTGGAGGAGGTAGAGGATCTTGATAGTTTCCTCCCCACCCCCTTAGGAAGGGGTTTTAGAAAACTAACATGGGATCCCAAACATCTATCTAGTGGTTATTTTTAAGATCATCCTCCTACTTAATTGTAAAATATTTCTTGAAGGGTGAAATTTTTAGGGATAACTAGAGGAACTGATCCTATGGAGGAGGATGCCAACCCCTTCCCATTCCACTACTAATTCTTGTAGCTTTTTTAGATTAATTATTTGGATATGGAGAGCCAGGGTGAGGATATGATCTCCTCCAACTCTTATATCATTGATTGTGATTATATTGAAGTCTACCCCTAGAACCATGTAGCCCAGGGGGAATGGTGGTAAGGGGTTGGGAGGATGATGGTTGACCACAAAACGAGCATTCCCCCCAATGGTCCAAGAGATTTTATAAATGGTGGATGATTACCATATTTAATGAATTCATTTTTTAAAAATTGTGCTTGCCTAAGGACTCATAAAATTATACTCAATACAGTTTTAAAACTAAAACATGAAACTTGAAATTTTGAAGATAGTTGTGAGTTTGTGATGAGTTTTAGGATTCTTGCCATTGTGCCATAAAAACCTAATTTTCCACTACAACTATTTGAATATTGTTTTGATGTCTTCAAATATTCAAGATATATTTACAAACCCTCCTTTTAATTATTTTTTTAGTTTTATAAAATTAATTAAGATTGATTTCCCAATTATGATTTATTTTTGGTATAGTTAAATGTTAATGGATATGTGTTTTGTAATTTTATTAAAATACATTTATTTTTAACATACTCCATTTACAAGTTTTACCTGAATTTGTTTCTATAATTCTTTGAATTTATTATCATAATTTTACTATAATGGTTTTAGATTACTATAAAATTAAATTATAATTGCTCATGAAGTTTTGGTTAAGTGGGTTGGTTGTGTCTATCTCCACCTAGGTTCAGATCTATATAGAGTAAAGAGTGAAACCTATTTCAAGGAACTAAGGTGTGGTTGAAAAAGGAAATTAAATCATTCCCTAAGTATTGGATTACTAAGGACTGAACTTCCTTTTATGTATATTACTATAAATAATTTAAATGTTATATCTTTATTATAAATCTCAAACAACAGGGAGAGGAGGTTGAAACTTCTGAATATTTAATCAAAAATAGGAAGGCAAGGGTCATTAGACACTCTAAAAGAAGGGAAAGGTTTTAAAAAGGAGGGATCTTTTATCACCATGAAATGAACTCCATAAAATCTAAAACTAAAGTCAATTGAAATACTTTATGTTATAATAGCACCCGAAGAAAAAAATTGGCATAAACCCCAACCTCTTAGTAATAAAAATATATAAGAAACAAAGAGAATAATTTACTTAAACAAGAAAAATAATTTTTTTGGACATGATAATTTATAATTAAAATAAATTATTTTAATTAATTATTCCTTTATTTTCAATACATTTATCAATTTTATAATATAATTATATTCCTTATAATTAATAAATATATCTATCAAGAACTATACTTTTCAAATTTGAGTTACCCTTTTATGGATTTATTGAATATTTATTTCAATTTTATATCATGTCATGTCAACAACCTTTCCATGCACATTGAATAACATTTAGAAATCATACTCGAAAGTAGTAATAAAAAACACACATTAAAATTTAATGAAATATGCAAAGACATGGAATGTCTTCTCTATTCTTAGTGTGGCCTAGTGAACTATGTAAATCCATTGAAAATTTGAACCCAATACATATTCTTATTTGTCCAATTTCATCTAAAAATAATAAATAAATATAGACGTGATCATCTTTTCTAAATAAACACAATCTAATACATGTGAACACAGTAAGAGTGAATCTGTTAAAAGAAAAGACACTTGACAAGTTGAGTGGATCACATAATCACTGAGATTTAAATATATAACCTGAATCTCTTGAGATAAAATACCTCCTTGGATGTGTTAACATATGAATTTCATATCAATATTTTATATTGAAAATTAGTCTTTTTTCTTTTAGATATTATTACCTTCAACCTCTAAAGGTGGGTTATGCTTATCAATTCTAAATTCCATGGTTGAAAATGTAGAAGAATAGTGGAATATCTCAATATTCAATAAATGGCATGGGTTTCACCTAGGATTTGACCACTTTAGGAGTTAGGATTAAAAAAATGGAGGCCTTGACTGCTTATGGGAATTGAGCCCTTGCCTAGGGATCACTTCTTTATCTCCTTTTCCATCAAGGAGGACTTGAAAAAACCCTCAGGGAGAGGTTAGATTTATAGGGATTATTTTTTGTTTCTATTTGGAAATGGAAGATGGACCTTTCAAAGAATTTGGATTATTTCTATGAATTTCCAGTGTGGATCTCTGTCTTAGAACTCCCACTTAACTTCTAGCATGAAGACATAATCCTTTATTTGGCTTGATATTTCATGCCTTTATTAATGATCAACCCAATGAATCAAAGAAGGAGAAGATTATTGAATGCCAAGGTAATGGTCCTAGTTTATTTTTCCACACCTCTATCAATGTTAATATTCCTTAGGAGTAAAATGAGTATTTGGAGGCAAAACTACAAGATCAATAGATTCCAAGGCCCATATAAGAGACATTCATATATCCACATCATGAGTACCCCTTGATCTATGCCTTTGACTCTCTTTATGGGAGAAAAGGATCATTTAATTTATGAAGAAATTTAGGATATATATTTAAAGGTTACTCATGCTGGGGAAATTCCAAAGATGTAGGAAAACCTATTAAAAATGTCTGCTTTGGGAACTGCTAAAGAACTAACTAATAAATCTAAATAAACAATGGTAGTTATTATGTGGTCCTCATTTAAGGAAATTCATAACTCCTTGAACCTTAACCCTTTTTGGGAGATCACATCCACCCCCTAAACCCCTTACATTTATTACAATATGTCTATTAGGATACTTCAGTCTATGTTAGTGGGTTAAACCTCTCATCATAGAAATTAAAAGGTTAAATATTTCAACTTTGATCCTAAGGAGGATGTAAACCCATATAATGCTTTAAAATAACTTTTGGAAGATAATCTAGCCTATAAAAAGATCCCTAATGGGTATATAACTCCTAAAAGGATGGGATCCAACCAAAAAAATGAATTGGGTCATTATTCCAAACACTCAGGATCCTAGTTCAATCATAAAAAGATGAACCTTGGTAAAGGAGAGATCAATTATGGAAACACAAATAGAAAAATGGGAAGAAATTCATCATGAAGGAAACTAGAATTAGATAGTGAAGAAAAAATTTCCAAAGGTGCAAAAATTACGCTCTCAGGAGGAATCATGTTTGGTTATTAATGGATCCATGTAAGACCTTTGTGTTGGGGCTGATTTTAGTTATGGTTTGTCAAGTTCAAGTCTATTATTATTTCCTTTTATATTTGGTTTGGATTGACCATTGCGATCCAAACTAGGATCCTTATCTAACCTAGCTTTTCTTATTTTAAATTTATTTATTTTAGTAGTAGGATATTTGATTTTTTACTAGTTATTTCCCTTTCCTCAAGTTTTCCCTTTCCTTTGGCTAGGTGTACATCAAATTTATTTAGTTGGTAGCCTAGATTTTTTCCTTTTTTTGCTTTAATTAGCCACTCCTTATCATCATTATTTCCCTCATGCAAAATCCCTTATCTTCCTCCTCCCCCATGTCACTTCATGACAAAGATTTTATTTTCTTGTTGCACCACCAACATCTTTGCCTCTTTTACTTCTATACACTACATCATCATTTAGAAGATATTTTATCTAATCATTACTCATTTTTATGATTATTTATTGTATTTTACCTTTTTATAGGCATCAATATTTTATTGAGTTCACTTATCTACTTCCTTTTAATAATCCTCTAAATTAATGAGTTTGAATTAATTTCCTCAGAACAATTTATTTGGAAGACAAGGAGAAGAAAACAAGTTCTAAACATGATTCTATGGAAGATGGGGTTTTAAAACTGAGAACTATTAGAGTTGAGCCTATGTCCTATTCTACAATTAAGAATAACAATCCTAATATTTGGGTGATTTTATAGGAGGGGAACCTCACCCAATTCATGCTCATAATTATTGGGCATGACCCCAATATTTAAAAGGAGTTTTTTTAGTCTTGAAAATAAATATTTTTTTGTTGTAAGGGCCATGATGATCAAAGATAATGAATAAGCCATTACTGAATCTATCAGATTGGTAGTGTATGATCTCAAGTACTACAAGGATAAAACCATGAAGGGTGAATGGGTGTCTAAATTATAAAACCCAACAAAAAATCCTAAATAGGTCACCAAAAGTTTTTAGAGGATGGACTTCCTAGAGTTATGCTAGAGGTTTATAGGTAGGTGATGTTTTACATCACCCTAGACTCTAAATTTTTGTTTGATAAGGTCTCGCTATTTTATGTTATTAAATCATTTAACGGAATTTACACACAAGTCTCAAATTCTACATACTCTGCTCTTTAGAGGAATCTATGAGAACTTTCAAGGGTAACAACAAGGTTTTGGTTTCACACAAAGTCCTTATCTTCTTATTATTTAAGTTTTCACCCTTGGTGAGGAGTATCAAATTATATCTAATTTCACAAGAAATCAAAATTAATGAAATGAAAAGAGCCAAAGGCACTTTTATGGATGTTTCTAAGGAAAAATTTAAGAAAGACAAGGGGGGATGGCCTAAGAAGAAACTCATACTATAACCTAAAGCTTTAAAGGAACTAAAAGATGAATTGATTGCCTCCTTTATCTAATAAGACCCTATGGTCATCATCTTAGACCTGGGTTCCCCTAAGGCCTTCAAGATTATTATTAAGGTCTCTCATGAGGAGCTTGACCTTGAGAAAACTTAGTAGGAAGACAGCTCCCCCAACACCAGAATCTGATCTATTAAATCAGGCATAAAAATAAAAATAAAGAAGATAATAAAAATTTGATTAGAGATAAAACAAATATGTGGAGTCATATACCCAAATGTTGGTTTTGAAGGTTTTCTACATAGATCCTTTTACTTTGGTATGCTCATGAGAGGAAAAGAGGACGTTACTAAACCTCAAGCTTGGGATCTTTGTAGTGAAAGCTTGGACACGTCTTGATACCATATTCAAACCGCTACTAAAAATATTTCTCCCCTAGCTATGGAAGGTATGAAATATGACCTAAAGGAAGGGACCGGATAAATGACCCAGGGAAAACCCATCAAAGATTCTCAGTAGATCTCAGTAGGTCCTTTAGACATAAATTTTTGTTGTTTCAATTGATTGTCTTATTTTGGTCTAGCTAGATGTGGGTTTACCTTAATCTTAACATATGAATTTAATTTTAAACTACATTCAAGTCTATCTGTTGAAACTATGTGATTAAAATAAAGTGTGACCTCCAAACATAGAAAATGTGAATGTGGCTGCAAAGTGATTTAATAAATTAGAAAGGGTACATATGGATTTATTGTGTGGCAAATTAATCCAACTAAGATCTGAAATAATTTACAATTTGAATTGACATATCAATGCACCTTGAAAAGAAAATTGAATTATAAAAGATAAGTTTTAATTTCCTATTAATATTTTTATTTTAAATATATTTATTTGAAATACATAAATTAATAATTTTATTATTTTATTAACAAAATTATTATCAATCTATTACATATAGTGTTTACATATATTATAAACATTGATATTAATAATAAAATTTACTAACACTTTAGTTTACAAACCCTTTTCTAATTAATTATTTCATCTATCACCATAGACATATTATTGTGTGGCTCATCATATTTATTTATGGATGTATAAATTAACTTACCTTTTATAGGTGCCCTGCCACAATTTATACGTGGTACATGATTTTCCAAGCAATGAAAAATACATGGCATATTTCACTACATACATCTTAACCTAACCTACTATAAATATAAATTTTGGAGTACTTGCATGGTATTTTCCCAAACCTAATATATATAATTTAATGTTATAAGTATTTTCATGGTATTTATTTCTATCATAATATAATATTTGTAAGGTTAATGTATTTTAATCATTAATATATAATAATTTTATATAATTAATTTTCTAGGTGGTATTGTTTCTAATAGGTTTATAAGGTTTTCCTAAAATAAAAAACGTAGTATTAATGTTACAAAAAATTAATGTTATATAGCATAATGTTATATAGGAGTGTTATAAATCAGTTTTGGTTAGGTATATTTTAGAGTGGTATAGGCTAGATAAGGTTTTGTAACAATTTAGAATACAATAAAATGTATCAACAAGATCACATGTGTTTTCATGTACAATTAGAAATAGATGTATTGCGGACCAAGGATAAAACCTAAGCTCACATAGAATTAATGCACATATATGTATACTATACCATAAAAACTTGAGAGAGATAATGAATATAAGAGTTATAGTATTATACAAAATGGTGTTAGTAGATGTGGCACATTAGATTGGTAATCTCATATGTGATACCTACGATATGATGACATTGATTACATGTGGAATTTAAATTACAACAATAGAGGACATGAAAAAAATAGGTACATGTATGAGCAATTATCCCTAGTGATGGAGGATATGATGGCTGGGAGGATGTGCATGTTGTTGAGGAAAGAGTTATATAAGTTAAGGTGGAGTAGGTAGATATAGGTGATACCCATATGGTTATTATTGATAGTGATGAGGAGGGAGGTGGGGAGGATGCAATGATGAATACTAAACTAGAGATCCATAAAAGGGGAGATGGTGAGGTTAGGCCTTCAATAAAGAAACCATCAGTGGAGGATGAGGCCTTGATTGTGAGGATTCATGAGGATATTAAAGCGAGAGATATTTGGATTACAAGGTTATAAGGAGATGGACTAGAGATAGGTAGCCAAATATATGCAATAATAACAAGATTATGATTGGAGTTAAATAGGTTGACAACATATATTATGAGTAGAGAGGAGGGTTTGGTGTATTTTTATATGGGGACAAAGATAGAGGATGATACTTTGTTAGCACAGATATAAATGAGAGAGAGAGAGAGAGAGAGAGAGAGAGAGAGAGAGAGAGAGAGAGAGAGAGAGAGAGATGTATCTCAAAATGATATAAAAAGAGCTATGGATCTATTGACTTCATCAAGCCAATTGAAGTCCCTATCAGATGTTGTGAGGGGGATGGAGCAAGTGACTTGCTACAAGATTATGTATGAGTGAGTAGTATAACTAGATTAATAAACACCTTAATTTAAAAGATTACTATAGTATTAGGATATTTGGATCATGGAGGAGAACAACATGGACCATAAAATTAAAGGATTTTGTTAGCCATTCATTTGAGAAAGCCATGCAGCTTCCATAGAGTACACCATAGTGGCTGAAATCACTTCCTATTATGGGAAAAGTGAGATCTAAGAGATAGATGATAGAGTCATATTTTTTATATGTATCGATGTATATATATTTTATAGATGTATATGACACACATTTTATGCATCAATAGACACACATACACACACAATTTTTCATGGCATGTGATTGTGTTATATATTGATTTATGTTTTGAATTTTTTATTTTGATAGATGTATTATATGGATCTATACATACATTATACTATTTTTCCTAAATTTAATATTTGACTGATGTTAGTCTTTTATAATTTATTATGCAATAGTCAAAATGGATATAAAAATGTTTCTATGAAAATGAGATGGTTTAGAACCCTGAATTTTATATGCTTCATTTGGAGTTACAATAATATTTACAACATTATATTCTAACATGAATTGAGCAATATTTATTTTTATTTTTCGTAAGACACTATGTACCAATGGTATGGGAAAAATATGATGTATATTACGATATACACATAGGGACTAATAGAGTGACAAGGGGAAGACTTAGTGTATAATGATATGGAAGATCATAATAACGCTATTTGTAATTCTCAGTGATTTATACTTAAAGATAAATAATGAAAATAATATAAAGAGTGTTTGCGACAATGAAACCACGTAAGAAAAAACAAATAAGAAATTAAATGAAGAATTGTACAAGCAAGTAATCAAAACACACAAGCTTTATGAACAATAAAGCAAGCAAATGGTACACAAGTAAAAGAATGTATTTTTGTTTTTCCTTGGATACATTACAATCCTTTGAGGTATGATATATTTCACAATGTTAACCATCGCATGGATAAACCAGGTAAAGAATAACTAAAATACATTGACTAAGCACACATTGTTTTTCGATTGGTTTTATGGGTTTTTGTGTTTTGGGGGATTTTATAATAATTTTATACGTGATTGGATTTTTGGGTGATGGTGTAAAATATAAACTTAGATACAAAAACTAAATGAGATTTGCTTACATGTTTGTATGGATGTCATGCCAATGTACTTTTCCCAATGAGAAAAGAAATGGAAAGTGATGATATTAGGTAAAATTATAAGGATTATAAAAAGTTACCCTTCCAAGAAATGATGTTATATGAATGTGTTTTATTATGGATGATTGTTTTTCATATGGATTATGTATAATATTCTACAGAAACATAAGCACAAGGATCTACATAATCATGAAGATCAAACATTAACTAAAATGTAATGTGCAACTGAAAAGATGGGATATACACAAATGATAAGGGATATATGCAAATGGATAATGTATATTTTTATGGGATTACCCCAAGTAAAAATGGTGTATATATACAATGGTCTATGCATGGTAATAGAGGTTTCACCATGGTACTTATCCAAAGCATCATTAGAATGTTTTTCACTTTTGGTCTGATTATTTTTCTTTCTATTTTTTTCTCTATTTTTTCTCTTTTTCTCTATTTTTTACATTTGTTTACATACATATATAAAACAACACTAGAAAATTATAGGAATGGAAATGATAGAGGTCCATGATGTTCATAGGTTCATCAATCTCTTCTCCTTCTTATATTTCTAGTTTGTAAGCACCCAATAAACATTTGGTAATGGCGATATATGGACCTAACCAATTAATGTTTGAAATTGTAGTGAAAAGAGGGAACATTATATGGTAATTACTTTATGAATTACCAAAATCATATCTAAAATAAGAGATTGACCATAAGTTATTTGATTCATTTAAAAGAAAAAATCCATTGACCATAAGTTGTTTGATCCAATTCTAAGAAAAATTCCAATGACCTAGAAGAGATTGACCATAAATCGTTTGATTCAATTAGATGAAAATTTCCATTGACCATAAGTTTTTTTATCCAATTCCATGAAAATTTCCAATGACCTAAGATTCAAATAATTATTTGTGTTAATAGGAAGTTTTCATAGACAATTAGTTTAGTTTATTTTTTAGATGTGAATGTGTATTTGATAAAGTACTACATACCAAGCCATCATTAACTACTTTAATAATTTTGGTTTACTAGAGTAAACATCAAATGAGAAATATTGAACTAACATTATACCAATGATATTCACTTCATTAGCATTAGCATTATTCATCAGAAAAATTATTTAAATTCTCAGATTTATGATAAATTGTTCACTTGTTATAATTTAAAGTGTTATTTTATTGAATATGTCAAAGTTTTAAAGAACATCTTGTATACTATAATCAATAATTTATTTATTTATTTGAATATGCAAATTTATTATTTAATTGAATATATTTTTTAATTCGAGTGATTATGGGACCTCAAGCTAATGGGACTTAAACTCAAGACAACCAATTTCAATAATTACACTCACCCAAATGAATACTACAATAATTACTTACTAATATTGAATAATAATTTTTATTTTTATTTCCTTTCTCATTATTTAAATTAGGGAATCAATTATGTAGTGAAATTTCTCTTTTAATTCATGGTGGTGGCAAAAAATAAGTTCCCCTTATTTCATTTTTTATTTATGGAAGTGAAATGTAAATGATGGTTGTGTTTTTAGGCTTCCCATAAAATAAGCAAGATTACCAATAGAATGGTATGTGAGACTTTTAATTTTTTCAAGAATTTTAATCGATGGATAATGTTAAATCCAATACTATTTTCACCACGTGTGTGACAAAATCCACATTTTTTTATCTAGTATTCTTTTTTGAAAAGGCCACTTTTCTTTTAATTGCAATTAACAAAGTAATTTGAAACATTTTGAACTCATTTACACTTATCAAGTTATTACCGTATTTTTATAACTTTTTTATGTTGGAATCTATGAAAGAGATAATTTTCTTTGTGAAAAAATTTATCTTTGACATGGTCATTGTGAATTGATGTACCAAATCTTCAAGTGAAGTTCTAGTATGTGTAGTTTGTACGAATATTGATGAAAATTTGGTGAACAACTTTAAAAAATATTCATTTTGTATGTTTTTAACAATTTTAGTATGTAATTTTTTTTGTATTTCAATTATTTGTATGGTGAATTACTTGGGATGGAGATAATTATAATTTAATTTAACACAAATAGCCTTATCTCAACTTAGTTCTTAATGTCAATTTTAAAATCCAATCCATGACACATTTATTTCATTCCTCAATCCTTCCTTCATTGTGAAGTAATGGCTAGTGACATATAAATTTTATTTACGAAATTCACGTCGTTGTTGGCAAATAAATTTTTCATCAGAAAAACTTATTTTATTTATTGAAAAAATAAAAACATATATAGGGCAATAATATCCTAAAAAATAGGAGATAACACCTATCCCATAATTTACCCACTCATATCTCTAATAGCTCTCTCCTTATAACCTGTGTGAGATAATATCTCGCTTAAAAATTTATTTATAATGCATAACTATGTTCACATTAAAATATTCCATCATTCCCTCCCCTAATGTGAAATTTGGGGACGTTGATTACAACTGATATGCATCCAAATACATTGAAAAAATACCTTTTGAATATTATAAATAGAGAAAGCTTACACACAAAAATACCAGAGAAAAAATGATGATATTAAAAACAAAAAAATATAAAATTTTAATAAATTCAAATTGACACTTAAGAAACAAATGACTCAAGACACAAATTATATTCAAAAGTAATAAAAAAAATTACTTTTTAGACATACTACCAAGCCTAACCAATATTTAAACAAAAAATAAAAAATACATAACCAACTATTTATATGTAAATCAATTTTGACTAATAATTAAATATATATATATGAAATTTTTTAATAAAAGTATTCGTATAAATAAAATTGATGTTAGGTTTTGGAGCTAAAAGCTTCACTGATGTAAACATGGAGGAGGTTGCTAAGTGTCACAGTAACCGATATCAGTCAGGCCAATCAACGTCGGTCAGAGGTGGACAATAAGCTGCCGACATCGGTTATGGATCAGCTGACGTCAGTCATCTCCAAACAGACAGTGACTGACATCAGTCACCTATGCATTTTAGAACTGTTAGTTACACAAACAGTTAGTTTGTTGAATGACCAGTTTGCATGTAAAGACTAATTTTAGTCTTGGAGCTATGTTTCTAATTATTGTAATTAGGAAGTCTAATTATTATTTGTATGGGATATATATAATAGACTCATGGGGCTATATTGTAATTTGGAGAATCATAAGGACTTGGTGAGGTAAGGACAAGGGTTCTTCCCGAGTATAAGATATAAGGTCGACAGGTGTGCAAGACCAAGTTGATCTACAGGTGTGTAAGATTAAGAGAGATCTACATGGTAAGTAAGATCATTTGATTTACAGGTTGTTGCAAGACCAGTGAGATCTACTTGGAGTACACGGTGTACTCAGACTTGGAGTATGTGTGTGTACTCGGTGGTACTGGCAGTATTAATACTGATTGGTTAAAATAACAACTCTGTGTTTGAGTTGGTTTGTTTGTAATTAAGAGATAGAACTATTGAGGGAAGATTACTAGTACATCCAAAAGGTGTGGGAAGAGTGTGATCTATTTATTGTATTTTTTTCTAGATGAGTTGAATATAATTGTGTATTGTCTCTCATATTCTGTGCTATTTTAATTTCTAGTTACTTATTATTCTAGTTAAATTTTGTGTTTAGTTGTTTATACAAAGGTAATTAATTGTGCTCTTAATCCTGACAATTGGTGTTAGAGCTTTGTGAGCCTAGGTCCTATCAAGTGGTATCAGAGCTAGGTTCTACTACCAAGCGGTTAAGCAGGTTAGTTTTGTTGATTACAAGTCACTCTCAGAGGTTTTTGATTGACTGGGAGTATAGCAATGGTAGAAGAAAGTACACTAAAAATAGAGGAATTCAACAAAAATAATTCTCAATTATGAAATTATAGAAATAAAGAGCAGGTGAAGAAATATTGTTGGTTGGTAGAAGATCAGCATGAAGGAAATGAAGAAATAGATGTTGCAAAGGTTGTTGCACAGGATACTCTTTTATGTTCCTTGGATAAAGTAGAATCTTAGATTATAGATTTTGTTGCCTCTTTCCATGCAGCCCCAAATAAAGTATTTTTCCATGATTATGTCCATTGAGACTTTGAAAAAAAATATTTAGGGGTTGGTGTGCCTTGTCAAATTGTTGGCAAAGGGGAAGTGTGGCTGAAATTACAGACGGCCAACACATGGGTGTTGAAGAATGTCATGCAAGTCTCAATCTTGAAGAGGAGTCTAATTTTTTCAAAAAAGTTAGGTGATGAGGGATCCACAGTAACTCTCACAGTGGATGCACTTGAATTAGCATGTGGTAAGATAGTAGGTATTCTTTATCTATCTACTTGTATTACTGATTCACCTTCTATTGCAAAGATGTGGCTTTGTAGGCTTGGTCACATGAGTAAGAAAGAGATGCATGTTCTTAAGACAAAGTCTAATGTCTTTAACAAATTTAAGAATTGGAAAACTTTGGTGTTCATGGAGGAGATGATGGACAATGATCAGCTAGAAAGGCTGAATAAAACTAAGCAAGGCAATTTGGATAGGGTTTTGATCCAAGGTGAGCTCGTGGGTAAAGATCATTACTCACAGAAAAACACAGTTATTGACGTCGATCAGGTGGAATCGATGTCTAACAAATAGGTACCAACATCGGTCATGTATAGACTAGAGTTGGTGGTGTTGGGCAAGTAGACACCGATGTTGGTCAGGGAACTAGCATCGACGATTAGGTGGAATTGACATCGGTCAGGTGCAGACTAGGGTCGATCAGAGAATAGATTTTGGGCAGACAACAAGCTGTCAAGGAGTCTCAAACACCCATATGGAGGACTGAAAGGGTAAGTAAGCCTCAAATTCATTATTCACCTTCTTTATATTACTTGTTGCTCACTAATGGTCAAGAACCAGGAAGTTTTAAAGAGGCAGAGCAAGTAGAACCTAAGAAATAATGGGAGCATGGCATGAATGAGAAAGTGGATTTTTTGGAAGAGAACTAAATTAGATATTTGGTAGAGTTTCCAGCTGAAAAGAAAGCACTGAAAAATGAATAGATTTCTAGGTTAAATAAAGGAGAGAATGGACACGTGAGACAAAAGGCCAAGTTATATGGTCTTGAGCAGGCTGCAGGACAATAGAGGTTTGGCAGGTGTATGACAAAGCATGGCTTTAGTTGATGTCAATATGACCATTGTGTTTTCTTTACCAAGTTAGATAATATTATCTACATTATCTTGTTACTATATGTTGTGTGTATGCTTGTTGTAGGGTCACACATGTAGGGAGTTGCTGAGCTAAAGGTAAAGTTAGTTCAGAGGTATGTCATGAAGAATTTAAGAGTAGCAAAATTCTTTGGCATGAGAATTCCTAGAGATAAGAAAGATCACAAGTTGATGTTGTCTCAGGATGATTGTATGAATAAAGTAGTGGAGAGGTTCAATATGTAGGATGCAGATCCAGTTAACACACCTATGGATGGACAGTTCACAGAACAGTGTCCTAATTTACATGATGAGGTTGAGTACATGTGTACTAGACCTGAGTTTGCCCAAGTAGTGAGTGTTTTCAGCCAATTCAAGAAAGAAGCACTGGAAACCAGGTTAATAGATTTTCAGGTATCTGAGAGGGACTAGTAGTAGGTATACATGCGATGCAGGGTTAATCACTTCTCTACATGGGTATGTAGATTCGGATGTGGTAGGGGACTTGGATGATAGGCATAACACCACAAGATGTGTAGTGGTTGGTCTTCAAGATTGAACTTGAAAAGGGATACAAACCAAGAAACAAATTAAATGATGTACAGGTATAGGTGCAACTGTTTAGCTATAAGTAGGAGATTGTTAGGTTGTAGAGCTAAAAGCTTCACTAATGGAAACATGAAGGAGGTTGTTGAGTGTCACAGTAATTGACGTCGGTCAGGCCAACTAATGTCAGTCAAAGGTGGACAGGATGTTGCCGACATTGGTCATGGATTGGCCAATGTCAGTCATCTCCAAATAGATAGTGACTGAGGTGAGTCACCTGTGCATTTAAGAACTGTTAGTTACACAAATAGTTAGTTTGTTGAATGCCCAGTTTGTATGTAAAGACTAATTTTAGTCTTAGAGCTGCATTTCTAATTATTGTAATTATAAAGTCTAATTATTATTTGTATGGGATCTATATAATAGACTCATGGGGCTATATTTTAATTTGGAGAATCATAAAAATTTGGTGAGGCAAGGACAAGTGTTCTTTTTAAGTGTAAGATCTAAGGTCAACAGGTGTGTAAGACCAAGTTATTCTACAGGTATGCAAGATCAGGGGAGATATACATGGTAAGTAAGAGTATTTAATTTTTAAATTGTTGCAAGATCAATGATATCTACTTGGAGTACGTGGTGTGCTCAGACTTGGAGTATGTGTGTGTACTCGGTGGTACTGGTAGTATTGATACTGACTGGTTGAAACAACAACTCTGTATTTGAGTTGGTTTGTTTGTAATTGAGAGAGAGAGAGAAATCTTGATGGAATATTACTAGTACGCCCAAGAGGTGTGGGAAGAGTGTGATCTCTTTATTGTATTTTTTTTGGATGAGTTGAATATAATTGTGTATTGTCTCTCATATTCTGTGCTATTTTTAATTTCTAGTTACTTATTATTCTGGTTAAATTTTGTGTTTAGTTGCTTGTATAAAGATAATTAATTATGCTCTTAATCTCGACAATTAGTGTCAGAGCTTTGTGAGCCTAGGTCATATCAAGTGCTATCAGATCCAGGTTCAACTAACAAGCAGTTGAGTAGGTTAGTGTTTGTTGATTATAGGTCACTCTCAAGGGTTTCTGATTGAGTGAGAGTATAGCAATGGTAGAAAAAAGTACACTAAGAATGGAGGAATTCAACAACAAAAATTTTCAATTATGGAATTATGGATAGAAAGAGCAGGTAAAGAAATATTGTTGGTTGGTAGAAAATCAGCATGAAGGAAATGAAGAAGCAGATGTTGCAGGGGTTGTTGCACAGGATGCTCTTGTATGTTCCTTGGATAAAGTAGAATCTTGGATTATAGATTCTGTTGCCTCTTTTCATGTAGCCCCAAATAGAGTATTTTTTTATGATTATGTCCATGGAGACTTTGGAAAATTTTATTTAGGGGTTGGTGAGCCTTGTCAATTATTGGCAAAGGAGAAGTGTGGCTAAAATTGAAGACGGCCAACACATAGGTGTTGAAGGATGTCATGCAAGTCCCAGTCTTGAAGAGGAGTCTAATTTCTTCAAGAAAGTTGGGTGATGAGGGATGCACAGTAACACTCATAGCAGATGCACTTGAATTAGCATGTGGTAAGAAAGTAGGTATTATTTATCTATCTACTTGTATTACTGATTCACTTTCTATTGCAAAGATGTAGCTTTGTAGGCTCGGTCACATGAGTAAGAAGGGGATGCATATTCTTAAGAGAAAGTCTGATGTCTTTGACAAATTTAAGAACTAGAAAGCCTTGGTGTTCATGGAGGAGATGATGGATAGTGATCCGCTAGGAAGGCTGAATAAAATTGAGCAGGGTAGTTTGGACAGGGTTTTGATCTAAGGTGAGTTCACGGATAAAGATCATCACTCACAAGAAAACACAGTTATCGACGTTGGTCAAGTGAAACTGACGTCAAATAGGCAAGTACCAACGTCAGTAATGTGTAGACCAGAGTCGATGGTGTCAGGCAGGTGGACAATGACGTCAGTCAAGGAATCGATGTCGACGATTAGGTGGAATCGACATCGATCAGGTGCAGACTAGGGTCTACCAAAGAATAGATTTTAGATGGACAACAAGCTGTCAAGGAGTTTCAAATACCATAACGAGAATCGAAATGGTAAGTATGCCTCAAATTCATTATTTGCCTTCTTTACACTACTTGTTGCTCACTGATGGTCAAAAACCAAGAAGTTTTAAAGAGGTAGAGTAGCTATAATCTAGGAAACAGTGGGAGCATGGCATGAATGAGAAAGTAGATTCATTGGAAGAGATCTAAATAGGAGATTTGGTAGTAGAGTTTCCAGCCAGAAAGAAAGCACTAAAAGACAAAATGATTTCTAGGTTAAAGAAAAGAGAGAATGGACACGTGAGACAGAAGGCCAGGTTATATGGTCTTGAACAGGCTGCAGGACAATGGAGGTTTGACAGGTGTATGACAAATCATGGCTTTAGTCAATGTCAATGTGACCATTGTGTTTTATTTACTAGGTTGGATAATATTAGCTACATTATCTTGTTATTGTATGTTGTGTGTATGCTTGTTGAAGGGTCACACATGCAGGGAGTTGATGAGCTAAAGGTAAAGTTAGTTCAGAGGTATGTCATAAAGAATTTAGGAGCAACAAAATTTTTTGGCATGAATATTCCTAGAGATAGGAAAGATCACAGGTTGATGTTGTCTCAGGATGATTGTGTGAATAAGGTAGTGGAGAGGTTCAATATGTAGGATGCAAAACCAGTTAACACACTTATGGATGGATAGTTCACAGAACAGTGTCCCAATTCACATGATGAAGTTGAGTACATGTGTACTAGACCTGAGTTTGCCCAAGCAGTGGGTGTTGTTAGTAAGTTTGTGGCTAATCTAGAAAAGAAGCACTAGAAAGTAGTTCAGTGGATTTTCAGGTATCTGAGAGGGACCAGCAACAGGTATACATGCGATGCAAGGTCAAGCACTTATCTACATGGGTATGTAGAATTGGATGTGGCAGGGGACTTGGATGACAGGCGTAACACCACAAGAAGAGGGATACAAGCCAAGAAATAAATTAGATGATGTATAGGTATAGGTACAAGTGCAGCTATTTATCTCCATGTAGGAGATTGTTAGGTTGTGGAGCTAAAAGCTTCACTAATGCAAATATGGAAGAGGTTGTTGAGTGTCACAGTAACTGATGTCAGTCAGGCCAACCGACATCGGTCAGAAGTGGACAAGAAGCTGCCAACATCGGTCATGGATCGGCCGATGTCGGTCATCTCCAGACAGACAGTGACTGACGTCAGTTGCCTGTGCGTTCCAGAACTGTTAGTTACCCGAATAGTTAGTTTGTTGAACACCCAGTTTACATGTAAAGACTAATTTTAGTCTTGGAGTTGCATTTTTAATTATTGTAATTTGGAAGTCTAATTATTGTTTGTATGGGATCTATATAATAGACTCATGTGGCTGTATTGTAATTTGGAGAATCATAAGGACTTGGTGAGACAAGGGTTCTTCCCGAGTGTAAGATCTAAGGTCGGTAGGTGTGCAAGCCAAGTTGATCTATAGGTGTGCAAGATCAGGGGAGATCTACATGGTAAGTAAGATCCTTTGATTTGTAGGTTGTTGCAAGATCAGTGAGATCTACTTGGAGTACATGGCGTACTCGGACTTGGAGTATGTGTGTGTACTCGGTGGTACTAGCAGTATTGATACTGACTGGTTGAAACAATGACTCTGTGTTTGAGTTGGTTTGTTTGTAATTGAGAGAGAGAACTCTTGAGGGAAGATTACTAGTACGCCCAAGAGGTGTGGGAAGAGTGTGATCTCTTTATTGTATTTCCTTCTGGATGAGTTGAATACAATTGTGTATTGTCTCTCATATTCTGTGCTATTTCTGATTTCTAGTTACTTATTATTCTGGTTAAATTCCATGTTTAGTTGCTTATACAAAAGTAATCAATTGTGCTCTTAATCTTGACAATTGGTGTCAGAGCTTTGTGAGCCTAGGTCCTATCAATTGACATCATAATAAAATTGTGACTTAGGAACATAAAAGCTGAACACATATTAAATAAAAACTAAACCAAGAATTTAAAAAATAAAATCCAAACTCTAAAAATAAAATATAAAACACAATATAAACAACAAAGCTGTCCAAAAAATATCACGGGCTTTGTTTATTAGACTCAGTCATGTGAAACGGAGATCTAGACGGCGATTGAAGAAGAGAAGAGGATGGTGAATAGAGATCCATGGTGCATGTATTGAGAACTGCCTGGTATGAGAAAGCTAATCTCCTCATGGAATTTCATTTCTCACAGAGCAAGTGCAAAGTGAAATACCAGGGTCGACGTGGTGGTTGGAATGAGGATGGAGGCAATAGATCAGGCAGACTTGGTCTTGGAAGTGTGTGCACCTCGAAGAAGCTTGATCTCACGATCTGATTCAGAATCCAATATTGATGATCCAACTAAGTTGCAGATTTATCAAAATCGTGGGCCTAACAAAAATACCCAATTTATATATTGTGCATGCAGCTTGCCGAGCACAATACAAGTATGACTTGGAGATGAGGCAACAGGTTTCAACACTATGATTGCATCGATGTGCATGAAGGGATCTGCTCATCATTGGGAGGAATTTGCCATAGGATCTCGTAAGTTAATTTGCCAATAGATGATAAGACTGGATGATAAGACTGGGTTCGGTGCAACAGAATGATGACATGTCGTGATAATCAATCAATCTGGTTAAGGATCTGTGCAAACAAAACATTCAAATGATCTCTCCTAGAATGAATGAGGATCTCGGTAATGAAGACAAGGAGCTCACCAAGAATCCGATCTTGATGCAAAAGCTTACTACAGAGACCGTCAAAGCTGAGCTAATATGCCTCTGATACAATCCTCATACAGATATATATATAATTTTTACAAAAATATAAAATACAAACATATATAATCATATGAATGATATTAAAAATATCATATGGTCTACATTGATATTTTAATATCAAGCATGATGAAAGACCTGTCAAATGAGAGAGTTTTCGCGAGTGGTCTACACTACTCAGCGTGATATTTTGAGGTTAAAGAAATTATTTAGAGGTGTTCAGATAACCTGCTATGATACCATTGTTGGAAAATCAATTTGTAAAAACTTATTTTATTCATTGAAAAACTAAAAACATATATAGGGCAATAATTTATTAAAAAATAGGAGATAATATTTATCCCACAATTTACTCACTCATACCCCTAATAACTATGTCCCTACAATCTGCGTAAGATAATATCTCACTTACAAATTTATTTATAATATATAATTATGTTCACATTAAAATATTCTATCAATCGTTATTAATTTAAATATTTATGATGTTGTGGGTATTGTCACATCTAAAAATATAGACCATCCATATGTCGTCAACCTGAATTCTTGATGTCTTGGAGGTCATAGTGCCAGAACATTCACGTTTGTTTCCACCTCTCCCTATGGAATATGTGGATGCATTAAAAATTTAAATTTTATTTCTACACCTTTACAGATCTAAATTCCTTTTGGAATTATATATTTGGTGGCCACATGTCATCATCATGTAACCACAAGTTCACTCAATCACGGAGCTCTTTTAAGCTTTGAAATGCCTTTATTCAAAAACCATGGATCTTTTGGATATTCTCCTTTATTTTATATTTATTGTGTCAACATCTTTTTCATTTAGTTTCCATCAATTATTTATCGATCCTATGAATGCATATGATATTAAATTCGTTTTGGCATTAAGCTTTTGTTGTCACATGTCATCATCCTATAGCCTCAAGTTCATGCAATCATAGAGCACTTCTAAGATTTGAAATGCCTTTATTCAAATACAATGGATATATTGGATGTCAATCTTTAACTTATATTAGTTTTATTTCCACATAATTTTTGTTTAGTGTCCATATATTATTTATGAAGCCTATGAATCAACTCAAATACTATGTAAGCAAAAAAACCCAATAAACACAATACATAAAACATTTGAAACAATAATATTTACTTATTCATATTTATTGAAGAAAATAATTATATAAAAGATCATAAATAATAATAAATTTAGAATAAGAGTTGACATGAAAAATTTAAAAATGTAAAAAAAAAAAAAAAGAAAAAGGAAAAAAAATCCAACTTGTTATTTTTAGTAAGTTTCACATGCAAGTGCTAGCAGCTCTAAAAATCTTCACATATCTCCTAAAAAATAAAATTAAGTTAAAGGATGAATTTTAGCTAAATTTTACATTTGTCTATAAAAAATGCTAATTTTAAAAATAGAAAAAAAACCAAAAACAAATATTAAAACTCGGTTTTATACCTTTAGATGGTTACATATAGCCTTTAAAAACATTGGAAAATGTCTCTAAGTAGATAGAGCCACTATTTTACAAATTGAATTTTTAGAGAGAATCATTTTTCAGTAAACTAAAGCTCAAACAAATTTACATATCAGAAGTTATGTCCTTAGGAAGTTTGGGCTCTGTATCATTCTCCTTATTTGAAAATGACTTAACTCATGTGAGTTACCTTGATTTTACTCCTGTAATTTATTCTTATCAATATTTTTCAACTCCCATTCCAAAATCCAAGTATTATTTATCTATTTTAATCTTTATAACTTTACCAAATCGCTGTTAAAACTTCTTTGCCTTGTAGTCACTTTCATCTTATCCAAAATCTATACTATATTTATTTCCTTGTTTTTGGTACCTACCACTACCAATCTAATTATTCATCTTATTCCGATTCACCATATTTTCCATGGAAATCATATTATTATAAAACATTAAATATTGGTCAGATATCAAAATTATGCGTTAAACTCACATCATAAGCATTGTCATTAATTTTATTTCATAATTTTACATGGACTAATCTTCTTCTACTTCAACTTGTTGTATGTCCCTATTGAAATTTTTTCTTTCCTTAAGTAAATCATCATAAAATATCCTTCTTAAAATACTTTTGAACTTCTTATGACATTTTTTGCTACTTTATATTTTTCATTACTAACGTATAAATGTTTCCTCACCTTTTCTTGAAATTGTTGCATATGCTCTGCAAATGCTTCTACATCATCACTAACTCATTATCCAATTAGTAATTATATAAAAACTAAAACACCCATATGATTTCTTACATAAACAATAAAAAATGTGAATTTTACTAGTTATCTATTCACTAAACTATTATATGTAAACTTAGCCTTTGGTAAAGCCAAGTCCTATCTATTGGGCTACTCTCAAACTATGCATTTCAATAAATTTCCCAATCTCCTATTTATAGCTTCTGATTATCCATTTATTTATGGGTGGTATGCAGTATTGAATTTTAGATTGGTTCTCATATTATTCCATAAGTTAATCTAAAAATTACTTATAAATTTAATGTCCCTATCTAATGTAATAGTTTTAAAAACACCACGCAGTCGCACATCCTTAAAAAAATAGTTCTATGACTCTAATGACATCTTTGGTTTTCTTACATGAAATAAAATGATCTGTCTTATAATCTTTATCTAAAAATAAAAAAATGAATCATTACCTCTATGTATGTTTGGTAACCCCAATACAAATTCCATACTCAAATCTATCCATAGTCCTCTTAGAACTGGTAGTGGCATGTACAACCCTATATTTTATGCATGTAATTTAGTCCCCTGACATATCCTACACCTTGAAACATATATTGTCACATCTCTCTTCATATTTTTCCAAAAGTATTTATCCTCCGCAAAATCTATTATCTTTGTCTTAACAAAATGTCTAGCCAAACCATCGATGTATATCATTATAATAATATTATCTTTTAGAGACCCAAATGGAATACATAATTTTTCCCACTTGAGGAGATAATCATATTGTATAATTTACTCATCATAAATATTACATGTCTCACCTATTAATGTATTCCTACATTTCTCAATTATCTTTCCAAAATTTATATCCGAATACTTCACTCACCATAGTAATTAACAACGCCTCACCTACTCAAAGCATCAACTAGCTTACTTTTATTTCTTGATTTATGCTTCAAAATAAAATTATATCCCTGTAAAAAAAGATAACCACTTTACATGTCTATTATTTAACTTATTTTAAGTGTTGACATACTTCAAAACCTCATTATATGTAGATAGGGAAAACTCCTTAGGCAATACATAATACCTCTAATGTCTTAATTTTGTACTATCGCATAAAATTCAACATCATATGTATAATACTTCTTTCTTAATTCATTCTATTTCTCATTAAAATATGGTATTGGCTTTCTTCTCCAAGTCAACACAACATCTATTCTCACATCAGAAGGGTCACAATTAACCTGAAACATTTCTATAAAATATGGTAATGCTAAAATGGATTTTTCTATGATCTTATTCTTTAAAAAATCAAAGCTTTATTTTTCTACTCTTGTCCATAAAAAATTTATTCCTTAAATGTAATCTGTTATTGGTGCAACAATACTACTAAAATTTTTTATGAAAGTTTTGTAAAAAGTTACTAAACGATGGAAATTATGACATCTATAATGCTTATTTGAGATGCCAATGAACAACTAACTTTTTTCTCTCATCTATTATTACACCATCCATCGAAACTACGAAACCCAAAAATACCAAACCATTTTACATAAGCCTGCCATTCTTCAAATTTGCATAGAGATTATCCTTCATTTACAAATCTAATACCATTAAATATCATCAAAATGAACCCCAAAAACATATGAATGTAATCTCATAGCACTATTTTCATCACCCTAATAAATGCGTTATGTTCATTTGATAATCTTAATGGCATCACCATCCACTCATATAATTGATCTCTAGTTTTGAATATTATTTTCCATTAATCTCCTTCATGAATCCAAATCTGATAATATCCACTCCTTAGATGAATCTTGGTAAAGTTTTTTATTCTTTCAAGAACATCCATCATATACTTTAAATAAGGTATAGTAAATATGTACTTGATGGTAATTTTATTTATTACTCTACTATCCACACACATCTTCCATCCTCAATTTTTATTTCGAGTTAACATTGTCACTGTTGCACATGGACTCATACTCTCCATTACTACACCCTTTCTCAATAATTCAATAACTTCTTTATTCAATTTTACATGTTCTATTGAGATCATCCTATAAGCTACTTGATTGGGTAGATATGATCTTAAAATCAAATCAATATGATTTTAGATGTCTCTATTTGGTGGTAAACCATTTGGTAACTCATCAAGTATAATATTTTCATATTGTTTGAACTCTTCTGTAACTTTTGTTAGTATTTGGTCCACTTTTGTGTCTTTTTTATTTTCCACTAATGCAAAACAATAACCTATCACCTTTATGTCTTTGATAAATTATTTTATGGTCAACATGCTTTTTTCTTTCCTTTATTGTTTAAGAGATAATAAAACTACCTTTGGACCAGCTTTACAAAAAGTATATGTGTTTTTCACTCCGTCATCAATTGCCTTTCTATGAAATTGCCATGGTCCTCCCAATAACACATGACATGCATCTATTGATATAACATCACACCATATATCATCTTTATAGGTTTTTCCTATAGAAAACATGATTAAGCACATTTTATCTACTGTAACTTCATTATCTTTCTTAAAACATGAAATATAATAAGGATAAGGATGTTTTTCACATTATAAACCTAGTTTTTCAGTCATGTCCTTAGAAACCATATTTTCACAACTACCACCATATATAATTACATTGAATATCTTATTTCATTAAGTATGCCTTTTTCTAATAATATTTGTCTGCAGCCATGCATCACCACCTTCTTTATCTTGCACCAGTTCTTTCTTTGGATAAATCATTATTCTCCTCTTCATGAGATTTTATCCAATATCATTTTCTACAACTTCAAAATTTTATTCTTCTATCTCACCCTAAAATAAATTAACTCTTGAGCGATCATCTTTCCTCCTTTCATGATTTGGGTAGTGTAGACACTCAAATTATCTATGTCCTTCTCCACATCTATAACAAACATAAGACATGAAATTATTTGGAAACCATCCTCTATGACCACCATATCCTTGTCTCTATAAAATCCTCTTCCTCTTTGATGGTACTAAAACCCTTATATATTATCTTCTTGCTTTTCTACACCATGATGATTTTTCTCTAGTGGTATTACACCCACATATATTGGTATTGAATCACCTTGTCCACTTATTGGATGGGCTAGTCATTTTCATGGCCCAATGATATATGTTCTTCTAAAATTAGGTCTATTTTTTTTCTTATGCCTTAAAAGCTAATTGATAGGCTTCCTCCATGAAAAGTATTATATGCATTCTCAATTCATCATGAATAAAAACCTTCTACCCATTTACATACCTTGAATCCATATATTATACTATTTCATCATGATCCACTCATTCAGAAAGATTATAAAACTCATATGAATAATCCTATAAACTTTGATCTTTTTTCCTTAAACATTCTTGAATCTCCTTTATAGGGTCTATGCAAAACCAACAAGAATAAAGTTCCCTCTTAGATACTTCTCTATCATTTTACATGAGTTGATCTTCTCTTTACCTTTTCTCTATCTCTATTTCTACAAGGGATCCCACCAAATCATTTTATAACCCTTCAATTTTATACATTCAAACTTTACTTTATTATTTTCTCTCAAAATTTTCCATTCAAAAAAAGTTTTCATGTTATTCATCCAATCTATTACTCACTTTGATTTTAATCTTCCTTCATAATCCAAAATATCAAAATTTATTCCTTCATTCCTTACCTATAAATATTTAACCATCCTCTCTTCCATTGATAATTTATTCTTCTGCTTGCTAAATTTCATTTTGATGATTTTTTTCTTACTCTATGTCATCTTCTGCTCTCCTTTATCTTTGATTTGTGAAAATTACAATTAATTGTTACAATTGACATTGTAGTTTCTTCATAATCTTGTTCATTTTATAAATTATTCTTTATTCTCCCACAATCTCTTATACCTCCAAGAATTAAACTTGATCTGACACCGAATATAAAACATGAGTATTATCATGAAAAAAAACCCAATAGGCACAATACATAAAACCTATGAAACAATAATAAGTATTGAATAAAATTAAATTAATTAAATAATTAAATATAAGAGAATAAATAAGCATAAAATCATAATTGGAGTTGACATGCAAAATTATAAAATATAAAAAATAAATTACTTGACCTACTATTTTACATATACTATTTTTAGTATGTTTTACATGCAAGTAAGAACAACTCTAAAAATGTCCATGTATCTCATAAACATAAAAATTAACCTCAAATTGAGTTTGAACTAAATTTCATGTTTGGTTACAAAAATATGCTAAATCTTAAAATAGAAAAAACCCTAAAAAAATATTAAAATATAGTTTAAGACCCTCAGATGGTCGACCACATATGGCCTCCAAAAAGTTTTTAAAATATCCTTAAGAAGATAGGGCCTCTTATGTATGAATCAAAATTTGTGAAAAGGTTAGTTTAGCTCAAATGAGATCTCAAATAGAGTTATAGATCAAAATTTATGGTGTCTGAAAGTTTGGGCTTTGCATCAACCATGTAGCCTCGAGTTCATGTAGTCATGGAGTGCTTCTAAGATTTGAAATGAAATTATTCAATGTCCGTGGATCTATTGTATATTATAATTTAATTTATATTTATTTAGTTTCTAAATCCATTTTATTTATCATACATTTCTTATTTATGGATCCTATTAATGCATATGATATTAAATTTTACTTCATATTTAGTCAAGTCTAGATACTTTCCATTTTTACACTTCTTAGGGTCAAATGGGGAAATTTGGGTTGTATGGCCATATTGTGTCACAACTCTTCATTTTATATCTCCTTAAAATTCAACATAAATAAAAGAACATGGAATCTTATTATTAGTTGTATTCATAGGGCCAAGTAGTGTAGTCAAGGGTGTTGATGGCTTTATGTCAAAACCAAGTATCCATTGAATTAACAATTTGATTTATATTTATATTTCATCCACAACTTTTCCTAAACATAATGCATAAAAACATTGTGGTCATATCTTGAAAAGTTGATAATCCACATATAATATTTTAAAAAAATATACAATATAAAAAGAGAACATGTGGTGACAGAATGTGGTCATGGAGTGATGTAATGGCTTAACACAAAGTCTATATATATGTTGAATATTTATTTCTATTTAATATAATTTCATGTTCACTTATTTTAACAACACACAATAAATAAATATGTTGAAATGATATTCAAAAACATTGTTAAAACACACACACACACACACTCCACACTTCTATGAAACCTATGATGTTAGAAAATAACATGTGAAAATCATCACAAGATATTGTAGTCATGAAGACATGAACTCTCTTTCTTATTTTTGAATATGGCTAGTGAAATTCATGGATCCATTGAAACTTTGAATCCAATTTATATTCATATGTTTTTGATTTATCCTACAAGTTATAAAAATATATAAATATAACCACATTTTTCAATAAAAACATGCAAACACTGTTAAATTAAATTTTTTTAAATAAATGATTCTTTTCATGTTGATTGATGTCACTTGATCAAAAATAACTCAAAACACAACTTAAATCTATGGAATAAAAAAGGCATATGTGGATGTTTTAACATACGAATTTCATTTTAAACTATATCCAGGTGTGTTCATTGCAAATATATGAAGAAAGTAAAGTATGACCCAAAAGCATAAAATAATTGAATGTGGGTACAAAGTGATTTAATAATTACACAAGGGTATAATGGGTTTATTATGTGGCTAATTAATCTAACCAATATGTAGACCATGTTACAATTTTAATGGAATTATTAAGTAGCATGAAAAGAAAATTGACTTTGAAGAGAGAAGTTTTAATTCCCCATATTATATATTTTATCCTAGTTCACTATGAATTCCATACACAATAAACAAACATATCATGAGAATATCTAAGAAATTGAATAATGTGGTCGTGTAACGTTTATCATGATAGTTTTTATATTAGAAGAAAATAAGGGATGAACTTAAACCTTAGAGTACACACAATACTTTAATAATACTATCACTATTCAAATTTGTGGCAGTGAGAATGGGGATATGAAGTCATGGAGTCATGAAGCCACAGAGTCATAAAATTATGATTTCCCTATTCTCTTGGACTTGAAATTATTCACAATGTGTTTACACCAATCTTGAGTGTGCAGATTATAAAAATAGAGGTCACAAGAAAATTATATTTATTCTCATTACCTTTATATAGCTAATTTATTTTCAACTCAAATTTGAAAGGAAACTATACATCACATCTAGTTCATCCCTCAACATTATGAATTAATGGTAGGTGGCATTTAATTTTATTAATTATAACCCTCCAAAATTTTCTCATTTTATTTTTATTGATCTATGGGTCAATGTTATTAGTCACCTTGGAGAATATCGACCATCCATCAGTCATTAAAGTTTCCATTTATGTCTACTTAGATACTGAATATAATTTATGTTTACATCTATCATGGCCACATAGTGAAATCTTATCCAATTTTTACTTGCCAAGTTCTAAGCTTTTACTATATTTTACCTTTCTTATTTTCACTCAAGTCATACAAATGGTATATTCTTATTATGTCATAGTCCTGGGTAACAAAATACCTCAAGATTTCAAATGTATTTATATAATGTCTATATAATCATTGAAATTTATAATTCACCTTTTTTTGCACCTTTCCATAAACAATAAATAAATTATATGATTATATCCAAATAAGCAAATAATACGTTCATATCACTTTTAAAATTGTTTATGATATTATAAGAACATATGTGGCTATCATTACAGGGTCACCGGGTCCCAAGGGCATGGAGTGCCTCCTTTATTATTAAGGAGACCTCAATAAAATCTTTGAATTCACTCCAAAATCAAACATAGATTGTACATATATGTGTATGTTTTCTCCTGCACATCACAATCATATTTAAAACATTAATAAATAACACACCTAATAGGTTAAAATACTAGTCATATAATAAAACACATGATTTTCACCTCAAAGAGTATTGACCATCCATTTGCCACCATATTTTAATATGAAAAATTATTAAAAACACTAGGATCATATTAAAAACATTAATAAATAAAAATACATATCACTTTAGAATACTAGATATATAACAAAACACATGATGATCAAAATGGCATCATAAGAAAAAATATCATAGTTTAGCCACCTCAAAGAATCTAAACTATCTATGTATCACCATTATTTAGTCCTAAGGATATCAGGTCATATGTTTTAAACATTCACTCTTGTGCTCCTTTCATCATGTGAATTGTATAGACACATATAATTATTAATTCCTTGTTTATAGATTCTTAGATATGTTAGTCTTTTATCTCTACGTTTGTCATGGCTACATGTTGGAATATTTTTTAATATGTCCTTGCCAATTTATAGTTCATAATTTCATTTTAAAATTTTCTTTGTGATCTCAAAATTATGCATGTGTTTCATGTTATTACTATCTCATAGTTATTGAAGATTTAAAATGTATTTGTTGAACTTTTTTGGATCTATTAAATTTCAGTCATCACTATATTTTATTATCATATGATTTTTGGATTTAGTTAGATTTGTTGAACTCGACCTTCCACGTATCTCAATCCTATAGTATTGAGGTAATTAGGCTATGGACTAAAACAATTAATATTTTCTATGCAAGTTATCTCATATGAAATATATAGATGGGTTGGATATTGTAATTTGCCTTTAGGTCCTCTCAGGTTTGAATTCTATTTATTTTTACTTTTATCCCACCACATGGTGAAATTTCATATATCATGTCTTAATTATGATCCAATTATTCATCATATTGTACCTTTACCATGTCCATTGGAATTGATACATGTGGAAATATGTAGTTACCTCCTAATCATGGGGTCAGATCAACACATAATTATATTAAAAAATATTAAAAAATAACACACACTACATTAAAAAAAATTGTGACATAAATAAAATACATGTCAATCATATTAGCATGAATGGATCACAAAGCCATTAAGTGTCTAATTTTTTAATGTGGCCACACTAAGATCTACCTATGCTTTCATTTTGTAAATCTAATTTATATCTGCATGTCTCCATGAATTTGATATAAAATCTTGTGTAAACTTGGAGATACTGACTAGCCTCTTCATTGTGAAATAATAATAACCTACCACATGTATAAATTCAATTCTATTTTACTATTTTCTATATTCTATCATGGTTAGTGATCATTTTTATACATAATGAATGAAAATCTTGTGAGTATACATTGAAAAATAAATAATGTCCTCATGTCACTTTTAAGAAATATGTGATATAATAAGAAAACATGGGATGTATTGAAACCTTAATAAAGCACACACATAACACTTTATAATACTAGTGATGTAAAAAAAGGTGGTAATTAAAATAACATTATAATGTCATGGAGTTATTGTTATAATAATATAGTAGGTGATCTTTTGTTAGAGTGAGAACACAATTATTCTACAATAATGACCCTACTTGTACTGAGAAATGTGAAATAGGATGTGCAATAATTTCCTGATGTGTTAGACTACCTTGCTTACCAATTATCTTTTATATTATAATAGACTAGTCAAGAGGAATATAAAGAAGGAGGGGTAGCTAACTCACTAGAGAAATCATTGTGGAACTAAGTGTAACTCACTATGGAAATCATAGGATAAATCATAGTGGTACTTAGTTGAACTCCAAGTGGAACTCACCCTTTCACCCACTTAACCTCTTATCACACCTAAGTAAGTTGAAGCTACATATGTAAGGATTATCCATTTAATATTTAAATAGAATAATTAATATACTACACTAATAAACCCCTTAAATTTAGCTTAGGAGGGTGGAAAATAAAATATGTGTCTCAACAACATGGCCTGATGAGGTACCCACATACAATTTAACTCTTAAAAGTGGAGAAAAAGGAGAAAATCCAGTGGGAAAAAACTCCCCCAAAAAAAGGGACAAAAAAAAAGAAGTTAGGATTAGAAAGCCCCAATCCAACACCCCCCTTTAATAATAGCTTAGGTGGGCTATAAAATTGTGTTTCAACAACAAGGCATGATGAGGCACCCAAGCACATAGTGACAATTTTAGTATCATACAAAATATGAAGGATGTGTGCATCTACAAAAAAAAGAGAGAAGGTATGCATAGAATGTCAAATGATGAATGTTGTAGTAGGTCCCTCTACAAAAATGTTGTCTCTTCCTTTTGAAATAAAGAAACCAAGATATATCAAATTACTAAATTCCCACTCAAGTGGAATATAGATAAAAATAATGATGTAGATCTCTGGGAAATTCTCAAATGTCTCTTTGCTAATGCTTGAATGTGCCAAAGTCTTATCAAATATCATAGGGCTAACTATACAAGATGGAAATAAAGAAGAATGCAATGAAGGGGAGAGAACATTTATAGAAAAAGATAAACATGTAATATTTACTAAAATAATGTCCATGAGAAGAGGAGGTCAAGGCTCAATAATAGTTGAAATAGAAGACTGGTCTACAAATGAAGCACTTAGATCTACTAGATGAATGTCCACGGGAACATATGAGTAATCGATACTCTTAATGTGTATACTTTCACTAAAATTAGTAAAGTCCTCCAAAATTCAAGTTTGTGAAGGATTTAAAAGAGAAATAATCTACACAAGAACATATTTAAAATCTATAATGAGATAACTAAGGTCTAACAGAATCTTGTCCTATAGTGGGGGCTCGATAGAAGGAAGAACACTGTCCACCATGGATATGTCATCACAAGAAATAAAATGAAGTGAGATTACATTAGTCTTATAAGATACGATAGGAAGTGGAAGAGGAGGTGCGACATAAATCTCACCAGGATCACTGAAAAGACTTTTTAGTATGTTTCAAATAGTGTATAGACACTTTTTATATTCCACATTGTAATGAAAATCCATGGAAATATGTAGTAAAAAAGTGACTAAAACCTTGGCACAAGTATTACCCCACTTATCAAATAAAACAAGATCAATGGGTTTAATAATATGTCCATGTAGGAATGGAATATGATTCTTGTATGTGAGCAAGTGTTCCATGTAAGCACACCATGAAGCATAATTGTCCTTCTCAAGAAGGATCACTGGAGACAAAACAACTCTCCTCATTTGGAGTCTCTCAAATGAGGTCAACATGACTAAGAGAAGACACCAGAGAAGCGTATAACTGAGTAAATTACTATGTAATGAACCCCTAAAGCAAGCTCAAGAAAGGGACATTGGGCACAACTGAGAATGCATCCAAGTAAGCAATCAGTGCTGGAGTAAGGGAAAATAATGACACACACTCTAGAGATAGAGTGTGAACTAGGATTGAAATGAGTCCATATAGATGAGAACAATCAGTGCATGATGTATACTACAGAAAGTAGTAGGTCTCATAAGAATATCACATACTTGTATTCATAAATGTACAAGAGGATGTGCAACAATTACCTAATGTATTAGACTACCTTGCTTACCAATTATCTATTATATTAAAATCAACTAGTAAAGAGGAATATAAAGAAGTAGGGGTAGTTAACTCATAGAATAGCTCACTATGAAACTAAGTATAACTGACTATGGAACTCATAAGATAATTCATAGTGGTACTCAATTGAACTATAGGTGGATGTTACCCTCTCACCTACTTAACCTCTTATCACACCTAAGTAAGATGAATCTACATGTGTAGATATTATCCATTTAATAAGTAGTTAAAATAATTAATATTCTACAACAACAATTATGAAGTCATGAATTTTTATTGGTCAATTGTATTGGACTTCAAAGTATTCATTATGTGATTGTCTCTATTTTGAATATGTAGATTATCAAATGTGGAGGTCACAGGAGAAATATACTAATAATCATCAGTTTTACATATCCAATTCAATTTCAATTAAAATATGAAAGAGCACCATGCGTCACATCTATTTTATCATTTAGCATTGTGAATTAACGAAAGGTGGTATATATATTTCTTATTAATCACATTACAGTATTTTCACGTTACATTTTTATTGCTCCACAAGTTGATGGGCTTAGACACCTTGAGGAATTTCAACCATCCATGTGCCACTTAATTTTCACTTTGTATAGATCTAAATAAAATTTATCTTTACATATGTCAGGGCCATATGGTGGAATCCTATGGAGTTTGTCCTCAACAAGTTCCAAGTCTTCAAGTTTTTACCATTACTATGTTCACTCGATTTCATGTAGTGGATTATTCTTATTTTCTCGCAATCATGGGTCATGTAATGCCTCAAGATTTCAAATCTTTTTATTTAATGTCTACTGATTCCTTGATCTTTATTCTTCACTATTATTTTTTTGTTTGCATCTTTCCCTAGACAATAAATAAAAATTACATGAGCATATCCCAACATACAAATAATGCACTCCTATGAATTGTAATAAAGTTTTGATATCTTAATAAAATATGTGGTAATCATTTTTCATTGTGGGGTCACATAGGCATGGAGTGACTCTTTTATTATTAAGGTAGCCTCAACAAACTCTATGAATGCATTCAAACATAAAATATATAATATATTCACATGTATCTAGTTTATCATGCACAACACAATCATATTCAAAACATTAACAAAGCACACACATAACAATTTAAAATACTAGTGATATGATAAAACAAGTGGCTACCTTAGAGAATTTTGATGATCCAACTATCACCAAATGGCATATATAAAGACAATTAAAAAAATTACTGTGATCGTATTCAAAACATTAATAAATTACACACATAACACTCTAAAATACTAGAAATATGTCAAGACATATGACTATAAAAAAAGGTTCACTATAAAAATAACCTAGCTTAGACACCTAAAAGAATATTCATTGTCCATGTGTCACCATGTCATAGTATTTAGGTTAGGAGGTCACATAGTTGTAACATTCACTCTTGTGATCACTTTGTCATGTGAAATGTGTGGACACATTGAATTATTAATTTCCTCTTTATGTATTCTTAGATACAACAATATTTTATCTCAATATTTGTCATGGCTACATGGTTGAACCTTCAAGAGTGTGTCCTCACCATGTTTCAATTCTTCATTTTCTTTTACATTAACCCTACCCACTCAAAATGATGCACACGACATGTTCTTACTATATGGCATTGCCCAGAGGTTTTGAATGTATTTATGCAATGTCTATAGATCTGTTGAACTTTTGTTTTCATTCTATATTAGCTGTATAGAATTTGTGGCTTTAGTCACATCTATTAATCATGACCATCCATGTGTCTCAATCTCACAGTGTCAACATAACAAGGTCATGGAGTATCAAAATTTACCTTTTCTATGTAAGTTGTCCCCTATGAAATCCAAGAATGTGTAGGATCTTTTGATTCGCCTTTATAGCTTCTCAACTGCAATTTTTCTTTTATTTTTAATTTTATCATGGTTACGTAATGAAATCCTAGGTAGTATATCTTCACTTGGATCAAATTCTTCATTCCGTACTACTTTTACCGTGTCCATTAAAACTGATGCAAATGTCATTTTTCATTAGTTTGTAATTATGAAGTCATATGTAGACAAAGTTATATTAAAAAATAATAATAAATCTCACAGAAAAGAAACACACAACAATCATCGTAATATGACATAGTCATGGAAACATTGGGTGTCTTTTTTTTTAAATGTTGCTTTATTGAACTTCGCCTATACATTCAAACCTTAAATCTGCTTTATATCGTCTACGGATTTGACATAAAATCATTTGTAAACTCAGAGATACTCCATGACCCCGTCATACCAAAACAATAAGAAGCATTCACATCTATCACTTCGAGCAGAACAAAGATTTGGAATTCATTAAAGTCACACTACGCATATTTCATCATCTGATCTAACATCTAAAGAAGAGGAATGAGGATATATATTGTTTGAATGGATCACGTGGAACAGCCTTTTGCCTTTCAATTACGAATCGCAATCCTTTTTGGTGCATTACAATGTGTCCATTTACTATTGGAGACAACATCCCATTCAAGAGTATTTTAAGTGCCTTTCCTGGTATGAAATCCATGCTTTATTAAGACAGGCATATACAGTTAGTTAATTGCTGCTGTAGTCCGACTAAAAAGAAACAAACTAATAATGGGCAGAGACCCTTGCTGTGAAAAATTGGGCCTGAAGAAGGGACCTGTACCCCTAATGAAGATAAAATTCTTTCTGAGTATATTCAGAAAAGTGGCCATGGAAGCTGGCGTGCTCTTCCCAAGCAAGCTGGTCTGTCTATTATTTATATGTCTTGCATTCCTTTCGTTTCTAGAAAATACACGCATACTCACATAGAAAATCATTCATTTCAATTTCAAGTCATCCTTGTCGTCATCTAGGCGTAATTCGTGCCATGGCCAAGCTGACTGCGGTGAAAATTGGTACTTATTTCTGTCATCATGCAGCAACACTACCTTTCCCTGCAATAACATAAGTGAAACGGTTTCAAACACTTCTGATGTAACTGTTACACCAACTAGCCATAACACGTTTCAGTTCAGTAGGTACATTAATAGCCAAAACTGTTGACACTTTTCAGTGCACCAGCCAACCTAATAGGCAAAACATTTCACAACAGCTTTTAGTAGTTACAATAATAAAGAACATTTAAAGAACCTAAAACGATAGCCCATCAGTAAAATAAATAGCCAAAAAGTTAAAACTCATAGCCCATTTAAAAAACATTTAAAGAACCTAAAATCATAGACCATTAGTTAAAACTCTTTGTCATGATGGAGGCCATCACTAAAATAAATAGCCAAAAAGTTAAAACACTTTCAGGGATGATTGAGGAAAAACAAGAACGTATTTTTTAAAGTCATTGAAAAAATCACGTACTTGTGTCTTGATTTATATATAAATTTAAATGAAGATTTATAAGACAAAAATAATATAAGGGTATGAAAGGATTTATATCTATTTTTAAAATGATATAAGTAAATTGAATTATGAAATTGGAAAATTATAATATTTTTGTTTTGTTTATTTATTATTCAAATAATATCTTATAGATATTGATATTAAGTTTGTAGGAAAAATGTTTCAGATCTGAAATGGAGATAGTACTTTATAGATGTTATATTTGTGTGGAAATATCTCATAACTGAAATGGAAATAGATAAAGAAAATTAAAAATACTTATTATTAAATAGTTTCAAAATTAAAACATTAGTTTTATAAAAAAATATGATAATTAATCTAAAATTATAAAAAAAAACTAATTAAATAAAAAGAAGAACATAACATATCTAATTTATCTAAACACCATAGATATAAAATTATAAATTTCTTATCTAAACACTTAAATAATACTAAACAAATAAAACAATAAATATTTTAATCAAAATTTATGATAAAAAATAAACTATTAAAAAAGATTAAACATTTCAAAAATTTAATGAAAAATACTTCTCTCATATAACTATTTTATAACACATAACACCCTTATTATAACTTTTGAGACCATAAACTTTTGAGTATTAATAAAATCTTTATTTCATTCATTTGTTTGTAATACAATACTTTTCTAAACAACCAAAGACTTGTAACGATACGCAGCACCTTTCAGTGGAGTAGTTAGGCCGATAGGCTAGACTAGTAACATCTTTCTGTGCAATAGACAACATTTACAACTCAATAATTTTGTACCTGTTACATGCAAATAAATAATATGTCATACGCATACACATCATATATATTCATAACATACACATTATATATATTCATAACATGTATACATAAATTCATATAGAACGTGGTGGAATCTGCCTACTTCTTCCTCTCCCTTCGCAATAACACTGTACATCATCAAATCTTAAACTAACAAAATTGTAGAATTTGTTTTGGCAAGAAGAACCATCTAAAGATATAAATATGCTTCAACAGCTGCAAAAATCAACAAAATTTTGAAAGTTCTTATTTCCTAAAAGATAAACAAAATCTGTGTATATACTCCATATCGTATGAGTGATCATGTGAATATCCCTCCTATGTAAATGGTTTTCTATGTGGGTATGCATGTATTTGCTAGAAATGAAATGGATGTGAGACACATAAATAACATACAAACCAGCTTGCTTGGGAAGAACTCGCCAGCATCCATGGCCACTTTTCTGAATATACTTAACAAGAATTGTATCTTCATTAGGGGTCCAGGCCCCTTCTTCAGACCCAATTTTTCACAGCAAGGGTCTTTGCCTACTATTATTTTGTTTCTTTTTAGTCGGACTACAGCAGCCAAAAACTAACCGTATACGCTTGTCTTAATAAAGCAGGGATATCAGCAGCCGGGAAGGCATTTAAAATACTCTTAAATGAGCTAGGAGGACGGTTGTTCCCAATTTAAATGCAAAGAATTGAATGTTTTTCTCCCTAAAGGACGATATAATTTTTATTTATTTTTCTCTTTTTTACATATACTTTTTGATTACCTAACTTTATTTTTGATAATATTTATATGTAAAATTGAATAATAAAGTGTTCAAATTTTTAATTATAAATTACAAGTCATTTTTTATTAAAAACTAATATTATTATTTTAAATATATTTGTTTGAAAATTATTAAAAAATATTAATCTCAAAATATATTTTTTCAATTCAAAATATATAAATAAATAATTTTATTATTTTATATATAAATTTACTATCAATTTATCAAATAAATTGTTTATGTATATTGAAAACATCGATATTAATAATTAAATTTTAAACACGCTATTCTCGCAAACCTGTTCTAGTTATTTCATCGATCATTATAGATACATTCTGTTATGTGGGTCACGTATTTATTTATTGATGTACAACTTAGCCTACCCTTTAGAGGTGCTTCTCATTTTAAAATTGGGTACTCGGAATTCCAACCAATGAAAAATCCATGGCTATATCTTTACCTACTGTAGTAGATATAGATATAATGTAATGAGCATTTATTTCCATCCTAGTGCAATGTGGGTCACATATTTATTTATTGATGTACAACTTAGCCTACCCTTTAGAGGTGCTCCTCCTCATTTTAAAACTGGGCACCCAGAATTCCAACCAATGAAAAATCTGTGGCTATATCTTTACCTACTATAGTAGATATAGATATAATGTTATGAGCATTTATTTCCATCTAGTGCAATGTGTGTATCATTAATATACTTTAACCAATAACAAAAGATATGATATAATGTAATATAGGGGTGTTATAAAGGCTGTGAGGTATCACTTGTGGTTAGGTATACTCTATAGATTGTGTAGGTGGTTATATTTCTTTTATATTTAAAATTGAGTCATTAATAAAAATAGAGTATTTTTTTCACATTTTTAAGTTTTGATATATATATATATATATACATATATATATATATATATATATATATATATATATATATATATATATATATATATATATATATGTGATAAAAAATACAAAATAAATTAATTTATTAATATTTTATTCAGAGAATTTAAACCATGGGATTAATTTTTTCAAAAAAAATAGAATTTAATGGAATTAATAATATATATTTTTCATTCTTAAATCATTTCTAATGTTAACATCACTGAAATGATAGGTCTCTCATAAACAATGAAACTTTCATAAGTGAACCATATTATTTGAGTAGAAATATTTGATCTGTGCTCATATCATTTGGTAGGGCATGACCCACCCATCCATCACATTAGAAAAGAATACATTACAACATCAGTTAATGGGACTATCAGTGAATATTTTTTATTCTATTAGGAAAATCACGTAGAAGTTTGTCGAGGATGCTATGAGGGTCTGTGTTTATTTGTGTATTATGTGGTCTCACTGTAACTATATGAATTAAAAAAATTCATATCTTTATTATTTTATCATTATTGGTGTCTTTCTAAAAACTATTGTTTCTTTCAATATTAAATCTCCATTTAACTTTTTTATAATCGTTTATTATTTTTTTGAGGGTCTTTATATGAAACGACTTCTATTTACATTGAGTTATGTTGTTTTGTTGTTAAGATTCCCTGGGCCACCCATGACTGTAGTGTTCATGAGGATTTCAACATATTCAGTGAGGCATCAACCATAATGTTTATAAGGTTTTAAGCCCATTTGGGGAGGTCTTGGATTCCAATTTAAAAATGATTTCTAAGATTTTTTTAAAGTTGGATCTATATTTTTTTGTATATTTTTTCTTGATCTAGAAATTAGAGGACATTTGGTGTAAAGAGTGTTCTCTTATTTTAATTTACGAGGATCTCTTTATTGATTTTTGGTAGTAGATTTTCACTATTGTGGGCATAAGATATCTACTTGCAACTATGGTGATGATTTTGGTCATGAAGGCAATCGTTATGGCAATGATGGCAATAATGGATATGGTGGTGATGGTGGGTGACAATATGGTGGTGTAGGCATGCTAGGTATTGGAGGAGCCAATACAAAGACTTATTTTATGCACTGAATCTATTGATGTTGCATAACCTAAATAGCACAAGAAATATTTTAAATCACATATTATATTCTATTATTTACTATATTCCAAATCCATATGGGTCTTTAAAAATATATAGGAAAGTCATTCCTATAATTGGGGAGATTATATATCCACCAATATCTTACCATATCCCCACAATATAACAAATAATCTATATTTGTAATATTATTGTAACAATATTATGACTACCAAATATATTCTACTATAACAAACTAATATATGTAATAGTGAATTATTACTCACATAATTATTCACATTAAAATATTTACAAAATTATTATAAGAACTAATTATTCCCTAACATTCCCCCCCCCTTAGGGCTTGCATGGTAATTTGTGTTTCACGGCACTTAATGAGAATAAAAAAGAAACACATCAACTTCTTATCAACCATTCACTATTGAGAACCTCCTCCATCAATCGAATTAGTGTGAGAACTTTGAATAGGTATATCTACCATCAACCAAAAAATGGGAACACTATCAACCAATCATGGGAACCTCCTCCATACATCAACCACTAGCCATGTAAAGGGAACTACATCAACCAAATATAGGAAGTTACTAGTAGGAACCATCTCTTTAAATTTTACTCTTGTATCTCCTAAACACCTTATTTATGTAATACACTATGTGAGAAAATAGGAAATACACCTCTTATTCATCACACATATAAACAATTTCTAAAAATAATAAATATATATGCGACACTATAGAAAGAAGATCTCATTCATTAGTGGCTAATGAGAGGTGTAGAAAGTCTTCATCGTCTATTATTCACCAACCTCCAATAGGTTTGATTGCTTACTCAACTGAAGAAGTCGTGAAGCTCATATGCATGAATTTGTCAAAGAAAAACCCCACTTCCCCCCATAATTTGGATGTCGTGTACAAGCAACAATGCATTCATGAGGCAAACATTTTTATATCATTCTATATGACAGCTAATCTTAAAATATTTTAGCTTTTTAGACATATGGATACTTTGAATTTTTTGACTTGACTCTTTCGACATAAATGTGTTTTTTGACAAATAGATCCAAAAAGACTATGACTCTAAATTCCTAAATCTTTTTTGATTTCGACTCATATAACTAAAAATATTAACTCTTAAAAAAATTATTGTTTTTAATTTTGACTATAGAGTAATAACAAAGTTTTTGACATTTTTGAAATTTTATACATATTAATAAGACTCAAAGACACATTATTAATGGTACTAACATAAGATAAAATATAATTTATAGCCAAAATGATGTTATAGTATGAAATACCACTACGGACTAGAATAGACTTAAAAAAAACTATAACCTCTTATATTGTGACTCTAATAATTTCATAACATCAATTTTTAATATTAAAAAAACTATTAATGAAAATTGGACATATTAAGACTAACACTAAAAACTATTGATAACAATTGTAAATAAACTAATATAAAAAAATAGATGACATTAAATTCATATGCACATCTTGAGATATTTAGTAGCACATCTTTGGATTTGCATTTCATTGACAAGCATAAATTCAATCTTGAGATTTTAGACAATAGAGGTAGATAGGTGCACAGAGAATAGCAGGCTGACATAACTAAATTTGGTAGCTTGTTGTGCATGGCAGATATGAAACTTTAATGTTATATGATCTAATTGGAGTGGATTACATAGAATCATTATGGACATAAAACTATTGGTAGGCATAGACCATATATTTTTATAATTTTGAAATGTCTCAAGCATAAGACACCATTTTAGAGATGAATATCTTGCATTCATAGCTAGTTGAACAACTCTTACTTTATTTAAATCTCTCCTCTCAGATTATGAATCTCCCTTTAATCCTAAAACACCCCACACACTAATGTAGTGCTCATAACAGATTTGACTTTGGTATTAATGATAATGAAAATAATCTAGAATATTACCTAGAATGAACAGATACCCTCATTTATAGAATGGATGCATATCCAACTTAAAGCAAGCATAGTTAGCTGGATGATAATTTGTATAGTACATGGAACATTTGTGCACATAAATATAGATATAAATACGTAGAATATAATGGGAATAATAATGTAGTAAGAGGATATGGTTAGCAATGTATAGATCTAGAAAGACCAACTGGGATATGAAATGTCTCACTTCTATCAGAATCTCATTCTAAATATCAATAAAATATCTAATAGCTCTTGGATCTCATTCTTATCCTACTTTGATACTAATGTTAGGTATTGAATGAGAGAATAGAAAGACTTATTTCATACACTGGAGCTACTGATGTTGTAGAACATAGAAGGCATAAGAAATATTTGAATTCATATAATATATTTTATTATTCACTATAATCCAAATCCATAAAAGTCATTACAATTATATATATAAGTCATTCCTATAATTGGGGAGATAGTGTCTCCACTAATATCTCACTATATCCCCACAATATAACAAGTAATCTATATTCATAATATTGTTGTGACAATATTTTGACTACCCAATTGTTCTACCATAAAAAACAAATGTATGTAATAGTGAATAATTACTCACATAATTATTCACATTATAGTATTTACAAATTACTTTCAGGACTGATTCTTCTCTAAAACGGAAATGTAGATATGACTAAGATTTTGGGGGTGGTTCACACTATAGTGGTGGTGGAAGTCTTGTAGAGTATTGCTAGAATAGATACATGATGGCTTTGTTTAAATGTGAATCTTGTTCTTGCACAAATTAAGATAGATTTTCAATTTTATACATTATTTTTGGTCATGTATCCTCTAATTACTTACTAAGTTCTATAAAGTGATGTTTTCTCCTAAATTCATTAGGATGAAGATGTAGATATGATCATGATATTATTATAGATGGAAAATCATATGTGGGATAGAAATACAAATTCTAATGATTCATGAAAATACATCATTCATTTTGGAACCATGGTCATTGTAAGAAAGTTTCATCATTTGATCTGTGTACACTCGCATGCATAAATAATATTTTTTTGTGAATATATTTTATATGATAGTGCATTTATTTCCATGTTAATACTTTCCCCCTTATTTATTTATTTAAATTGACAAGATCAAGGTGTTTATATTATTCCTTGTGAATCCAATTAGTTTTATCTCTCTTTACATTCAAATACATGTTCAAAGGTCAATTATTCAAAATTTGACAAGGTACTAAGTTTTATGCATCTGACTTGATTATTATGAGATGAATTATCATATTGTCAATGTATTTTATGGGTTTTTAAGCAAGCATTGAGAAACCCATAGGTTTTTGGTTTGGTGGGAAGGGGAAATTTGTTGAGTTGTGTAGGATACAATGGATGTCAAATTATGGGCCACTTGTATTAAATCTATCAAGCACCATCATATCATTCCTTATAACTCGGATACATGTATTTTTTTTAGATTTTGCATGTTTTCCCTTTTCCTATTTCATCAGACTTTAAAATTTTAGGTAGTTTTAATCCCACTCAACTGATTTAGATGCTACATTTGATAGTATCTAAGGTAATTATTTATATTAATTTTGGTAAATTACTTATTTTTTAATTGGTTAGTAGTAGCGAATTGTTGTTAAGTCAGTCATCATAAAAATAAAAAGGATAGATATACATAACACATGAATAAATAATTATATTTCATATTTTCTCTTAGGAAAGGATAAAGCAACGTCATGTTATTAAAGTACAAATAGGTTGTAAAATAATGATCTATAGCTGACATGTGGCTCCTCATGGAAAACATAGTTTAGATGTACCAAGAGTCAAGAAAATGATGCCATGTTATAGTTTGAAAAAGAGAAGCATTAAATGGAATGCAATACAACCCACAAAGTACATGTATGTATGTATTGTACAATTTGTTACAATATATATTATACAATAGGTTATAAAAAAAACCACAAAAATGTAGTCATATCATATGAAATATACCAAATTTAGGTATGGATCCTTGAAAATGATTTCCTACATATTATATATGAAATTTAATCAAGTGTACAATATAACCTTAGATTTTTTACCCTTCTATATTTAATGGTGGGGGTTAAATTACACCAAACTGATCCAAAAAATATTTCCCTTAAAAATATCTAAAAATAGAAATTTAACACAAATGAGAAACACATAGATGGTATATTAGAAAACCCATAAAGAGGGGAGGATTAGAAATAAGATTAAAAATGAAGACGTGGTGTGGAAATGTTAAAATGACATAAATTCACAATTGATTATTTGAAGAAGAATGAATCTTATACCATGTTTGAAATAACATTAATAGACACAAGATAAATAGAACTAAAATAATGAAAACTATCAAAACCACTTTTTTTTATTACTCCAAATTGCTCTAGAATAACCTTTCCTTAAAAAATATCTTAAAATAGAGATTTAACACCATTGAAAAATACATAGATGGTATATTAGAAAACCCATAAAGAACGGTGGATTAGAAATAAGATAAAAAATGGACACGTGGTGTGGGAATGTTAAAAAGGCATAAATTCACAATTGGTTATTTGAATAAGAATGAATCTTACACCATGTTTCAAATAACATTAATATCTATAAGAGAAATATAACTAAAATTGTGAAAACTATCAAAACCACTTATATATATATATATATATATATATATATATATATATATATATATATATATATATATATACACACACTAAAACAACAACTATGGAACAAAGTTTCAAATACAGTTTGGTACAGATACACATAATGAGATCCATACATGTAATGAGATTCATTACTATGTTAGCACCTACACAAGAACTAGACCAATTCTATAACTCATCGATGACTTCATTAGGATGTGTTTTAATAACTAAGTATCTAGATAGAGGTGGGTCATTGTGGTCATACACACTCACTCCTATCCACATACATCATTGTGGCCTTCTACGCAGAGCCATTACTGACTTATACCCTTACCCAAGAGCTTATATAAACTATAGAACAATAATTACATCATTGGGTAATTCAATAAAGTTGAACAAATAGTGGTAGAGTGAGAATAGATTCAATTAAAGAATCATCATACTAAAAATATTAATTAATATCTACTAAATCATAAGCAACAATAAAACATTAAGGGAAAGGACTATTTCCAAAAGCAATGCAAAGCATTGTAACACCTTTTCAATTTACAAGCAAATAGAGGCATGAGGTTTGACATAAACTATTTTAGGAAGTGTGCAAGCTTTATGGGATGTTTCAACAACCATGCTTATGTTTTGTTTGGGAACATCCTACATTAATACAAGTAAGGTATATAAGAACATGACATGACATGCCTAAGAATATTTCATTGGCCTGAAGAAAGCTTTACATCTTTAATAATTACATTATAAGAGTTAAAAGGTATCACTACATATGAATTTAACTTCATTATTGAATAATTTAGTCCTCTATCTTAGCTTCATGACCTTAGCCTAAACATATATTAATTGGTTAAACTTAATATTATAACATACTTGTTCTTATATTCTAAAAGTGAATATTAATACAAACTTAAATAATATCATTCAATTAAATTTATTTTACCATATAAGGATATAAATTAGCTTGTTAAAGATTCCAATAGCCAATTCTAAGCATGGATAAGTTGATCCTCTATCATGATATGCCTTTGCTAGGAGTCACCATTTAATTTTCAAAATCATTTAATGAAGTATCTTATTTACCAAGTTACTTACAACATATGTGTAAGATCTATATAACCTTATTATAGTTCAATTCCAAGGAGTTATAAAGAGTTTTCCATAACAATACCTTGCACTTAAAAAGTGGCCTATATTAATTTCAAAGAGAAATGATGTCCTCCTGAAAAGCTTTAGGATATTTACACAACTTTACTAACTTAAGTAATTATCCCATTTTATTCCTTAACAAATATTCTAACAATAATTATAAACTTATTCATAAGTATGATGACAATTATAATCTCTTTAATTCACCGAATTATGAACACAATTGTTTCATTTCATTAATACGTAAAATTTATTGTCTTAAGGTCTCACTATGAAGTCTCAATTAAACTCTCGTTAATTAATTCATCTATCAATGAAATTTTGGATAAATTTAGTTAATTTGAAAATTTATTGAAAACATAACTTACAAGTCACATCATAATAAAATATTACAATGCTCATCACAATTTAGCTTGTTTAATGAATAACATCACATAGCTTTTATAAGCACAATATTAATTCCATAAGATGTATACAAGGTAAATTTAACTTTCATGTTTAATCTTGAGATAAAATCATAACATGCCAACATTAATATCCATTTCTCATACAATCAAATGTATTAAAACAATCATGTAAAAAGCACAAATTAATTTTACAACTAAGTTCCAAGATAATTATTTAGATCCTTGAATAACCAATCACTTCAAGGCCATGAACTAAATAGTGAAAAACTATAAACAAATCTATGAACAACTTTTAATATTCTAAGTCAAATAATAGCCAATAGAATATACTAACCATAGTGCAACAAATTTTTGATCTTTACATTAGATGTACTTATTCTATAATAAGAGACTAACTAAAAGTACACGTTAAATTCACATCACTATGTTCATCTATCAATTATCTTAATGAACCTATGTAATTTTAGAAACAAATAATAATGCAAAGAAAACATGGATAATCAAATGATCAACTATAATCATAACCATAAACTAATCTTACATGATAAACATAACATTTCTTGTATCAAATACATATATAAGGAAATATAACTATAATGAATAAAATTTATTACATAATCAATCTAGTTAATTTACAACCAACTGTCACAACTCAAGGTAAAGAAGAAGTGTATCAAAATATTTTGCACATAAACCAATGAACTTAAAATTTCCATGCTAATCCTAGTGAGCATAACCATAAATGTCCCTAGACCATCCTAATCATTAGTTAGATACAAATGAAGACAACAAATAAATGGTAGAGAAAGGATGAAATATACCAAGCTTGACAGTAACAAAATAATAAAATAATAGATATAAAATGAACTACATGAATCCATCTCACCAACATCTATTATCTTGGTACCTCATTATGATGATAGTTCATCTTCTTGAGCTTCTCAATTTATGAGCCATATTCTATTGTTAGAATATTATATGAGCCATAAATATTATGCCATGCCTTATCAGGTAATCATTCTCATATATTAATTGTGTGTGTGTGTGTGTGTGTGTGTGTGTGTGTGTGTGTGTGTGTTAAAATAAAAACTCATAAAAATAATACAATAGCTTCAGTGAACCAAAAATGATAAATTAACACTTATATAAAGCTATGTATCAAACATTGATTGAAATAAAATTTAACCAAAATAGAAAAAGATTCAATATCCACTTTAATGATATAATATAATCATGAATAAAATAATTGATTTATCATTATTTTAAACCATCAGTGAATTAATAATAACTTGAAATAGTTCAAACATCATTACCAGAATCATGACAATAATTTTAATAGTATTTTACAAACTCGATTCAACTAAATAATGATTTATTATAAAATAGAAGTCAAATGTAATCATGTAGATAAAAATAATAAAATTTTATTTTTTAACAAAACCCTAATGTCCATTTTGAACCCCATGGAATCTTAAATATGCAATTACCCCCAAGTTTAAGGATATAGGCTTAAAATACACAACAAGCTAAAACAAATGAAATAACATTTATTTATAAACCCAAATAATGTATTCAGAATAACACATAGCCATAGACAAGTTAAATGGCCTATCAAAACAAACCTGAGCCACATAAATAAACAAAATATATATTTGATATATATATACAACACAACTATAATAATAAATAGCTATGTAATGGAAAATATATAGCCGTTGTTGATCCATACAATGGCCATCATGCAATAACTCAAAAATTCAAATCTCTCGACCCAGTCTAGGTTTTAATCTATAAACACTATTATGCAAATAAAATAACAATGCCTACGTTTAAGGATAAAATAATAATTAGTTCACCATTAAAAACACCAAATAATGTAACTCATAATTTAAAAATACCAAATACTTGGAATTTGGAATTCAACTATCAAAAAAGATTTTATTCTCTTCCAATCTCCTAAGTTGTTATGAAAAAATAAGCATCTAAAATCGACATGCCTTGACCGAAAACTAGTTGACCATATAGACTGAATATAACCCTAGTGAAGTCTACTATACTCCCATGTCTATAAGATCAATGATTTAGGTATATTTCAAGCTCCCAAAAAACCTCATGCACAAACTGAATTTCATTCCACTTGGCCACTATTCCAAAAATTTTGGTAGAGTCTCCCTAAAGTGTAGAGCTCTTTGAAAACCAAGTTAAAAAGAACCACAATAAAATATAAAACCCATTTTGAAGAGTCTTAACCCATTTACCTGGTAATTTGAACCAATGTCATGACTCTAAAGTCAATTATCACTATCAAAACATCAAACTAATTTTCAATGCCCCATGCTAGGTAGTGACCTAAAAAACTTAGCACATACCCAATCAAACTTAGCTATAACAAGTAATGCCAAATGAAACAACATGTAAACAAAGTCATTTATTTCAAATACCTTAAATCACAAAAGAATAAAACATGTTTACAAGATCCTGCAACCTTAATGTAGGCTAACCATTAATCCAAACAATATCAAGGCAATCTAGTTAGGGTGGTAAAGACTCAACACTCAATAAAATGATTGTGAACACAATAAAAATAAGTGATCAATTTCCCTATAAAATTTGATAGTCATTAGGCCATCAAAAACATAATAAACTAGAATGACAAAAAAATATTACATCAAACAAGCAATCAATAGTCATAAGACTAATCATGCCTCAGTAAACTTATAACTCCTGAAATACTTAACTTTAAATAAATTAATGATTTTATAAAGGTCAAAATTGACTAAAATAAATCAATAATGAAATCAAACATAAAATTATAACACTTAGCACCTAAATCCTATAAACAAAATGACTTAATCAACAATACTATCAAGCTTAATTTTTATAATTAGATTTATTATTTTAGTTCATCCACATTATTTTTGAATATTTCTCCATTTCTCAAGTTCAATCATAACCCATCTCAATTGAATGTATTTACTATAAAAATGGATAACAAATAATATTTGGACATCTAAATACAATAAATGTAATAAAAACATTTAATTAACACATATGAGCTAAGTAACAAATCAATACACATTAAGTATAAATAATCAATGTCGCAATAAAAATTGTATCAATAACTAATAATAAAATATATCAATGAGATCATAGAACTATAAAACCAGAATGAAAAAAACAAAATATGTCTTGAATAGTTTGTAACTAACTATATCAATAATATGAAATAAATGTAGGTCAAACAAGGTCATGACATCCTTTCCCACTTGTAAAAGATTTCCCAATGATCAAACTAGTCAAGCATAGTATTTCTTAAAAATACCCTCATCTTCTGAAGTATCACTTATTTTTGATAAAGGTTTCCATTGAACCAACAATTATAAAATATCACAATTTCTCAATTTAACATTATGATGGTTTAGGATTTTCACTAGATCTAATTACAGCTATCCCTCTCCTGAAACCTGAAGTTGAGTCCAATATAAAACATAAGATGGACAAGGAATATTTTTTGTTAATAAAGTAACATGAAACACATTGTGAATCTAAGACAAAGAATGAGGATGGTCTAGTTGGTAGGCAACAAGACTAACTCTCTTCAAAATGTTAAGGGGTCTTACAAAATGAAGAACTAATTTGGAAGTCTTTTCAAATTTAATTGAGCTTTTTTTCTATCTAACATGCATAAAAACTTATCTCTCACTTAAATTCATGTGATGTCTTTTTTAAATCAGTATAACTCTTTTTCCTATCATAGACATCTTTTAAATTATGCCTTATAGTTTCCATCTTCCTATCATACTATTATAAAATATCAAGACTAGTAAAAGTCCTATTTTATAAACATTTCCAGCCAAGTGGAGTTATAAACTTGCATCCATATAAAAATTTAAAAGGAGCTATTTTAATCATTAAATGGGACATGTTAATATAATAAAATTTAACTAAGTATACATAATCCTCCAATTTACCTTATTGATCCATCACATATTTTCTTAACATATCTTCCATAACTGGAATTACTCTTACTATCTAACCATCCATTTTTTAGTGATAAGAAGAACTAAAATTTAACCTTGTATGGAAAGTAGTAGTCAAAGTTTTCTAAAACCTCAAAGTTAAATTTTTTTACATCTATCCAAAATAGTAGATTTATGTGTTTCATCCAACCATACTATTTATTTCACAAATCGTGAAGCAAAACAAATGCATCATCAATCAAGTTTTTAGCAATGAAATGATTAACATTAATAAATTTATCTATCACAACCAGAATAATATCATGTTTGCTTTTTTATTTTCACAAACCAACTATGAAATCTAAATATATCACAACCCATTTACTTTACTGTACATCATGAGGGTAAAACAATCCTCCTAAATGGCAATGTTTTAATTTTACATGTTGACCTTTCAAACATCTTAACACAAAGTTAATAACTTCATGTTTCAATCTAGGCAAATAATATAAGCTTTACAGCTCATAGGTCATCTTTTTTACACCTAGTAAATAAAATGAGGTGCTATGTACACCTATTTTAGAAAAATATTCCTAAGTCAATAGATTTAGGTACACATATTTTATTTTTATATCTGATTAAACCATCAAAAATAACAAAAAAGTTAAAAAGCTAATTTTCAATAGGTTCATCAACTAAATTTGAACTTAAATCTTGGGAAAATGTATCAGAACACTTTTGTTCTAATATTTTCATTCTAAAATCATTATGTATAATATATAAGGCATGGAGATACATGTATCAACTAAGTGCATCAATAACATGATTCTCTGTAACTTTCACATTTGAAATATTCATATCAAAATTACTTAAAAAAATTATCCATCTACATTGATGTGCATTTAGATCTTATGTGAAAATAAATATTCTAGATTGTGATGATAAGATTTTACCTCAAAATACTTACTTATAAAAAAGTGTTTTGATTACTTCAAAGCATGAACAATGGTAGAAACCTCAAAATTATGAGTGGTGTAATTATTATCATGGTCTTTCAGTTTCCATGATTCATAAGTCACAACTGAACCATCCTATGTTAACATACCACCCAGCCCTTTTTTGTATGTAACAACACATATTTAAATTTTTTCATTTGGATCTAATACAGTATGTACAAGTACTAAAGTAAATAATTATTTAATATTCAAGAAAGCTTATTCATATGTTAATGTCCCCACAAAATTCTTACTCATATACTGAAAGGAAGTTATTGTGTTAGCCAATTTATAAAAAAACAACAAATCTTATATAATAATTAGCTAGTGAAATAAAAGTGCATACTTCATGTACATTTTTAGGATAAATACACTCTTGACTAACTTTAAAAAAAATACTATCTATAGATATATTATAGATATGGATAGTGGATCTCATTTTCAAAGAAATCACATTTAGATAGTTTATCAAATAGTTTATGCTACATTAGACTTTTCAACATCAAGTGCAAATATTATTCATATTTAGATACATTATTAGAATAGATTAGTATATCACGAAGGAATACTAGAACAATTTTGTCTATAAAATCTCTAAATACACTATTCATCAAGTTCATAAATGTATCAAGTGCATTAGTTAAACTAAAAGACATTACCATAAACTCTTAAGGTCCAAACCTAGTTCTGCAAATAGTCTTGTAGATGTCTTCTTCCTTGATACTTAAGTAGTGATAGGCTAATCACAATTTTGTCTTAAAAATTATAATTTCATCCTATGCTTGATCAAACAAGTCTCATATATTTGTGAAAGGATAGTGATTCTTAATGGTAACATTGTTAAACATGCAATAGTCAACACACAATCACAATATTTCATCTTTCTTTTTTACAAATCCCACTGGTTCAACCCAAGATGACACACTTGGCCTAATCCTACCATTATTTATAATTTTTGTAGTTGAGCTTTCAACTTCTACAAATCTACTACATTCATATGATAACATGTATTAGATGTAGGGTCTACCCCTAGAATTACATCAATATAAAAATCAGATTCACATTTAGGTGGTAAACCAAATAATTTTTTTAGAAAAATATTACAAAAATAGATATTCTTTAAATGTTGATTCTATTATAGGTGTAGTTTATTGCATCTGAAAAACATATAAATTACAACCTTTACACATTGATTTATTTAACTGTAAATTTAATAATATCTTGTGTAGTTTTGATTTTAGTAAACCTTACTTTTTACATGTCTCTCTAAATTATTATAGAAATATATCACTTCGTTACAACAATCCAATTTTTTTTTATTCTACTACAACTAGTCTATGACTAAAATAACATCAAAATATTTGAGAGGAACTAAAAATAAATTAACTTAGATCTAAAATTACCTAAGTCTAATATTATTCTCTCAAGACACTTAGTAATTGGTACTCTTTTACTTAAGCTAATATCAACATCAAAACCATCCTTCAAAGTGATCATATTTAACATACAACATGTTACTAACTTAAGATCCATAAAACTATCAGTTGTTCCTGAATCAAAGAAAATTTAAATTAAAAAATCATTTATTTTACCTCTAATTTCAACATTAGTTGTTTAAAATTTTATATTTCTCTTATCCATAGATATAAACATTATTTGATTAGTTCATTAACCTATTTTAAATATAGTAAAATATTTTCATTAGTGTTTATCTCCACATTCCCAACATACTAAAGTCCTTTGTAGTGTCACCAAAATGGTATTTTCTCTAGTAGTAGACACATTTTGACTATTTTGGCTCAGAGTTATTTTAAAATTAATAGATTGAGAAGAATTAAAATTATTGAAATTTTTACTTCACCCTAGTAATTTGTTGAAACCACTCATACTCTTAGAAAATATGCAATTTGAGTCAAATTTTTTCAAATTCTTAGATGAAGAGGATATACTTTTATTCTTATATTTTTACCCATTCCACTTAAAATTTTGTCTTGCCTTTCATCAAGCCTTCTCTTTATTTTTTGTCATATGAGTAGATTAAATATCATTAGTTGGAGTCTTATGATTTCTCATATTAACATTGTGTATTACTATTGATTTAAAACCCACCTTAAACTTATTGGCCTTATTCTCTTCATCATGAATGTAGTTAACATGACACAACAAATTTAAAAACTTGTTTTCATATTTAGTTCCAATTATATTTTCTTATTTTAAGAGCTGAAAATTAGTGATTTTCAATTCCTTAAATTTGAAACTGAGATACCTCTTCATGAATTTTTTTTTAAAAAGAGACTAGATAATAGTCATTCACTAGTAATCATGTAGAACACATATATGGTTCAACCAAATATCTACAAATCCTAATAATTGATAATCAACCACTCTTTATTTCACATTAGAGGACATGTTATGTAGATTAAAATAGTTTTACAAGTGTACTAACCATGCATCAGTTGTATTACCTAATTTCTCATCTACAAATATTGGTAAATGCAACTTATTTATCTCCTTAATGATATGATCAACCAAACTAAAAGAGTTATTTTGGTTTTTTTTATCACCAACTTATCTTTTTCTCTAATTGAAAATTATTTAGTTGGAACACGTTATAGATTGTTAATCCTTCATTCTTGGGTGTCTAGTTTACTTTGAACTGAACTCAACACAACTAAAATTTCACTCAAAACTACTTCCTAGTTAACATTGTAATTATTTTCCTCAGGGATAGGGACTTCAACATTATTATAAATATTATTGAGAGGTGGTTCATATCTCTCAATAATAATGGCCCTATGACTTTGATCTCTTCGTCTACTAGGGTTTACACTCATTGGCTTGTTGTTTGTTATTTTAGATCCCATCCTTACCATCTAGTGGTGAAATAAATAATAACATAGTAAGAATTAGAAATAAACATTCCACAATATTTATTAGAGTAGTAAACCATGCTCTAATACCAATATGTCATAACCAAAAAAAAATTATATACAAAAATAACAATTGTAAAACAAAATTTCAATAAGTGTTTAATGCATAAACATGTAATGAAATCCATAACTATGTTATAGCCAATATAAGAACTAGATCAAGTACATAAATCATTAATGACTTCATTAAGAATTATTTTAACCACTTAGTATTCTGATAGAATTGGGTCATTATGGCCATACCCGTCAACTCATATCAACTTACTTCACTATGGTCTTCCTAATAGAGCCATTGTTGACTTATGCCCTTACCTAATTACATGTAAAGACTATAGAATAACCATTACCTCATTGGGTAATTTAGCATATTTCAATAAATATTGCTAGAGTCATAAAAGGTTCAATAGAAGAATCATCATACTAACCTTGCTAAGCAAGATCTACCAAATCATATGTAAAAAATTAAGATCAATGGAAAAGGAATATTTATAAAATCAATGTAAATCCTTAGAACACTTTTTAAATTCACAAGAAAATAGAGACATGAGGTTTACCATGAACTACTTTATAAATGTACAGGTTTCATGGGATGTTTCAAAAACCATTCTTATGTTCTGGTTAGGAGCATCCTACATTAACATAAGTAAGGTACAATCACATTACAAGGTATGCCTAAAAATATTACATTGGTTTCAATATATATTTACATTTTTTATTATTTAATTATGAGTATTGTAATAATTTGTATCAATACATATTAATAGTTCCATAGACTAACTGCACTTATACTAGGATTTATTTTTAACGTCATTCTTAAAAAATTTCAATATATATCTTAGATTCATGACCTTAGCCTAAACATATCTTAATTGATTAAATGTAAGATTAAAACTTACTTGTTCTTATATTCCAAAAATTGAATTATTAATAGCAACTTAAATAATGTCATTCCATTAAATTTACTTTACCATATAAGGATATAAATTAGCTTTTAAAATATATCAATGGCCAATTCTAAACATGGAGCAATTGATCCTCTATCAAAATATCCGTTATTTAGGAATAATCATTTACTTTTGAAAAACATTCAATCAAGTATATATAGTTTCCAAGTTACTTAAGACATATGTGTAATATTTATATAACCTTATTGTAGTTAAATTTCAAAGAATTATAAGGAGTTGTCCATAGGAATTCCTTGCACTTAAACAATTCTCTATATTAATTTCAAAGTGAATTGATTGCCTCCTAAAAAACTTTGGGAGATTTATAGAACTTTATTTACTTAAGTATTATTCCCATTTTAATCGCAAATATATATTCTAAAAATAATGACAAAGTCATGCATAAGTCTTATGTTG
>JARHVA010009667.1:272500-283010 GCA_037957365.1 Torreya grandis
GAGTCAACACTCAATAAAATGACTATGAGCACAAGAACAATAGGTGACTGAATACCTTGTCTAAGTGGATAGTCATTAATCCATCAATAATATAATAAACTAAAATGACCAAAAATTATGGCATCAAATAAGCAATCAATAGTCTGATGACTAATCATGACTCAGTAAACTGATAAGTCTTGAAATTGACAATATCAAACAAGGTAATTATTGTATAAAAGTGAAAATTGACTAAAAAAATAAATAATGACATCAAACATATAATAATAACACTTATCACATAAACACTATAAAGAAAATAGCTTAATAAATAGTGTCGTGAAGCTCAATTTTTATAATCAAATTTACTTTTTCATTTAATCCACGTAATTTATCCATGTCACTATGTTACTAATGTCCAAACACAACCCAACTCAAGTATCTATCATTGTATTCGACAAATGAAACATCAACAATATCTAAAAATTTAAATACAATAAATTCAATAACAACATTCAAAGAAAATGTCTAAATTGAATATCAAATCAGTATACATTAAGCATAATTATACAATATTGTAATAAAAAGTGTCTCAATATTTAATAATAAAATGCATCAATGTAGATCACATTAATGTAACATCAAAGTGAAACAAAAAAATATTTCTTGAATAGTTCATAACTATTTATATTAGTAATATGATATAAATGTAGGTCAAACAGGGTCATGAAAAAATTTAGGAATCACTCATAAATATATACGCACCATATAAACATATGAGAAAGGGTCAAGAGATCAAGAATACAATTTTTTGATCCATAATATTTAATTTATTTTTTTATTTTTTTGAGTTTTAAATGCATGTTATAGTAATTTTTATACCATCTATGGTGTTAGAACAAAATAAATTATGGTCATCATTTGATTTTCATTTGTGAATTATGTTTGTTTATCAGTAATGTATTATAATTTTTTTTAAATGTTATATCACATACTATTGGTTTTGAAATTACATAGACATGACATTACATCTAACTATTTATATAATGTTTTCTCAAAAATGGATAAATTATTTTTTGGTTTCACGTATTCAACTGGCTTGATTGGTTTATACCTTACTTATGTCCATATCTTAAATGTTTCTTTTTATGTTATTTAGGATTTTTATTTCATAAAACAAAGTTTAGAAACTATCCATGTCAATTCTTCATCATCTTGAAGGAACCCTAAGAGTTTAGGAATCTAACACCATGCATGGAATTACATCCTATCAATAAACTATGAAAAATATTTGTATTGTAATGTTTATAGAAAATGATTATATTGTGATGTTTCAGTTAGAACAATGTCTTGGCCAAAGTATGTTTTAATGGAAATTGGGTACAGTTTTTAAAATATTTAAATTCTTTAACACAATTGCCTTGAACTTTATAAATTAAAAAAGTACATATACAAAAATCAATTTGAAATTTAAAATACCTAAGCATAATTTAGAGTCAATTTACATTTGAAGCTATTCTTTAAAAAGAAAAACACCCCAATCAAAAGTCTCTCTAGAGTACCAATTAATAAGTTTTAAATTTCAATTCCAAGTGGGAGCATTATATAGTAATTATTTTATAAATTATTAAAATAATTTACAAGAGAAGAGATTGACCATAATTTGTTTGATCCAATTCCAATAAAAATTCCAAGGACCTAGAGTTCAAAATTGTTAATTAAGTTTCTAGCTAGTCTTCATAGAAAATTAATTTTGTTTCTTTCTTAATGCAATTGCTTATATGATAAAGTACTATGTAGCAAGACATCATTATCAAATTTTATAATTATGGCTTACTATAGTAAACATTGAATGATAAATCTTTAAAAAAAAATTATACCAATCATATTCCCTTGACTAGCATTACCATTATTCACTATAAAATTTATTTAAATTCTCAAATTTCTGAGAATTTTTTCACTTGCTATGATTTAAAGTGTCATTTTAAAGAATATTCTAAAATTTTATACCACATATTATTTTCTATTATTAATTATATTTTTTTATATTTATTTAAAGATTTAAATTTATTATATAAGAGGAATATATTTTTTAAGGTAAATAATTATAGGCTCTTATTCTAATGAGACTTCAACCCAAGATGATTGGTTTCAAAAATTAAAATCTCCTAAATGGAACCTAGAATAATTACTTATTGATATTAAATAATATTTTTTATTTTTATTTCTCTTCTCATTGTTTAAATTAGGTAATTGATTGTATGGTGAAATGTCACTTCCACTTCATGGTGGTGGTAAGAAATAAGTCCCCCTTATTTCATTTTTAATTAATGGAAGTGAGATGTAAATGATGGTTGTGGTTTCACATTTTTCAGAAAATAAATTATATTACCAATAGAATGAATGTGAGACTTTTATTTCTTTCAAGAAATTTTAATCGATGGAAAAGCTTAAATATAATATTGTTTTGACTACATGCATGACAAAATCGACAATTTTTACTAGTATTCTTATTTGTAGAGGTCATTTCTCATTTGAATGAAATTAACATTTTATTTAGAAGCCATGTCAAATCATCTATACTTATAATTTTATTATCTTATTTATTCAACTTTCTTATGTTGTCATCTATGAAGAAATAAATAGTTTTCTTTTTGTGAAAACATTTATCTATGACATAGTCATTTTGAGTTGATATACCAATTCCTCAAGTGAAGTATTAAAATGAGAAATTTATGGGAATTTTGATGAAAATTTCATGAACAATTTTTAAAAAATCCATCTTTTGCTTTTTTTCTTCAAATTTAGTATGTTTTATGTATATATCAATTCTAAATATGGTTAATTACCAGGTATGGGGTTAGTTATAATTCTATTTACCATTAGTAGCCTTATCTCCACTTAGTTTTTAATTTAAATTTGAAAATCCAATCCATGACACATCAATTTCATTCCTCAATATTTCATTCACTGTGAATTAATGGTGAGTAACATATAAAATCCATTTATGAAACTTACCTCATTATATATTTAGATATCTATGATGTTATGGCCATTGTCACATCCAAAAATATAGACCATCCGCATATCACCAACCTAAAGTCTCAAAGTCATGGAGGTCATAGAGTTGTAACATTCACCTTTATTTCTAGATCTTCATATGAAATTTGTGGATGCATTAAACCCTTCAAATATACTTTTAGACCTATCTAGATCCTAATTCATGTTGGCATTAGATTTGTGGTGGCCATATCTAATGATTCTGTAGATTCAAGGTCATCAGTCATGGAGTGATTTCAAGATTTTAAATTTCTTTATTCAAAATAAGTTGATTATTTGGATATTCTCCTTCAACTGATATTTATTTTGTGTCCACGTCCTTCTAGTTTAGTGTGATCCATATCTTATTTACGAAGTCTGATAATGCATATGATATTAAATTTTTCTTCATATTTAAACAATTTTGGATACTTTCTTTTTTAACATTTATTAGGTCATGTGGTGAAATTTACATAGTGTAACCATGTTATGTTCCAAATATTCATTTTCTATAACCTTTAACACATAGACATAGACCATAAAACATGAAATGTTCTTATTGGTTCATAGTCATCAGGTCAAGTAGTGTGTTCACAGGCACTAATGACTTTAGGACAAATCTAAATATCCATTGAATTCATAATTCACTTTATATTTATCTTGAATCAACAAATTTTCTTACACACAATGTAAAAAAACATTATATCCATATCTTGAAATCTTAATAATCCACATAGAATAATTTAATAAAATATATGATATAAAAATAAAGCACGTGGTGACAAAAAAGTGATCACAAAATCTCAAAATGTCTTATCTCAAAGTCTAGAAATATGTTGAATCTTTATTTACATTTTATACCATTTTACATACACATCCTTTCCCAACTTAAAATGGAAGAATATGATGGAATCATACATTAAAACATTGACAAACACAGACACACATGACTTCAATGAAATTTGTGTCATTAGAGAAAATGTGTGTAAATCCTCACCAGATCATAAAGTCATGCAGACATGAAATCTCTTCCTTATTCTAAATATCTCTAGAAATTTTTTTGGATATATTGAATCTTTGAATCCAATTATATTCATATAATTCCATTTCATCCTACACAGAATAAATAAATATACGTATAAACAAAATTTTAAAATAAAAACATTGTAATACATGCAAACACTGTAAAATTTAATTTTTTCTAATAAAATATTCTTGGCATGTTGAGCAAAGTCGTACAATCACAAAGACCTAAAAACATAACTTAAATCTATGGATAAAATGGGGCCTCTATGGTGTGTTAACATATGAATTTAATTTTAAACCACATTTGGATCTGTTCATTACAAATTTGTTAAGAAAATAGTGTGAACTCAAAACTTAGAGTAAGTGAATGTGGTTACAATTACACAAGGGTACAATGGATTTATTGTTTGGGCAATTAATCCAACCAAAATCTAGAATAAGTTATAATTTGAATTTAATTATCAATGCACCATGAAAATAAAATTCACTTAGAAGAGAGAATTTTTAATCTCCAATATTATATATTATATCTTAGTTCACTATAAATTATGTACACAATAAACAAACATATAGTAAAAATATACCCAAAATTGAATAATGTGCTCATGTCACTTTTATCTATCTTGATAGCTTTTATATTAGAGTAAAATGAGGGATGAATTAAGACCTTAAATCACATACAACACTTTAAAAATAATAGTACCATGAACAAATGTGGTAATTGAAATTGGGTTATGGAGTTATGAAGTAATATAGTCACAATTTTCTTCTTACCTTGTTATCTTAGACCATAAAACAGTCATGATGTGATTATCCCAATCTAGAGTGTGTAGATTATAAAATTTGGATGTAAGAGGAAAATTAAATTAATTATCATTAATTTTATATATATATATAATTTAATTTCAATTCAAATTTTAAAGGCCACTATGCATCACATCTAGTTCATCCTTGAACATTGTCAATTAATGGTAGGTGGCATATAATTTTCTTATTAATAACCCTAAAAAAATTCCCATTATATTTTTAATGATCCATGGGTCATTGTTCTTAGTCACATTGGAGAATATCACCATCCATCTGTCACCATAAATACCCTTTATGTCAACTTAAATATGAATGTAATTTCCATTTACATTTGTCATGGCCACAGTGGAATCCAATGCAATTTGTCCATACCAAGTTCTAATTTTTCATGGTATTTTACCTTTATTGGGTTCACTCAAGTTATGCATATGGCATATTCTTATTGTCTCGCAATCACGGGTCACGAAATGCCTCAAGATTTCAAATATTTTATCTAATGTCTATAGATTCATTAAAATTTGGTCTTCACTCTCTTTTTTTGTTTGCACCTTTCCCTAAATAATAAATAAATAAAATATGAATATATCCAAAATAATAATAATACATTCATATCACTTTTAACAGAGTTTCAGATATTAGAAGAAAAATGTGGCTATCATTGCAGGGTCACAATGTCACAAGGCCATGGAGACCTTATTTTATTCTTAAGGTGCCCTCAACAAACTCTATAAATGTGTTGAAACATCAAATCTATATTATATTAATATTTGTATTTTTTTTCATACATAACTGATAACATTTAAAACATTAATAAAGAGCACACATAAAAATGTAAAATACTAGTGATATAATAAACATATGGTTGTCATCTCAGAGAGTCTCGACCATCCACCTATCACCATGTTGTAAGTAAAAAATGAATAAATACAACTTTATCATATTCAAAACATTAATAAATAACACACATAACACTTTAGAATAATAGCAATATAAAAAAACATGCGATGATTAGAATGAGCTCACAAGGAAAAATAACACAACTTATCCACCTTGAAGAACCTCAACTTTCCAGATATCACCATATTTTAGTCTTAAGGATATGAGGTCATATATTTGTAACATTCATTCCTTTGTTCCCTTCCTCACGTGAATTATTTGAATGCATATAATTATTAATTCATTGTTTATGTATTCTTAGGTTTGGTAGTCTTTTCTCTCTACATCTACCATGGCTACGTGGTAGAATGTTGAGAAATGTGTCCTTCCCAATTTACAATTCTTCATTATAATTTACATTTACTATGTCGTCTCAAAATTATGCATGTGGCATGTTCTTACCATCTCATAGTACCTCAATCTTTCAAATGTATTTATTGAATGTTTGTGGATTTGTTGAACTTCAGTACTCATTCTATAATTTTTATATAGAATTTTTGGCTTTAGTTAGATCTATTGACCCTGACCATCCACATATCTCAATCCCACAACCTCGAGTAATGGGGTCATGGAGTAAAAAATTAATCTTTTCTATCCAAGTTGTCTCCTATGAAATCCTTAGATGGGTTAGATATTTCAACTTGACTTTATGTCCTCTTAAGTATACTTTTGTCATTCCCACATGGTGAAATCCTCCTTACTACATCTTCACTTGGCTCTAATTCTTCATTATATTATAAATTACCTTGTCCACTGAAATTGATACACATGGAAATATTCCATTGCCTCATAGTCATGGAGTCAGAGGGACACAAAATTATATTCAAAAATATTAATAAAGTACACATGTAACTTTCAAAAAAATTGACATAAATAAAACACATGGAAATAATCCTAGCTTCACATGATCATGAAGACATTGAGCGCATATTTTTTTAATGCAGATTAAATGAACTCTACCTATGCTTTTAAACATTAAATATAATTTATATTTGCATGGATTTTCAGATTTGATATAAATTCATTTGTAAACTTGGAGATATTTCGTGATCCCATCACTGTAAAACAAAAAGAGATTATCACATGTATCACTTTGAGTGGATAGGGTAAAGGTCAAAGAGAACAAAGACTTGGAACTCATTATGGTCACACCACATAGATTTCATTAGATGACCCCAACACAAGTAAAGATCCAGAGCATATGGACTTGAGCAGATATGAAGACAATCCAACACATCTTGACATGTATGGATCCCTTAAAGAATACATGAACTCTAAAAGAAAAGAATTTGGATGCAAAATAAATATAGAAGTGATTTGAAAATCTAGCAGATCTATGGAATTAAAACAAAGGAATATCAAAGTCGAGAGACACTTTGTGACTCTCTGATAACGAGGCAACAAAAAATTCTCACGTGTCTCATTGTGAGTGGACACGATAAAGGTGAAAAACAATAAAATCTTAAAACTAGGTGTGCACAAATTTAAAAGGATTTAAACACATGGCCATGACAAAGGTAAAGCTAAAAACCAATCAGACCTAAGAAAATGTAAAGTGATTCAAAGATCTAACACATATGGGCACTTCACGGAAAGAATTAAACATCAAAAGTGAATATTTTAACTTTGTGATCCTTGTGACTCTGCGACTGCATGATGATGACACTTAAACGATCAAATTGTAAGATGTCACAGAAAACATGAATCTATAAATAATTAAAATTATAATAACAAAAACTAAATAAATAAATTTTTAAATGTCACTCACCATTAATTCACAGCAATCCTAAATAATCTCATAGTTGCATTCATAAATGAAATAAATCTACTGCAATAAAAGAATACTTCGAAACTCCATACTATTATCATTGAAACAAACGGCCATACAACCATCTAATGCAGTTGGGTGATATATCTCGTGACAATTAACAATTAATTGATAGAAATAAATAAACAATTAAAAAAAGGCTGGTACGTCACAGCGGTTGATAACATTTGTTTCTTCAAACCCTTAAAATTAAAAAATAAATATTCACCTTGTGTGTTTTTCTCAATTTCAGAAAGTTTCTGTCTATTTCAATTCTCAGTACGGTGAATTTCTAAGGCTGGGGTCAGTTATAATTCCATTTAGCATTAATAACATAAGTGAAACAGTTTTAGCACTTTTGATGTAACACCTTTTACTTCTGTAGGCACACATTAATGGACAAAATATTGGGCAACACGTTTTAGTAGTTATAATAATAAATAACATTTAAAGAAAATAAAATGCTGTCATGATTGAGGGCATCTCCAAAATAAATAGCCAAAAAGTTAAAACACATTCCTCTGATCGAGGGAAAAGAATTAAACTAATTTTTCTCTCAAATAAGGTTTTTTTTTCACCGTGATGGCAAAAAAAAATGCAGTTACATTGGTCTTGACTTATACGATTTAGATGGGAGACTTGCATGATAAAAAGAATAGAAGAGTGTGAAATGATTTATATTTATTATATATCAAAAAAAAAAAGACCTTATTTTAGTTATTTGTCACTCTCATAATACTTTATATATGTAAAGATTGGGTAGAAATATCTCAGATTTGAAATGAAAATAGATAGAAAATATTAAAAATAAATATTGTCAAATAATTTCAAAACTAAAATATTAGTTTTTATATAATATATTTTAATTGATATAAATATTTTTTTTACTGGAAACATCAACTATAATTTAGATTAAATTATGTAAAGAAGACCAAAAATATGAAAACTCAACATTGGCCTAGAATTATAGTCAAGAAAGAATTAAATAAAAAGAACAACATATAAATGAAACTCAAAAAAAAATGATTAAAAAATGGAGAATTAATATGTGAAAGAATTAATAATTTAAAACCTCTAAAATTTATATTATGATTTTTTATTTTTATTTTTTTTAAATCATTAAAAAAATATATAATTATATCAAAACACTTAATCTCACTTACAATTATGAACAAAAAATTTATATATAAAAAAAAATTAACTATAAAGTAAAAATATTGATGGTTAAAATAAGGAATCCCTGTTATCATCTTTGAAGTATAAAATAGGTAAGTGGATAATTCTAGAATAAGGGTGGGAAAAGAGAATGTGCATATTTTATACATCAACATTATATCATAAATGTGAAAGTAGAAAATTGATACTCCACTTTTAAGAATTTAGATTAATAAAAGGATACATGTTTGAATCAAAATTTATAGTAGAAAATTGAACGCTAAAAATATATTAAATATTTCACAATTTAATGGAAAATGATGGTCCCCAAAATGATTTTTTTCTTAATCATAACATGCTTGTATATAACTTTTGATATGAGACTTATAGATAGTAATAATAAAATACTTCATTCATTTATTTATAATGCAATACCTATGTAACAACCAAAGAATTGGAATGATACACACCACCTTTCAGTTAGGTCAATAGCAACACTTGTCACATCTTTTGGTGAATTAGACAATATTTACAAAGTACTTGATATGAGTTCTAATGTGATTTTGTACCTGTTGCATGGAAATAAATAATATATGCATAATATTTATACACAGGTGGCCACTCTTCCTAAACCAAAGAAGCCCTATACAATATATATATATATATATAAATATATATATATATATATATATATATATACTATATATATATATATATATGTATGTATATGATATATGTATATATATATATAGTATATATATATATGTATGTATATATATATGTATATATATATATATATTTTATATATATTATATATATATATATGTATATGTATGTATATATATATGTATATATATATATATGTATATGTATATATATATATATATATATATATATATATAATATGTATATATATATATAATATATATATATATATATATAATATATATATATATCTATATATATATATATATGTATATATATATATTTGAATCTACCACTATTTTCCTCTTCATTTGTAGTCACAATGTACATCATCAAATCTTGAAGTAACAAAAATTGCTGGTGGATGTGGACCTATAACTTAGCCATTTTAATCTTCCTTGCCATGTCACTTACAACTCAGCCATTTTTTATGTTTTGCATGAATTTCATTTATCTCTTATTGTTGTTCTCATGTCATTTTTCTATGGTCACCTAATTTATTAAATGTTTTCTCTCTCCCCCCTTTGAGCTACTTTGAGAGACTTCCAAAAAAAAGCATTCAATTTTTTGATAGATATTTTATTGTTTATATACTCTGTTTTATGATATGAAAAGCAAACACAAGTAGCGAAGCTATGCTACTTTGTATGCAAAAAATATATACTCTAATTTTGTTTTGAATGTAAGAGAGATACATAGATGAATGATAGTATCACACCTCTGTTGGCATAGAGGAAAAATAGTTTGTATTGCTCTTGGTAGAATATTAATAAAATCTAACCATTTTGCATTTATTTTTCTATTTTTATCTATTTAATTATGTCTATTACTCTATTCTTATGGGATTTCAAACTAAAAAATTGGTATCAAAGCCTTAGAAATATCTTGGTCAGTGCAAAAGCCACCCAAAAGATAAAATTGTAATTGTTTCAAATAAGAAGACATTCATAGGTTTTGTACCAAACAATAAGCATTGAAGTGAAGAGACCAAGTCAAAAGGGGGAGCAACTCATCCAAGTAAGTGGGTCTATTTTAAAGCAGCCTGTATATGAATTG
>JARHVA010009668.1:0-5000 GCA_037957365.1 Torreya grandis
TAAAAGTAGCCTCTCAGGTTTGTAAGACTATGTATGAGCTTGAGAAAGAGAGTTTTTAGTCAAAAACATTAAAAGTGAATTTTATTGGTTATAAATTCCCAAAATATTTATATAATACTTTATACCATGTTTATCCATGACATTTAATAGTCATTTACCCTCCAAAAAGTTATGTAACTGATTTCCATACTTTGAGGGTTTGTAGGCAATTAGGCTAGGTTGACCCTAATGGTATTGTTTGGGTTTTTTATTCATCATCCCAAGGATAAAATCATTGTAAAAAACCCATAATAGGACTCTTCATTAATTTAATAAACATCAAAACTCTAATATCAACATAAAATTTTCATGTTTTCTTCCCAATTTGAGAGCAGACCTGTAGGTCCTAATTAGGCCTATAGGTATTTATTAGGCATGGACTTCCTTCAAGAGATATTTTCTCATATTGATAGTTTTATTTTTCATAATAGGTTTAGACATCCTTTGAACCTTATCCAAATTTCTTAAAAATCATCTTTCTCTTCCAAACTTCCTACATAGCCTAAAAAATACACTTTTTCTTCATATCCAAGGTCCAAATCAAGCTTGTAGGTGTTCCTTCTTGGCCTGATATTGGTTGGTTCCCAAAAATAGTTATTCAACTCAATACTTAACTCTATTATATCCTAAACACATTTAATCAATTTTTTCCTTTGAATGGTTATTCAAATAATTATTTAAATCCACTTCTATCCTGCACACATTTCCTCATCTCTTGCCCATGGCTTCCATAACTCATTTGATCTTCAAACCTCATCCTTCAATTTAGGGCTTATTAATTTTTATTGAAAATGGAGACCTAATTTATAAATACCTATAGGTCTAAATTTTATCATTTTAATCCATTTATGATGCACTCTCTAATCATTTTATCCCCTAAAATCATCTCTATATTACCTCACAATAATCTGCATGTTCTCATGACCTTAATACTTCACTAGCAATGCAAAGTTTGTCTCTTTGGTTCACTCTTGTATAGGTATATTTGTACATAGTATTCAAACTCATGATCATTGTAGGTTTAATTTGGAATATTTGGTGTTTAGGTCACCCATCCTATAGGAAAATTTTGAAGGCCTAGCATATTATTATGATTTTAGGAAAACAATTCTCATATTAGTTTATTTGATTGTTAAACTCATGGCCATATTTACTTCCTACACTTACAGTTTGTATAGTGCCCTTGGTATACATGATAATATAAATAATTTTCACATTTTTTGTCTCTATAAATATTTTATAAGGTCTAAATAAGTTTCAAGTAGCCAACCATGAATCAACATCCTACTTCTCACTACTTTCATGCATTGGTGGCCCTCATCTTACTAGGATTCTTCCTACAACCTTGATCTATGATGAAACTTGTGAAAAAATCTAGGTTACCATTATTTTTTGAATATTTAGTTAAATATAAGAATTAAATAATTATTTAATTAAATTGAAGAGGACAAAGGAGGTGTGGATGAGTTGTGATAGCTTCAACAACATGATCTCAATTATTTGAATTCAACTTATAAACCTATCCAACATCAAGATATCTTACTTATTTTAGATCACACATTCCAAGTGAGGTTTTTTAATATCATAAATAATTATTTTATAGACCCCATAGATCATATATCATTGATTTAATGCTTTAAATGAGCTTTAAAATGTCATTCTAGTAAGGGTTTTAGACCACATTGCCTTGCTAAGTAATTATTCATAAAGCCTATGCATGATAATCTTGAATAATACATAAACACTTGAGGTAATTAGGTACCTCACCATTGGCCAAGAGCTTGGGTGTTGAATCTCTCTCTCTCTCTCTCCTCTCTCTCTCTCTCTCTCTCTCTCTCTCTCTCTCTCTCTCTCTCTCTCTCTCTCTCTCTCTCTCTCCTCTCTCTCTCTCTCTCCTCTCTCTCCTCTCCTCTCTCTCTCTCTCTCTCTCTCTCTCTCTCTCTCTCTCTCTATAACAATCATCTAAAATAGTCATTATTATCTTTTCAAGAGCTCGATGGAAGAATGAAGTGTTTTTTGCATGATTGAACCTAAAACCTCTCTATTGTATCGATTTGGATTTGAAGGTCCTGATATGATACTTATATAAGTTTGTATATTTTCTTTCAGTGGAAACTCCTTTAATAATACCTATAAAAGCTTTTTTCTCTTCAATATTTTCCCATTTGCCTCTTGAATTGATGGGATGATAAACTAGACAATCATGAAGCTTTCACTTTGACTTGTAAGGAAGAGTGACAATGTGCCAAAGCATTACACATCTCTTTTCCTTTGTAATTTCCACATCGTATTTTGTTTGTATGTTATAAATTAAGAATTGATAGTAGAAATGAAGTTTCAAAACACTTTGGACAAGGTTTAAATCAAGTACACATGTCATGACATCACACAAACATGAAATGAATTAAAAGACTTTTTATTTCACTCTTGACATGATATTAGATCTTTTTGGCCTTTGACAATAAATACTTTCACAAAAGTGACTATAATAAAGAATAATATAATGACACATCTTTACCTTAATTTCATCAAATTTGCCTTAAAGTTTTATAAACACCCTATGAAGGATTAAATAAATGACCATTCGTTAGTCAAGTTTGGGTTATGATCTCATATTTAACTATTCCACCCTAGGGAGACCTTTAAAACTACTAAGACAACATCACACCTTACCATGATAGAATAAGATATGAGCTAGACAAACACCCTTCAAGGCTATCAAAAAAGTTAAAATGAGCTAAATATCAATTTTTTATTAGACTCTCCTATGGTTAGCCAAATTTGTCTAAAAGTCCTACTAAAGGAGATCGATGAATATGAGGTTGTTCCAAATATATAAAATATTATGAGTCACCCCAATGTTTGTATTTCATCTAAATCACTTGATATATCCATGATTTTAGAGACTTGGACTTCCTTAGTGAAGGAAATAATGAATCTAAGGAGAATACCATTGATATTCAGGCTATGAAATAGTTCTAGAGGGTAAATTATACAATTAGGAGTATGAAACACCAACCCTTGTCAACCTCAAAACCACCTTAGAATATTATTATGTCTCTTGACCAAAATTTAAGAATTATCCCCCAATCAAATTCAGATGAAAGTCAGCCTACCACTAGTAAGACAAGCTAAAACATTGTCAAGGATATGAAAAGGATAAAAATCCAATATAACCCTCTATGAATTGGGACAAATTATTGAATAAAGGTATTTAATGCTTAAGTCTCTTATGGAAAAGAGCACTTAACTCAAAAATAAGGTATGGCCAGTATGAATGTTGTGATACACAAAGCCAAGATTGAGGCTCCATCCTTCTTACTCATGATCTAAATATTTGGTAAGAATTTGCATTATTTCCTAGCCAATTCATGTGCTTCAACAAATGTCATGCATGCATGGATTTTGTAAGAAACTAGGACTGGTCCTTGTAAATTAGATAAGGTACTAGTCTAGTTAGATAAGTTTTGAAGTCAAGGTTTTAGGAGAATTTTTGAATGTTCATATATAATTATAGGCTCAACCAAGAATAAAATAGTTTATAGACATACAAGTAGTTGAAATCCTAAATTCATATGGCATGCTACTAAGTAGAGATTGGTCCAAATATATTTATGGTTATATGAAAACAAACTTTTCCCAGATGTGGTTGCCATGGATATGAGTGGAAAATCATATAAGGATTTATAGAGAGCCATGCATGCAGTTGATGATTATAGAATGCAATGCAATTAATGAAGTTAATTTTACCTCCATGGATTTAGGTGTATATACCCCTGACTACCAAACCAACAAGGAAGAAGTAGATAAATTGAGATTAAAGTTTAGGTATGCGGTATTTGTATTTTAATATAGCTCAATGTAAACAAGGGTCAGGAACATGCATTGTAATTATTGATCCATGTGGTAAAAAAACATGTAGCTTCATATAGATATCAATTCCACTATACTAATAATATAACATAATATGAGGCATTGCTCTTGGGATTATAGTTTGTAGCTACGTACTATGTATATCAATTAAAGGTATACAATGATTCTAAAGTGGTCATAAAACAAATAGGGAATGATTTATAATGTAAAATTTATCATTTAAATAAGTATAAGCACCATTCTTGGGATTTTATGGAATTATTCAAAGTAGTGAGCATTATTTCCATTCCTAGAATTGGCAATGCCATAGTAGATTCACTGGCTATTTATATTTATAACCTTACACCTTTTGATAATGTGGATTTGTAAATTTTTGTTGTTGAATTGGTTTCATGTACATTTTTTCTAGATTATGTGAATATTTTTTAAGTTTTTGAGGATGATATACACATTTTGTATTTACTCTCTTATTCTCAATGATTTTGATACATAGGTGGTTGATGAGGATGAGAGGAGTGATCTGAGTGAAGAACATCATGATGCTGATGAAGTTTTAAACCTTAAATACAATCAAATTCTAAATAGAATGATATAATTAGAAAGGTTATACAACTTAGATAGGCTTATAGCTAGGTCTTAAAGAGTTTTTCACCCCAATTAGATGTCATGAATTTTTAATGTCGGGATAGTTTAATCAGCCTCAGAACATCATTGTAGATCTAGAATGCAGTGATGAGTAAATGCAAATTTTACAAAGGATGTTAATATATTACCAAATACATCATTTATTAGACTTATGTTAAATTTAAGGTATTTAATCCTAGTGTAATGATTCATAATATTATCTTGAAAATTGATAATAAACTATTTAGATAGTGATAAAAACCAATCAATACTTTTTTGAGTCACTCATCCTAAAGGAAGTTTACAAGTTGTTGTCAGCTAGTATAATCTATTCTATGTGACATTTAACTTGGGTAACTAATTTATTACTAGTAATATAAAAGAGCAAAGAGATATATCTGTGTTGCTTCAAATAATTTAAATCAAGATTTAGATAAAGGTAATTATCCACTACCATCCATAGA
>JARHVA010009668.1:10000-283004 GCA_037957365.1 Torreya grandis
TATAAAATAAAAAATGAATTTTGCACACACTAATGGTCTAAGGTTGAATTGGAAATTAGTATGTATCATGTGAAGCAGACTTCAGTACCTTCATCTTTCTAATTTCATCTAACAAATTATTTTTAGTTTATGCTTGTTGTCTAGGTGTGAAGATTTATAGTCTAATTTTTGAATGATGGTACAACATTCTCCCTGTAGAGATCACCATTTATTGAGTCCAACATGTGCCATTCTCATATTTCAAATGGGGATTATCTTTTTCTATCTTGGTATTTAGTTTTCATGCTCTTGATATGAAGTTCTACCTTATAAATGCTTAGTCGATATTAACCATGTCTAAATTCAAGTCTTTTAAATGTAATAAATTTTATGTCTAATCTATCTAATCTAATTATGTATATAAAATATTTTATTTTGATTTAAAAATGACCATGTCTTTATAATTTCTCATTATAAAGAGTTGGTCAATATTCAATTTTAGACTTGGCTATTCAAAAATTATTCAAACTTTTAAAATGATGTCAATTCATCACTATGAAATTATGAATTATATTATGTGTTCAAGATTAGAAACTTTTTTTTCTTACCTTAGTAATTTTTCTTATTTTTTGGGGCTAACCTACTAATGACTTAGTTTTCCTTGATTCTTTTATTGCCTTGTCTTTTTTGCAAGTTTTAAAGACTTTGTAGGGTCCCAAAGATCCTTCCACACATCCAAATTTCATCAACACATGGATTTAGAGTCAAATACTTGAAAAAATGATTAAGTCCTTTTAAAGCCTCGATGTTCTAAGATTGTACCATGTGGCATAGTCTTGGTGATTTGGTCCCTTAGAACCTTAGAACATTAGAACCCTAGGAACATTAAGGAATTATCCCAGTGGCCTATAATTTGATCAACATTGGTAAATATTTATGCCCTTGATTACCTTAGAAGATGTTATGAGGAACCTTATCAAAAGCCTAAGATTTTGGAATGATTAAAATATTAACCTAGAAGCCTGAGAGTTGAACATTGGCAAAGGCTTTGTCCTTAAGGCCCAAAAAAGATGACACATGGTACCCTATTAGGATTTTGAAACCTCAAGTTTATTAAAACATTATCCAAAATCATGAAGAGTTTGGGAAGGTGAGAAGAAGCCACATGGCCACAAATATGATAGAAAAAAATATTAAATTAAATCCTAGGGGAAATAATAAGATGGTAAGTGGTAAAGTGGGACATGTTGGCCAAACCCAATAACCTAACAAAGGGAAAAAGAATGAAAAACTGAGAAGAAGCCACATGGCCAATGGATAATAACCCAAAGACATAAAATAATATGAACCCAAACCACATCAACTAACAAAGTCATCATAAAATCCATAGAGGTTAAACTTTATGGCTTGTAAAAATGTTAGAATGGCCTGAATTGAGGGGAAAATAGAATAATCATTTGAGATAGATTTTAAGGTGTATTACTACTTGAGGGAGGTATATGGAGTGAGCCAGGAGATTTTTGACTTGAATATTCTCCTAGGTGGGATAAATAGAAGAATCATTCAAAATATTTAGCCCAAAATGGAGAAGTGGGGATATCATTTTGGTTAGATAGGTGTCATAATCATTGACAAAAGATAATGTGGAATTTAGATTTGTTTTGAGAGTGGAAGGAATATTCTAATTGAATGAATTTATAGTGGCATAGATTGGTAATAATGGCCAGAGATGGTAGCCTTTCCTTACTTGGAGACAAGTCCCATTCTCATTTTTATAAAATTAAGTCCACATTATTATAAAAGGGGGGAGATGTTATGCACCAAAACTCTGTAGAAAATTTGATAGGTTGTGTCCTCTCTTTTCTTGTTTTATTTTATCTTATGATTATCTACCTAGAGGGCACACTTAAATGTTTTGTAATAACATTGACATAGATACCAGTATGGTTTGAAATTCATGTTTTTATTTAGTAATGTCTTTCATTTCTTGATGAGTCAAAATTGATTAATGGTAAGAAGAGAATGAAATGCTTGTTTATTAATGAATATGTAGTTAGATTATACAATAGCTATTAAAATAAATAAATTAATCCTAGTTAGTTTATTGTGTAAACATGGTCATTATCATATAAAATAAACCATGTATTATTTTAGGTTAGTTGTTACTTATTATAGTCATATTTTGTATCTAGGAGATTTCAAATTATTATTAGTTTATTTTCTTGTCCTATTTAGTAAGACTATTATGAACATATTTAGGATTGTATATAAATCATTGTACTTCATTATTTATTAGTTAAATAAATAATATTTGATTTATGCTTAGAATTCATATTAGAGTAGAGAATTTATAGAGCTATAATCTATTAAAAATTCTTTTGTGCAAGATAGATTACACTTGTAAAGCTTGTGGTGTCTTTTGGTTTCTTAGAAACTAAGTTTACTCACATTACCATATAGTTTTCTTCCATTACAGGACATACACACATTATTGGTGGGTTATTTATATATAAATTAATTATTGACTTGGTAAGGAAACCTTTTTTAATTCACTTGGATCATTTAGGACTTGGCTATATAACCTTTTCGGCCTTTGGAAGCAATTTGGTCATATTTCTCTCTTATACGTTATAACCATATGATTTTTCTAATCATGTGGTATGTAAAAGAATATTTAGGTCCTATATTTTATTGTATACATTTTTAATTCCTCTATTCACATCATGAAAAAATAATTTATACATTTTTAGTAGGTTGTACCATGTTTTGGAGGCTTACAAGCTATTTTTGGTCAATTTGTACCTAGACGTTAGTTTTTCTCAATTCTAAATCCTACAAACCATATTTCTAATTTATAATTTTGAAATAATAATCTATATTTAGTGTTTCATCATCTTAAACTTTTTAATACACCTATGCATACTTTCATACATCAAATTTGGAGAGTCAAAGGTGTAGCAGTCATTTGGAACAATGTTTTAACCTGTAGATCAATTTTCTTCTCTCTTTAGCCATACGAATGTGGATCTACATATTTAATACCTGAATGAGATTTCATTATATGATATTCATCTTCAATAATAACATAATTATGTGAATTATGACATATATATATTTGAGAGCTTATAATTAGGTGTTCTTTCAAGGCTTGTTATGTGGAGTAAAAAGAGTTATTTGACTCAGTTTTTCCTACCAACCAAACAAATTCAAGGTGGTGAAAATTTGATAGGTGTGTTTCATATTTCCATAAGTCAATTTTTTAGTTTAAATTCAAATTATTTTATTTATTATTTGAAATTTCCAATAGACCAAGTGGCTAAGTTACTTTTTTATAAAATTGAGGTGCAAGGGTTGAATCCCATAACAAGTAGTGAAAAAATTACTAAGGGGGTTATTTTTATTTTTGCCTGATGGATTTATTTTCCACATATTGCACATTTTAAATATAATTTTGTAAAAATTCTATATTTTTGACAAAAATTAAATAAATACATCAGTAATCAATGAGATTGTAAAAATATCTTTCATAGTGTTTGGTTTTAAAGACACCTCCAGTTCACATTTACTGGTAATGCCATCACACTTTAAACTACTCTATTTATATGCTAACATAGATATAAAAACAATGTCTAAACATCATCACTTTAAATATTTAGGGGTAATAAGGTTTAGAAATATTCATAAACCATCCCTCTATTACCCATTGGTTACTGTCAATAGACATAAATATTGACAGTTATAATTTCTAAATATATAGGGAAATTACACCCACATGTAAAATTCATTCTATGAAGGTGTTAATGATAAAATGAATCTCTCTCATGTACTATCTAGGTATCCAATACCATTCTAATCTCATGTGCATTAAAGTATCTTTCATGTATTGATGAGTATGTAGAAAGGATGGGCTTTTCTAGTATCAATAGGTATATTAAAAGGTGTACATATAGAGAGGTTTGGTATATCAATCTAAAAATATATAGAAAGAGGAAGATTTTAGAGTTATAAGGCACCAATCCATCACCCTTATAAAGTTTATCAATTTTTCACACATGGCCAGAAATAGACCATGTTTTATTTTTTCAAACACTTTATTTATTTGATGTGAAAACTATGTATCATGAAAAACAAATATTAAAACACACACAGAATTTGAGGACATATGGATAGTTGTGTATGGCACATGGACCCAACATGATATTAACATTGATCAGAATTAAAAATATGACAAATCTAATGAGAAATATAAGCTCATAATCATGTTTGAAGTCTTAAATGAGGTAAAACCTCATATTCCTAATGCCACTTGATGAGCCCCAAAAATGGCTCATCATATCCATGAAATAACATCATTTTTCCTTGCATAAGAAGTGGATCTAAGTGTAATTTTTGAACTTATAGTTTATTTAGAATAAAATAGAAAGTATATATCATGTTTATTTCTTTAGAATTCATTTTTATCTCTTTGTTAGCTATTTTCAATGATTATTGGGAAAAGATGTCATTATGTGCATATGCAGTCATACTAAGCTAGAAAATATGGAGTATGAAGAGTAACCATTCAAGAATAATGTTGGAGTATGTTTAGAGTCTTCTAAAGTAGCTCTTAAAGAATATTTAGAATTTTGGCCAAGCTAAAAAATTAATCAGTATCAATGAACTCAACCAATCTATAGCTACATAATCAATAATTATGGACTCATCAAGTCTAGAGCTATAAACTTGTGCAATAGCTATGGATTCACCTAGTCTACAACTATAGACTTCCACATGTGTGATACAAAATTTAAAAAGTGAGTTATAGACTTCCATAGGTGAGTTATGGAATTCCATAGGACTACTATGGACTTTGATAGGCTTGTTATAGACTTTGATAGGATTACTGTGAACTATGATAAAACTAACACAAACTCATTTTGAAAGCATTTTAAGGCATTCTAATTATTGTTGGTCCATTCTAAGATGATCGAGATCATTTCAAGATATCACAAGAATGTTTTACATTTAGAGTCTTTCTATATATACTTTCCATTTATAGATTGTATCAAAATATAGATTTGTATAATTTCATTTCAATGAATAACTCTCTCCATATTTTATGGAAATTGAGATTATATTGTATTTTTATAATAAATATCTCTCTCCATATTTTGTGGAGATTGAGATAGGCTAGCATATCTAGGTTGTTACTCCTAAATAAGGTGTTTGTTGGAAGCATGAGATTATAAATACAACCTCCCATTATTGAATGTAATCAAATAATATATTGTTCTCTGCATCATTCCGAGTAATCTATTATGAAGATTGTGTTCTAAATAAATCCTCTTCCAAGGAATGAGTTGGCCACTCATTCCAAGGAAGATGGATCAATGTGTTTTTGTTTATTTCTTTTTTTTATAATTATCATGTTATTGTAAATGGGTATTTCATTCCTTTGTGTTTATAACTATTCCTTTTTACAGTTTGTTATGAACATGTATGTGTTTTATTTTTTTATCATTTCCTTTTAATTCAACAATTTACATTCTTTAAAGTGTGATTCAATTTCATGTATTTGTGATTTAATTTTTGTGAGTGTTTTTCAATTTATGAAATTATGGAGTGTGGTAGAAGGGACCATTTTCCAAATATCTCTTTCTCCTATTGCATATTACCTTTGAAAACCAAACTTGGATTGACATTATTAAACTAAGGGGATTGATGACCCCCATAATTTTTGACACTATTTATGGGGACCATGGTGCTATTAGGAGATTCAAAAAAATTTAAGAGAATTGTCTAGTGGTAGTAGATAAACAAAGTTCCTAGTGAGAAGGAATGTCTTTTTGTAAATTTTGTGACAAGAGATACTTAGTTGACAGTTCCTTTAGAATTTAATTTCCTACAAATAGATTATAATTTTTTTAAATTAGGAATTTAGATTAAAATTCAAAAATAGAAAAACCCCCAATCCCATACTAATAATAACACTATTGTGTAGAACAAATATAACTACTAACATTATGAAAGAAGTTTTAGTGATTGATGTAGATTGGGAAAAAAAATTTGAGATGGATAAAATTTACAAAGAGATGGAAAAATTCACAAGGAGATGGAATTGCAGTAATCAGACATCTATAATTATTCAATTTTTCAAAAGAAAGAAGACAAAATAATGTTTTTGATCTATGTTGAATAAACAAAAATAGTTTATAATCTAGTTCATGTAGTTGCTAAAGTAAGAGACCTGAGCTAAAATAATGTTGGGTATTCAATCTTTTAGGTAATAAAATTTTATTTTTAGCAATTATTGATGTCATAATAGTTAATTAAGACACTACATTTGAGAGGTTAAAGCTAAAAAAATATGTATGACATGTTGAAAAAGAATTGTTGTTCCAACCAAAGACACATGTGCTTTTAGATGGTAGTTATACCTATAAAATTGATTCTATTTTTAATCTATTATGGCTCATAGAAATAATTGTTATGCATGATAATGTATAAAAAAAATTAATGACCTTTTTGCAATATTTATTCCTTTCTTGACTGACAAAGTTTTTGGAAAGACTTATGTAGATATTATGCTCAAATCAAGACTCCAAAAATATTGCATGAAAACATATCATCATGAATAAAGTTAGTTATTTTGGATGGATTCCATGTGGTTCAAATAGATTTAACAAGTTAAAAATATTAAAAAACTGCATATAACCATATCATGATAGAATTAGATTTTGTTGAAAATAAGAAATCTTATTTTTGTAAAAAAAGAGCATAATTGGTTTTTGAGATAGTCAATGTGAACAATAAATTAAAACACCATGAAATTATTAGAATTATCTATGCAATGGATTTGGCATAATGTCATGCACCATAATAGAAATATTACTCTAGATTTTACATGGGAAAAATAACCACATCCCAACATTGAAATTGAGTCTTATATTATCATTGATTTTATTATCACTACTTTTTATCACATGTAATTATTGAAGTTTTTGCTCTTATATTAGAGGATATAGAAAAATTTTAGCATATGCAATTGTTAAATTTGTTGCTCTTATATTGGAGGATCTAAAAAATTTAATTTCTATTAGATTGACTATTAAGTTTGTGTAAATTTTTTTGGGATTCTTTCTAGATTATAGCAATGACATCTGAAAGGAACTAGAAATATATTTTACTTACATTCAAAGCTCCAATTTTTTTTAGAATAACTCACAACCCTAAACACTAAAAAAAAAATTAATCTAGTTTGAATGCTAGTTATTTTTTTGTGTGTTTTAATATTAATCTACATGGATGTTAAAGTCTTCATAAATAAGTATAATCTAAAAAAAATGATGACTATATAACAAAATCAGACTTACATTCCAGACAAGACTAACATACAACATATAATACCAAATTTATATATAGCCAAGTATTTAATCATTTTTGAGTGATGCAAATTATCGAATCTTACACAACTTCATAAAATAACATTAAATCATCAAAATATCGTAAATGATAAGTGGTAAATTGGGCTTGGCTTTGAGGGGCTCTGCCCCTTAACCCTAGCCTATATTATGACATGGAGTGTACAAGGGGTGCTACCCCTTGACTCCGCTTAGGGCTACCCCTCGTAGACCCCCACTTTTTGATTTCCCTAACAATAGAAGAAGATTGTGAAGGGCTTGCTCAATGTGATGAATATCTATACAAAATTGTTAATGAATAACACATAAAGTTTTCATTTGTAAAAATAGTCATTTGAAATATATCTACATCTCAAATAAAGTAGTGACCTCCAAAAATTTAACTATCTAGGTATGTTTTTTACCTATTAGAATTTTAATAAGTTTGCATAAATTACTTAGAAATTTAGAATTGTCTTCCTTGTATAAATAAAAGTTAATATTATCTACATGGTTCACAAATAAAAATAGTTGAAGACATTCCATTCCATCATTTTTCATCCATATTCAATAATTAGTTGAAACCACATCTACTTTCATAATAAGAGAACTTTTCTAAGGGAGTTCTTATTTTTATACCATAAAATTTCCTTATAAATAATTTTAATTCTTGAACCATCGATCATTCCTAAGAATAATAACATACATTCCTTCATATATATTTAAATATTCCTCTTAATATTCCTATTATTGACATTTATAATTATTTGACACTATTGATATTATGCTTGTATGGAAAGGTTTTATTTGTTTTGGGTTTTTCAAGATAATCTCATATCAGATAGTCATTATAAAGATTGTACTAGATAAAATTTTGTCCATGTATTCCTCAATTATTTGGCACCTTAATTTGAATTACATTTAACAAAATAAATCAATAGAATCAAAAAATATCTATCATCAATTATTAGTTATCACTATATAGACCAATGATGAAGAAATGTCAACATGAAAAAAATTTAATGATATATTTAAAAGAAGTATGAGGATGTATACAGTCCATGGATAACATTTTATATGTTATGAATTTTAATAAAATAAATAATAATAAATAAAACCTAATAATAAATATCCTCAGGCATTATTGGCAATCTTAGTTCGAAAACTAGCTTTCTAGTGAACCAAGTGTTGAAACAAGAGCCTTGATTAGAAAACCAATTTATGAGAAAAAAATGTATGTGTGTGTGTGTGTTTATATATATGTATTTATGTATGCATGTATGTATCTATATCTATGGGTGTTTTTATGTGTCAAATGGAGTAGTTCATTTAGTTTTTCCATTATATAAATATAGTATATGTTTACTTCTCTCATTTCTTAGTATAGAAGGACTGTAATTATATGAACACTTTTCCCAATATTTTTCACTTTGGATACCATGGAAGCTGTAAAAATATTGAATTTTGGAAAGGTATCTTACTTTACTATTTTACATTTAAATATACTTGTAATTTTTGTTATTACTTGAAGATCCACTTTTTCATTCCTTATAAAATTTTTAGTGTGGGGGAGAAAGAAAACACACTACCATCTGATCTATGAAAAATTTTCACATTTCATTCCTTTGGCATGCATGAGGACATACATGACATTAGGTGTGGGGGAGAATAGCCTTAGGATATAAGGAATTGGGCTTATTCAAATTCATATTGTTTTCAAGATTATTTTGTAATAATTACAAGAAAACAAGATTTATTTCATATTCTATGTCATTATGGTCAAAATAAATCTATATAGATATAACAAGAGATTATCAACACTAGAACCTACTCTCATTACATTTAAAAAGGGGGAGGGGAGTAACACAAGAAATTACAAACAATAACATGTGTCAAATAGAAACTAAATATAGTAGGAAAACCTCCATAAAAGAACCTATCCTTGAAGAATGCATTCTAATGACCACTTTCAAAGACAAATTTTGCTTGAGAATTAAAGAGGATTTTGAAAGATTGTTATTATACTTGTATAAATGAAATCAATTTAGAAAGACCATTTGAAATATGAGAAAATGAATCTAACTCATGCAGATGTATATTTAAAATATTTTTTAGATAAATATAGTGGCATGCATGAGGACATGCATGAGATTAAGTGTGGGAGAAATGATGAGCCTAAAAATGGCTCATTCATGAAATAACTTCCTTTTTCCTTGAATAAGAAGTGGATCTAAGTTTAATTTCTGAACGTATAGTTTATTTAGAATAAAATAAAAAGTATATATCATGTTTATTTCTTTATAATTCATTGTTATCTCTTTGTTAGCTATTCGTAATTATTATTAGGAAAAAGATGTCAATATGTGCATATGTAGTCATACTAAGCTAGAAAAGAGTAAGTATGAATAATAAACATTCAATAACAATGTTGGAGTAGTTTTGGAGTCTTATATAATAGATCATAAAGAATATCTAGCATTTTGGCCAAGCTACAGACTCAGTCAATAGCTATAGACTCACCTAGTCTACAACTATAGACTCAACCAATAGCAGTGGACTCACCTAGTCTACAACTAAGGGATTTCCCAATATCTATGAACTCACCTAATCTATAGCTACAAACTTTCACATGTGCACTAAAGAATTTCACATATGATATATAGACTTACATAGGTGAGGTATGGACTTATACAAGACTGCTATAGACTTTGGTAGACCTTTTACATACTTTTATAGGCTTGATATGGACTACAAAAAAACTACTGTATACTCATTTGGAAAGAATTTTAAGGAATTATAATTATTATTGGTCTATTCTAAGATGACCAAGATCATTTCCATCTATCACAAGAATTTTTTCCATTTATAGTATTTCTATATATAGACTTTCCATTTATAGATTGTATCTAAATATATATTTTTATAATTTCATTCCAATAAATAACTCTCTTTGTGGAGATTGAGATTATATTGTATGCTTATAATAAATATCTCTCTCCATATTTTATGGATATTAAGACAGGCTAGAATATCTAGGTTGTTGCTCCTAAATAAGGTGTTGGTTGGAAGCATGAGATTATAAATGCAATCTCCCACACCTAAATATTATCAATCAATATACTTTTCTCTCCATAATTCTAAGAAATATATTTTGAAGCTTGTATTCTAAATAAATCCTCTTCTAAGTAATGAGCTAGCTACTCATTCCAAGGAAGATAGATCAATGTACTTTTTTTATTTCTTTATTCTATAATTATCATTTTATTGTAAATTGTTATTCTATTCTTTTATGTCTATAACTATTCCTTTTTACAGTTTGTTATGAACCTATAGGTGTTATTTTTTATCATTTATTTTCAATTCAAAAATTTACTTTCCTGCAAGTGTGATTCAATTTCATGCATATGTGATTTAATTTTTTCAAGAGTGATTTTGAATTTTTGAAAGTATGGAGTGTGTTATAAGTGACAATTTACATATATTAATTTCTCTTATTACATATTAAGTTTAGACACTAACCCTAGATTGACATTATTAAATGAAGGGGATTGATGAACCCCATCACTACTACAACTTAGGATGCCTGGGATAAGTTTCAAATAGTATTTGAGGAAAAGAATCAAAAATAGATTCTTCATCTAAAAAGCTAAATCATTTGTCTAAATTTGAAATCTAAGGAAAAAATTGAGTATTTTCCTCATAGAGTTGCAACCTTATGGGCTTATCTTGAAACATTGAGTGAACCAATGAAATATGACTCTTTAGTTCCTATTGTCCTTAGAGCTCTACCCCCGACATATAAAATTTTTATGACCATGGTGAATGTCATGGGTCGTAAACCCACCTTTATCTCATTAGTTAACATGTTACAACAAGAAGAAGCCATGAAAAATGTATAGGAACTTAATAAACATAATGCACTTGCCTCATCTCAGAAAGGGAAGAAGCCCATGGAGCTTTTTAAATAGACACCTAAGTAAAATAATAAACAAAGATAACATGGGAAAAAATCATGTTCATAAAAGGTTTGTATTATTTTTATAAATACAAGGTATGACCTAAAACATTTTTGATAAAATGGATTCACGCAAGTCTCATCCAACAAGACTTACACTTCATAAAATCCACCTCAGTCACAAATCTAAAATTATATTCCAAAAATAATTAAAAGCAAAAATAAAATCATGGGAATATTGTTGAGGATGATCATTCTTCAAAATAAGATCATGTATTTACTACATAGGCACATGAGGAACCTTGTTCTTCAAATTCTATCTTGTATGTTTATTTTGGTTCCCTAAGGCACATGACAGGACATAAATAATGGTTTTCCACATTACACCAATCAGTATCTTGGGGTAATGTCTCTCTTGGTGATGACTTATCATTCACTATTAAATGTTGATGTGATGTTTTTTTACAACTTTTTGACCACACTACCAATATCATAGATGTCCTATATGTCCCAAGATTCACTAATAATTTATTGTCTATAAATCAACTTATAGATCACAATCTTAAAGTTAGGTTTGATCACAAACATGGTGAGAAGTTTTTCCTTATCAAGAAAAAGTCTCAAGGATCTAAAACTATTACATGATCTTTAACTTTAAGCTAGAGGTTTTAGCTTTATCTTGTACATAATAACCATCAAGCACTTATTGTGAAGGGTACAAGTAAATATTAACTATAATGTAGAATATATGGTAATTTGAGTTATGGGTATTTACTTGCATTAAGAAAACACAACATGGTTAGAGGTATTCCCACACTCACACAATCTTATGATATATATCCTATTTTCTTAACTAAAAAACAACAAAGAGATCATTTTGTCAAAAGTTAATATCAATCTTTTCATCCACTTGATCTAGTGCACATTGATATGTGCATACCTATGACTCCAAGCCAAAAATGATATAATTATTTGAAACTCTATTGATGATCATTCTTGTAACATGTGGGTTTATTTGTTAAAGACTAAAGATCATGCATTCTAAGACTTTAAATAATTCAAGGCATATGTTAAAAATAAAACTAATTATAAAATCAATGCCCTCCATACAGATTATATGGGGGAAAACACTAGTAAAATTTTTACTTTATACCTTAACAGGCATGGAATACATAATAAATACACTCCTTATTATATACCAAAATATAATGATGCTATAAAAAGTCATAACGATGTCATTGTAGATATGTTTCAATGCATGGTTGAGTAGTCATAATTACCTCTTTCATATTGGGCAGAATCATGTATCAAAGTCATATACCTAAGAAGAAGGTCACCCACTAAAGATCTTGATAGAATTATACCATAGGAAATATGGACTAATAATAAGATGAAAGTATCTCATCTTTGTGTTTTGTGTTGAAACACATACATTCATGTCATAAAGATGAAAAGGAAGAAGTTGGATAAGAAAACCTAGGAATGCATTTTTGTGGGATATAGAAAAGAGTCGAGAGAATCTAAACTCTTTGATCTAGAGACTATGAAGATACTTATTAGAAAGGGTGTAGTGTTTGAGAATAAAGGTGAAATTAGTTCATATTCCACATAGACATTTTATACATGCATCATACCTGTAAACTTTTTAGGTGGAAATAATGGTCAATTAAAAGTTCCAACACCATTAAATACTACTCAAAATATGCCTAAATGGTATATGAGTACAATTCAAGATGCAAAACTAGATAAACCTTCAAACACTTCATATACAGGATCAAAGACTCATAATATGAATTTTGTAGAGGTAAATTTGGCCTTAATGAGAATAGTTGTAGAAACATTTGAGACCTACATTTTCCATTAAGACCTAGAGTCCAAACCTTAGAAAAATTCCATGTATGCAGAATATCAGTATCTCATGAATAATGACACATGAAAGGTTCATGATATTCCACCAAGGAATAAACATATCAAATGTAAATGGGTATTTAGTACTAAATACAAAGCATATGGCAGTATATATAAGTAGAAGGCAAGACTCATAACTAAAGGTTATGCTAAAAAATAAGGTATAGACTATGAGGAGACTTTTTCTCCTACATCTAAGACAAAGATAATCAGAATGATATTTGTAATGGTTTCATAGTTTGGATGGAACATGCATCATATGGATGTTAAATGGGCCTTATATATATATATATATATATACACACACATATATAAAATAAGAGGTCTACATGATTTAACGAGAAGGTTATGTCACACCAGGGTAAGAGTAAAAGTTGTGTGAACTCATAAAATATTTATATGGTCTCAAATAGGATCCTAGAGCTTGGTATATAAAAATTGATGAGCATCTCATAAAGCATGTATTTCAAAGGTTTCCATATGATCCCAATCTCTACCTCAAATATCAAGACAGGATATTGTTATTATTGTTGTTTATTTTTATGATCTAGTCATCACTGGTATCTAAGTGAAGATGATTGACGCAATAAATAATGATCTCAATCAATCATTTGGCATGACAGATATCAGGTTACTACACTATCCTGGCTTGGAAGCATGGAAAAAATGGAGACACATATTTTTGTATTATATTAAGTAAATAAAGACATTTCTTGAGAGGTTTTAGATGATGGATTACGAACTAATGTCTACATCTGTGGAGATAATACTTCATCTATATCACTCAGATCTATCACCACTAGTATATGCCACTCTTTATTGCTAGTTGATTAGGATTCTCACCTACCTCACATACACTAGGTTAGCTATCAATTATGATGTCATCTATCTTTCTCAATTCATGTAAGATCCAAAGGATAGCCACTATAAATTAGATAAGTGAGTATTGCAATATATTTGAGAAATAATGGATTATGGCCTAACATACAATTAGAATGATAAGTTATTCTTGATATGATACGTGGACATAAATCATCTAGGTTCAATTGATGATATAAAATCCACTTTTAGGTTTGTATTATTTTTTGGATATGGTCAAATCTCATGGGGGAGCAAGCAATAAAAAAATTTCTCATTATTCTACTAAGTTATAATATTACATTATAGGAGGATTAGTTTGTGAGGTAATTTGGCTATGTCATATACTAGCAGGATTAGGATTTCCATAGACTTAACAAAAAATTCTAAAATACAAAAATTATGGTATTATTAATACTTTTCACACTAATAAAATTTAAGTTCAAGTCCATTTCATATGCAAACATATTCAACAACATAATATCTAGCTCTAGTATTACCCTACTAAAGATTAGTGTATAGATGTCTTCACGAAGTCACTACATGTGATAAGTTTGAGGCATTATCAAAACTATAATTAATTAATGGGGTAATTTTATAATAAATTAATAAATCATAGTTATTTTATTATGTAAATGTGGTTATTATCATATAAAACAAACCATGTATTATTTTATGTTAGTTGTTAGTTATTATTAGTCATAGTTTGTATTTAAAAGATTTTGAATTTTTATTAATTTAGTTTTCATCCTATTTATTAGGAATATTATGAAAAAATTTATAATTATATATAAATCCTTATAATTCACTATTTATTCGTTGAAAAAAATTATCTTTGATCTATGCTTAGAATAGCTAATCTACTTGGTTCTGAATTTTTATTTTGTTTAACTTGAAGTTGTTTCAAGCCATTGTGTGTAGTAGCTATAGGGATTTCATATGTTTTTATTTAATATAATTTTAAGGTAATATGTTCAATTAATTCTTTATAATACTTTTAATTTATTTCTTTTTGGTTTGTGATATAGTTATACCTAGTACATGATGGTATAATTATGATCAGGCATACTTTTGATTTTTAGCATTAACAATCTTATTTCAATCAAGGAACCACTTAATTTTAACCCTTAAAATTTATACCTTTTATATTTTTTTACGATTAATATTATATCCATTGTATTATAGTGTCATAAAAATGTGAATGAAGAAGAATACTTAAAAAAACATTAGTAAGATTTCCTACACAAAATAGATTGGATTGAACTTTCATTTATTAATTGTCATTAATAACCCAACTAGATTATTACAAAGTTATCATCCCTTGGATTCAATCTGATCAACCCTAATATTTAAGGGGAATTACATCCCATGTTCTATTATTTCCATTTGTCCCACCATAATAGTTAGTCTAATAACTACTTCTGTTGTGGGTCACAAATTGAGACCAATAATATGTTGTGCATAAAATTATATGTACATAAAAAATTTTATAGTACTAATTTTTTTAATAATAAAATTTACTAAGGTTTTTAATTTAAATATGAAGTTTTGTTTTAAATGGTTATACCATTAAGAACATCTTTAATAAGTATTTTAGCTAAGAACTTGGTAATGGTGTAGCTATTTGATTTGATACAACATTTATAGAGGTTTAAAAATTATTTAATATGTAAATTAGGGTGATTAAAACCATATTAATTATTTTATATTCTTAAAATTTATACATAAATTATCCCTCTTGGTTACTATCTTCTTGTAGAATTTGTTTTTCTTAGTTGGATGTGTTAGAAGACCTAATGTTATGTTTAGTTTGGGTAATTTGGTTTTATTTTTTAGAGTCATTAAATGAATATTGCATTAATTTTAGGATTAGATGGGTTTTGGGTAAATTTAGACCATTTGGTGGTATTTTATTCATATTTTATATTTTAAAAATGGTTGAGATTTTTGGTTGTAACATAGAAATTGATAGATCAAAAAGAAAAGGAAAATGTGAATATAACCCAATAAGAGGTGGGGTAATAAAAATATTAGGTTAAAAATAATTAATTGATCCTATATATAATTTTATACATATAAAACCCTATAAATATATAAAATGTATAAGTTTATTGAATATTGAACACATAAATGTGAAACTACATAATTCAGCTTAAACTAAATTATAGACAATAGATCACTATTACATAATGTAGTAAATAATAATAGATTGTATTAAGGTTTGTGATTAATATTTTAATATTAATCTACAAATAAAAACTCCATTTATATAATGGTATAAAAACTTAATAAGATGGTGGCATATAATTAGGTAATAACCAAGAGCAATGTTATTTTAGCTAGAGACTATCATAACATGACACGATTGTAATAAAGTAACTTAGATAAAAATAAGTTAAAAATGGTAACAAGATTTTATATATAATAAAAAAAATTTAATTTATTTCATACATAATGATATCATGGAAAAAAAATGAAGGGGTTAGGGAAATACATGTCTACCTCAATTCTTAAACACCTAATTTTAATGCATGCCTTGTAATTTATTTTCTTAGATTGTTTTTATGTATATGGATAATTGGTAAATATTATCTTTAAATTATAATTTCTCTTTTTTTTTCAACTTTATATTAATATATATGTGGCCATGATTTATTTTCATTCTTTTTATTTTTTCTCCTTTAAGTTTTGATTCTTTGGATCCTTCTTCTTGTATTTATTTGTTGGTCTTAGAACATTATAATATTGTTGTGATTATATTGTAATTATATGGTATTATTGACAATTATTATGGTCCCTTTTCTCCCATGGTCTATGTTTCCATTTATTCAACCCCATTTTTATTTGTTTATATTATATTATATACTACTTATCATGTCAATAAGTTCTTAATTTCAATTTGAACACACACACACACACACACACACACACACACAAAATATACATACATAAATGCATGCATACTCCTAATCTATCTATCATTATGAAAGTATATCACATGTTCATGCAATTACAAGGATCACATTTAAGTATTTCATGTATTGTGCTTATTACTAAATTTATATATATTAAATATTTATTGTTATATACTTGTAAAAAAAATAATTGGTGAAATATCATGTAGAAGTGACTAATTATTTTGATCTCATACATAGAGATAAGTTATGTGATATTCATATACAATATATTTATTGTTGACTTGTAGGAGTGTTGATCTCCAAATTTTCATAAAATAGGGTTATAAATAAGGGAGGCCTCTCATAACATCATAATTTAACTATGGCCATATAATATCTATTATATTAGATTATAGGTATAAAAAAGGATACAAAATTATGGTATTTTCATGTATCAATTTTATAATCTTTGAGAGGATTTTATTGGTATGAAATGATGATGGGATATATAAAAATTTGAAATAGTATAGAATATTACTCCATTGTTGAGATCATATTACCATTATCATAACAAACAAATATTATTAGAGAAGTTTTACACTCATCTACATCTATCATAATAGTCTAATATTAGTCACATCATCATATCATAGTTATATTTTTGGATTCTCTTTTACATTATAAAATAACATAATTCTTAGTATTTTCAGTCACTTATGAGTATAAGTAACTTAAAAATCAAGTATTTAAAAATAAAAATAGTTTTTAATTTTCATACATATTAAATTACTTTAATTAATTTCTCTTTAGGAACACTTTAGGTCTTTATTTATTATGATTACTTTCTTTAGGTCTGATTTTATTCGTTTCCTATTCTATGGTTTAGTGTATTATTTTTTACACTTTGATCAATTTTACCTTAAAACACAAGTAAACATTTTAGTGCATTAATATCAGCTTGTAATTAAATACCTTTTGATATAAATTTATAGGTGGATCTTATATTAATATAAGAATCTATAATTAAGATATTGTTTTGGACTTCACATGCTTGGTGTAACTCGTCAACATAACTCTTATTCTTCAATGTCCAAGACCTTTATTTCAGCTTGTATTTCTTTGGAAAAGTTATTTTACCCTTTTAAACTTTAGATTATTTAAAGGTATTTTATAGGTTAGGTAGGGTATAAGTCTTATTGATCATTCCATATAAATTGGGTATAAATTCCAAGGTCATATATAATTTTTATAGTCTAACATCATCCATGCTAAGAATGTTGGATGAAATATGGCTAAACATTATATGTCATTAACACAGTCAATGACATAATAATAAAGATATAAATTTTACAATATTCAAATTAATTATTAAGGAGGGTATAGGAGGATAAGGTATATGGTATCAAGGTGATCTATAGGTATCGACAACACATCTATCACAATTTAGCTTAAAATATTCCCACCCCAATATAGAATACATGAGATTAATTTTATAAACAATGTTGGACATAAAATATCTTATCAAATTAAATTTAAGGTGTATTTATATGTTATACATTACATACATGTATGGCCTACAAAACACTACACTATTCTTAATCCTTAGAATAATAATTCATCTATACAACTCACATACATAGCCTACAAAACACTGCACTAATTTAACATCATCAAGATAAATAACATTTAACCCAAATTCATTAATGAAATAAAACTTAAATTTTCATTTATTGTATAACCTCTATTTATAACCTTTACTTCACCCAACCAAATAAAAAATATTTAATATTTTTATGTTTAACAAACCCAATATTGTCTAATAACTACTTAAAATTAAAAAATAAAAATAAAAAAATACTATTATTTTTTATCATCTTAATTTGAATCTTGAGATGAAAACGTTTTTACAAGTTCATATTTATTATTAGCCTCATTGTTTCAAAAGTATTCATCTCTTAGGTTGAAGTGCAATAAATTTCTCAATATGGATCGATTTTTTTCCATATTTTCCCCTCCAAAGGAGTTAAATGTCTTCTTATTAATATGAGTTTTAGAATGAAATTTTGCATGTAGTTTCCATAATTTTTCATATGTATCATAATTCACATCATAATTCCCATGATCAATTGTAATGTATTTATTTTCAAAATTATTTGGATTATTACACTTACATTTCCATTTGTATTTCATTTTCTTCTTGAAATGACCTTTTTTTTTTGTGGGGAGTGGTGGGGGGGGGGGGTGATGATATACCCTTACTCATATTAATATGAGGATGATGTGTTAGAAATCATGTTTTATCTATGTTTTTAGCCTTAGACATAAACATTGACATCCCTACAAGATTATTAAGTAATTTAATTTATTTCATTAAAATTAAATGGTCTTGTACATTATTACTCATTTAGATGCAATTATTTCATAATTCATTTGTATATCTCTAAATAATTTAATCTTAACTTTTTATAAATTATTTGAAATTAATTCACCTTTCCTCTTCACAAAAATATGATATTGTTATTTGATTAGTTTCTTAAATTCATCCCATTTATAAATTGGATGTGAATCCTATAAATCCAATGATGAAAATAATTTTCAAACTAAGTGAGCGCACGACTAACTTATTTAAACTTTACAATTTTAATAAAAATGTTCTCCACTAATATTATCAAATTAATGTAAACCTAAAATTTATCAACATTTAAATCAATGTCACAATGTTGAAATTATATCTAATTCACCTATTTGAATGAATTTTTATTGGGGGTGATTTGATGATACGGATGTGCTACTTATTATGGTGTTTTATTAGGTCTTGGTTCAAATCTTAATTTTATTTAAGAACCTCCATGAAATCTATTAGCTTTCCCAATATGGCCTCTATTATTGTATCCATCCTATCAAGCTTCCATATGGAGTAATGTAAGCTTAAAAATTAATTTGTGTTTATATGGATATTAATCCATCACCTAAATACATTATCTATTATTATTAGGATATGCGCATCACTTGTTTATTATACTTCCTTATTGATATATATTGGTAAAAAATAATTAAATAATGTTATCATATTTTAATATTTGTTATAATATAGATATTATAGTCATGGTAACCAATCTAATAGATTAATCATGCCATAAGAAAACTCAATACACCTAATATTTTTCATCTTTATCATTTTATTGATGATTTCCATTATAAGACTTATATTCACATTAGTATCCATGATTTCACATCCAAGAAATGCACCATGAAATGGGTGGGGTCATCTTGTGGTAATTTACTAGATATTTTTACACACTATTATATAATAACTTTGCTACTATCAGTTTGCACTCCTCTTATTATATTTTCATCTTCCTTATTTGTCTCATTATGTCTAGTTTTATATCCACCATGTATTCCTTTTGTATTGACCTTGTTGATACAATATGGTTCTTTCACATGTATCCCTATATTTAATTATCTTGGATGATAGAGTTTTAACTCAACCCCTATATTCATAACTATATCAGTATATCCAATATATATCTGAGTCAACTGACATCTAATTTTACTCTATAGGCTTGGCTAGTACCATTGGCTTAGAGTCTTGGGTTATTTTTAGGTGTGGATCCATATATATGGGGATCATAATTATCATTCCCAAGAACACACATTCCTACCCTTAAGTATTAAAATTAGGAGTTATAATACAAATTCATATCATTGGAGGATAAGGCTTGCTTAAGGTATTTGAAGCTAAATAGTTGTTGAACCAAGGAGGTGGACCATAGTATTTAGAGTTCCTATCAATTAATATATAGTCTTATTCTTTCCATTTTAGGTTTTCATCCTAAAACATCTATTGTAAATTGACACTAAAGCTAAGGGGATATTGATGTGCTAATTAGTCAATCAAAGGTATCTCTATCCCTATTCTCATTCCTTTATTTACTTATTAGATATATTTTTTTTAAAGTTTATAACATCATGTATATTTTTTTATATCATAATTCATCCTTATACGACATAATCTAGTATATTAAAGAGTTATATTATGTCATTTACCTTTTTATAGTTTAGTTTTCTTTCTTTATTGGATATAAATTATCCATTTTTCTAGTTCTTTACATGTGATTTATGTATTATATCCTTGATATCCCTTTGTTATCATTTACACATCTTTATTTATCTTTAGATTTAGCTATAACCATACCCCATATATTATTAATAGTATTTAAAACCCTATGACATTGATATTGAATTTATATTACACTTTTTTAGGTCTGAAACTACCCTAAATAGTGTCATTATACCATATGAGTATATACAATATCTATGTTATGATATTTCAAAAAAAACTAGTCTATAGATTAAATATGGTTTTTATATTGGTCATCCAAGCCCATTCATACATTCTAGTAAATCCAACATGAATCCTATCCTAATTCTAGTTACATTGTCCTAATTTTTACATTTTATTCTTATCTTTATCTTCACCATCATCATACATTCTAGTGAACCCAACATGAATCCTATCCCACTGCTATTTGGATTTTCATTATGTCTTCATTTATTTTACTATCTCTATAATTTTTACATCATGTTTCAATCATTCCATCCCTTAGTGTTCCAATCTATGAATAAAATTATGTAGTCAAAATTATAGATCATAATATCAATTACATAATTATTATGGAAGGAAACCTTGAAATAATTCCCCTATATCTTGATGGTATTTCCATGGATAAATAACCCATTTATAATCTTCCCATTTCTAACATGGTTGAAGATAAATTGGTTGACCTTCCCAATCTCAAACCAATTATTTAATCATGTAACACAAATCCTATGCCACTAATGAGAGAACCAATTCCTCTCCACATTAGTGCAACATAATGAAACATTATTTCCATTTCATCCCATATTAACACAAATGATGTAAATATTGACCTTAGTATTCCTCCCATCAAAATTATAGTAATCCCAACTATCAAAATCCTCTATATGTCTATCAAGTCCTTGAAAATTTGGTTCAACAAATAGCCCTTATGTAAGCTTTCAAAAATATTTAATTACTCTAAATTCAAAATTATATTTTTCAAATCACAAATCAATTGCCTTAATTCATTATAAATTGACTAAGTTAAACTTATGTTCCTCTTCCACATATATATGCTAATGGGCATATTATGTACCAATCTCCAATCTCTAATAAGATGTTTTAAAATATTCAAAAAAACCCATAGATCCCTTCATTTTGTATATGGATATTGGAATCATTTATACAACCATCACATATGATGGGACTATATTTCCTACATTAATATTAAAGCATTTGATATCCTTGATAAGGAGTAGGTTTAAACCAAAACACATGAAACTACCAAGATTATCTTTAGAAACTTATTTGGATATATGTTATAATGGTATAATCACCTTCCAAACTCACTCAATTAAAAATTACAAGACTATTCAATTCTCTATTTAAAGAATTATAACATAATGAGGTTCCTTTAAATAGACTTAAAAACCTCATCAATACTGAGAAATTACCTAAGGAATATACCCATTATTTCATCAAGTGATGAAAACCATTAGTGCATAAAGTGGACCTAACATGAGGGATGAAAATATATTAAAACTCTTTATCACAACTCATAATATCCATCTTCAAAACAAATTTAGAACCTTTTACCCCCAAAAAATAGAAGATATCTTTGATCAACCCAAAAGGCAAGATGTCCTTATGATCTAATTTGATCCATATAAAAACATTAGTAAATAATAATTTCAAACATCAAATTATGAAATTATTGATGTTTCAACTCAATACAAACTTACCCTACAATCTAAATTAGGAGTGTCCAATCAAATAAATACAAACCCTTCCCTTCATCCCATAAGTCTCTAAGAACTCAAGAAAAAATTACACCTTATCGACCCGTGAGATTTTAATCTTACATGCCTACCCCACCATGGTAAAATAAAAATATTTTTTGTTATTAGAGTGATATGATAGGTAATTATCATGAAATTTATATAAACATTATATTTTTCACTATATCAATAATGATTTATCTTATAACTACTTGTCAAGAATGGGTCTCCCTGAGTGCATGCCTAAAGGGTACATTAGTAAAAGGGTGGGAAAGATCATGGTGATTTTTAAGAGATGTTTTTTATATCTCATGATTAAACCATTCCCACTATTAGTCTCACTTATTTATAGTGTATTTCATTTTATTAATTCCATCTTAACTTTATTCAGTTATGTTATCTTTCCCTTATATCCTACGACATTAACTAGGATGATATTATATGTTTAGTACCTTTTACCCTTATTTCATTATATCATCCAACTTAATGTATTTTCAAGCATGTATTATAACATTTATAATGTATTGGCCTTACTAATACCGTTAGTTATTAGCTTAGTTATTTCAAATGTATCGATAGGTTAGATACTGTTATCTTATATTTTAGGGTTGGTTTTGAGTATTATATCAATATATATGGGTCATATTTAATTATAATCATATCATATAGACTCTATTAACTCTTATTTCACTCACACTTCTAACCTAATCCATATTTAGAGGAGCTTGTGGTTTAGAACCTTATCTTGAATAATCTTGTCTTCTAGTGTCTTTAGAGATCAATAGGAGTCTTTGGGAGTTATAGTCAAGGATATATTAGATTTTTATCTAAGAATTTGAATTATTCAACCCATAAAATATCTTACAAATATCCACTTGATCTAAGGGGGAGATTTATGCTTGACAGCTCCACTCCAAGGTAAGTACTAATAACCCTACACTCTTCCTTTTATTTACTTAGTAGATACATGTTTCTTTTTTATTAGTGAATTAACATGTGTGTATCCTTGCCTAGGTTCTCTCTCACCAAATAAATCTAGTGTGGCTTTGTGATTACTTAGACTTCCCATATTTCAATTTATGTTTCCTAGTGACCATGAGACCTTAAACCTAGCATAATTTAGTTTACTTACATTACCTAATTTCATTTACTTTCACATTTAATTTTATATAGGTCTAGTGAAAGATATATCCTTATGTCATAGGCTTATTATTTAGAACCCTTTCCTCTTTAAATTTACAAATTAGGAAACCCTTTGATGTATCTATTAAATTAATTGATCATTACCCATATAAACTAAGTATCATAGGTTCTATTTGATTGACCTTATTTAATTATGATTCTATTGAGATAGGATAGTTATATGCTAGTCATAGCTCATGCATACATTATGGTGAAACTAGAGTGAATCCTATTTAAACCTTCCTAGCTTTGGCCAACCTAATAAAATTTCCTTTCTTAAACCAACTACATTAGCTAACCTAATAGATATTTATGCTTGTTTATGAATGGCATTAGTTATTATAGTTATGTTTTATGTTTACACAGACTATATCAGATAGAAAAATATATTTATATTTGTAATTTTAAACTATATGAACTAGCTTAATATAGTTTTATTTATTTCATTTCATCTTGTTTTATTTTTAACTATATTAGTAAGTTCAATACCATTTTATAGCTATTCATTTAATTTTAAAAATTGATTTTAAAAATTGATTTTTGATATTTATTTTATGTTTTTTATCTTTCCCTAAAAACTATATTCCTAATGTTTTAAAATTACTTACTGTCTTTAAGGACCAAGTAGTTTTCTATTTTGTTGACACCATGGTATTAGGGGTAATACCTAGTACTCAATCATTATATATCACTAGATACATACTTTAGTTTCCACATACCTCATGGGAAAATCTTAGATTATCTTTTCATTGAACTTTAGGAAACCAACCATCTATTTGATTTTTTTGTGCATCTGAGAGGAGTATAACAGTTAAGGAAGTTGATCTCATAGTACACTTGGAGATAAGATAGTGGGATAAAATCACTATTTAGCCTTTGTATTTAATGATGTAAAATAATGGGTTGACACTAGTATATAAATAATAAATTATATTTGAGAGCCTAAAAAATAAATCAAATCCTTCTAGAATTTCTCCTAGATCTTGTTTAAAAAATTAGTTAGACATAATTTGTTGTCTGATTTGCTTGTTATATTGTAGACTGTGTCAACCAAATCGATACCATTATGTTTTATGTTGAATAACCTCATCAACCAAACCAGCATGGTTATCTATGTGTGTGAATTACATCATCCATCTCAATACACTTCCCTGTGTTTGTATCCATAAATATATTAACCATCTATATTTAGTATAATATTTAACATCCTTTAACCAATTATATTAGCTAACTCGATATTGTTTCTTCTTGTCTCCTTGACTACATTTGTCAAACATATATACTTTATTTATACCTCTTTCTACTAAATAAATTTTCAAACCTAGAACTATTATTTCTTATTAGCCTACTATATTATCTAACCTAGTACAATTTGATTTTTCCATTTATAATTGTTAACTATATCATTTAGACTAATACTATCTGATTTTAATTTTCTTATTTTAATTGTACATACTAACCTAGTTTTGTCAATTTGTTTTATTACATAGTTCAATAGATATTTTTTCAATCTAAAGATAAAACCCAATAGGATCTCATAGAAATGAACAACTTTGTTAAAACCTCTAAATATTATTTACCTTATAATAATAAAGAAGGTCAAGATCCAAATAATTATCACATGGCCATTATAACTACAATCTCTATGCCACTTAACAATGCTTAAATAATTTACCCAAATAAACACATTAGTGTAATAAACTATGAGTTTGATATTGAATATAAACTTAAAAGATCATTTACCTTGATGAACACTCTTAGCATATGGAAAATGGCCCTATGGTCATCTACCATCTTATGATGGTACTCCATCTATAATTTACTCCCTCCCCTACTCCTATCTTTTCTACCAGGCTTGGGGCAAGTAATTACATGACTTCTTCCCATTTTTATTCCTCAACCATGCCTAGTATTGTAATTAACATGTCATGTATTTCCTATAATATGCCTAATCAAAGTATCCACATTAATACTCAAATTAATTCTACAACTAATAAATCTAAACAAATTAGTCAAGATTTCTATTCTATCCAAGAAGATCTTAATAATCATAAAATATTATAGCAATCCATTAATAAAATCACCACATTTCAAGCTAGTAATGAAAATCAAATGATGAAAATTCAAAATCAAATTTAAAAAATGTAAAATCTTACTTAACTTCAATGGGGAGTTTAAAATACAAATTATACCCCAATCCCACTTAGATATGATCAAAATTAACCATTATCTCCTCAAATTATAAACATATACATATGTGGTATGAATCCTTAGATCACATATAATATATCCATTTATCCCACTTTGCATTGGAAATGTTTTGTAAACCTTTACAATGATTGGATTAAGATAAACACCTTTGTCAACTACAAAAATACTAGCCAAAACCTTTTTTAGTGATACCCTAATATAAATTTAAGTCTAACTCTATATCTAGTTTATAATACTTAATTATTAAATTTCTTCAGTAATTTTAAACCAATGATATTCCTAAAACATATCTTATCCCATTTCATTAATTACAAACAAGTGGAATCTGAGATTGCCCAATATTCTATAAGGTGTTGGAAAGTGTAGACACCTAATATAAAACAATTTGTTTCAATTGTAACTATCTATTAATTCAACACAAACATCATCATTATATCCTAATTTTTTCTTCTATATACACTAAAATTCATTTATTAACTAATATTATTCACCCTCTAGTCAAGTAATCAAATTCCTATCATAACATTACCCCATCCCATCAATAATAAAATTTGGATTAATAAAACTAACTAATCATATTTATTATATGATAATATAATCCATAAACATTTCATCTTTTCATAAATAAATTAAATCATTTTTTTAATTACAAATCCATGTTTTCATTACATCATCATCTAACTTGTCATGAAATCACATCCCCAAATCCTAAAGTCTTACAAAATCCCCAAATCAATCTCCCCTAAATCCATATGAAATCCACCTTATTCAAAGGCATGTCATAACCCATGCCTCATCAATTATTCTCTTTACACATTCCAATATCTTCCATTTAATTTTTAATCCCTCATTTATGAGGAGGAAAATCCTCCATTGTTTATATTGAGATCAATCCATTAGTTGAAAATGATTTGAGAAATATATAAATTAAGGGTACCTCTATACATTCCTTAAATATTAAATTATGCAATGAAGTGTTGTCAAATCTCTTAAATAAGATTAAGTCAAGTATAAAAACATCCAATCAAAATATCATCTTTACAATGGGAAGTGATTATAGTTTATACATGATCCATACACAAAGTCTTGAAACTACATCTCAATCACATATAGAGAAAATAATACATCAAAAGGAGTGATTCTATTTGTGATAAGTGAAGGTATTGCCTTCTTCTCTCAATATGAGGTATAAGCTTAATTGATTTAGTTAGCAATGTCATTTATGTTTTTTTTAAATATATAACAATTTATATTTTTTGCTAACTCAAATATTTAATTATTGTATACATTTAGGTATACCCAATGAGAATACCCACCATCAAATTATATTTCAATTCATCATATCCTATTTGTCAAATAATTTTGAGCTATTTGAAGCAAAAATTCTTTATATTTTTAATGAAATCAGTTGAAATTTTCATTCCTAGGTGCATGACAAAATCAACCTATTTTATAGTAGATTCATGCATGAAATTTTTGGAATTGTCTTATTGATTGATTAGATCATCTAAATTTTCTATGTTTAGAGGATTTCAGTGTGATCAACCTGTAGTTTAGTTAAATCAATCTGTTATCAATGGAATCACTTCTATCAATTTTTATTTTTGTGTTTATGGGTAATCAATAAAAGTGACATGTAGGTCAAAGGAATCACATTGGTATTAATGGAATCACTTTTTATTTGACTATTTTTATGTTTACATGAAAATGGTAGAATTGACATGGATTTTTTGTGGAATCATACTAGTATTAGCATAATCACTTTTTATTTGACAATTTTTATTCTTGCAAGAATTTAATGAATGAAATTGACCTATGCTTTAGTGGAATCACATTGTTATTAGAAAAAATTATTTTTATCTGAAAATTTGTGTGCTTGCAAGAAATTGACATAATTCACATGATTATCAATGAAAACACTATCAAATTTGAAGAATCACCTTTATTTGTTTATGTTTCTATGTTTGTAGGAAAATAATAGAACTAACCTATATTTTGGTGGAATTGCATTGTATTTTGGTGAAAATTCTCTTTTGATAACATATTCACCTCTGTTATGTTTTTTGTAGATTTTACACTAATCTAGGTGACATTTTATCAAAGTACTAACCCCTTTTTGTAGGTTTCACCTATCTAAGACCAAAAATCAAACAAAAAATCACTAACATTTCATTTTGGGTTTTAAAATTGATTGCATATTTTGATTTAGGTTAAAACTTATTACTTTTGCTTTCATTTTTTCATTATTTATTTATTTATTTATTTATTATTTTATTTTATTTTTTTATGTTTGTGTGTTTTACTTAGAATCATGTATGCTCTTCCATCACACTACAAGGTGACCTTAGGAATCAAAATTGGCCTTGATAAACTATTTTAATCCCTATGTAACTATTATGCATGTTATTTCATTGCATCAAAAGGTGATATTAACAATAAAAAATAAAACATGTATATTTTTTTTATTAGATAAAGTTAAAAGATAGGTTAAGAGTCCCATGGCCATTATAAAAAATGAAAGATAATTAGGATATATCAGAAAAACAAAAATAAATATAACTTAGAAACTAGATAAAACCACTGTCTTCAACCCAACAAATGCCAAAACACCTATAAAAATACTAGAAAATAATAAACACTAATAGATAGCTAGTCTGAATCTTTGGGCTCTGAATAGAGAACTAGTTTGTTAGTCCCTATGTTCTCAGTTTTATTTTCCCTACCTCTAGTTTAGTTGTCAATTCCATCCATAGATTCAATAATGGGCCTCTTCCTCTTTATCCCTATAGACTTAATTTCCTCCTTCCCCTATTTTGAATCCATCCTAACTTCTTTTCCACCTCCACTATGATTGTTCTTTTCTCCTTAGGGGGTTTTCTTGGCATCTGCTTCTTCCTCCTTCTCCTACTAAAAGTTACCCTTACCTGAAGAGAAATAGATAAGGGCCATCAAAGCTTTAAGATTCTCAAACTCATCATAGATTTTCATACTCAGTAACTTCTGAATGGCCACCTTAGTCTACAATTTCTTCATAGATTTTTTAATTTCCTCTTTTAGATTAAAATTGAAGGAAAAATGACCCATGATAGCAATGGTATTAATATAAACTAGGACCCCCTTTTGGTTACCACTGAGATGGAATCCCCCTAGACATCTTCCACTCTGAATCCCTCATTATGTCCTCTTGTGGGTTCTATTTCAAGTTCTAAGAAAAAGCCATCCTCCCTATTTGATTCCTCCCTCCTTTTCACTTGAAATATTATAACCTCCACACTAACTTGCTCCAAAGGGGTTCTCTATTTTTGACCAAGAGAAGAATAAGCCCCTAGTGAATAATATCAGTTGAGGGATTGCATTTGAAGTTGTTGACATAAAATTCTAGTGATTTCAATAACAGGAAGGGTATACTGATTGGGAGACCCCTAAAGTGGCTGAGGAGAAAGAAATGGTGAGATAATATCACCATATTATTTCCCTCAAGAATGATATATTTCATTATTTAGAGATAAACATCTAGCCACTTCCTGGGAAGGTCTACCCTAATAAACCCTTTATGGCTGGATAACTTGGATTTTTTCTTCTTTATGTTGTAAAAGATAGTAAACAATTTATCCTTTCTCTTTTTATCATTGAATGATTTTACACCACTGAAATCCATACTAGTGATACTGCCTATGTTTTATTTGTTGACTATGAGTTTTAGACCATGTATTCAAACCTCCCTCTCATTTTAACCTCATGCAAAATCTATAGAAATCACCACATCATGGCCAACCAGTCTCTCCATGAATCTTGATATCCCACCCTTAACCATATTTTTCCATATGTAGGCATCTTCCTTCACCTTAGCATAGGATATAGGCTTAACTTTATCATGATCACCTCCTATTTTTATATGTTTGATTTCTTTACACTTTTCATGGGTAGCACCACTTGTAGTTAAATATAAAATGATGTTGATTGATTTTACTTTAAATTTGTTAGATATTAATATGAATTAAATCCATTCTTATGAAATATTAAGGCATGGGTGAGACATGAAAATCCTACATGTGTAAAATATCCTTCACCCTTGCTAATTATATTTTATAATAATGATGCACATAATGTCACATAATGGATTATATTTTGTTAATTTCAATGATGGGCATGACATAGTTAGGAAATTCCATGTCACCTTGACAATGGGTGAGAGATCCACTAATAACCCATAGATTCACCATTTTATCTATGATTTTATTACCTTATCTATATACATGATCTATATACAACCCCTTGAAAAAATTTAGAAAATTTTTAGCATCTTTTATTATGCTAGTAATATTCTAGGAAGCTTAGGAGGAACCTTTTAGATATTTGATGATGTTCATAAAATTTCCCTCCACTTGTAGATGATCCAAACCCATATTGACTATGAGTTTTATGCCCCACCAAGTATCCATGGCTTCCACCATATTACTAGTTTGGATCTTCAAAGGTCCCACATAAACAACCTTAATATTTCTATTAGAATCTTAGATGACACCTCCACCTCCCATGGGTCCAAGGTTTACTTTAGCCACTCCATAAAAATTTAGTTTATACCATTGATATAGAGGATGAATCCACTTAATCTTCATTTTTTCTATATCCAACTTGTGAGAATGAGCTAGGATTTCAAGATCGAACATACGAAGAATTTAAGAAATTTGAGGGGAAGGAGGATCATCATAGGAAGAGGCATAAGTTAGTCAATTCTCTTTGATAAAATGCATTATTTTATTGAAATTAAAGGAATTACTAGGATTCAAATTATAAAATATGATTTAATTCCTCAAAATCCAAATTCCCTAGAAAATATGAGGAAGGGAAAGATTCCACCAGAATTTTAGAGGATAATCCCAAGGTGCCTCCTATTGATAGATAAAATCCTTTATGGACCCCAAAGAGACCCAATAATAATTTTAAAATTTAAAGGACTAGAATATGGAGGAATTAAAAAGATATGAATGGAAAATATCATCTATATATTCAACCTCATATTTATATAGTGCTCACCTATTAGGAATTGGAATTCCCCTCTTCATCAAATTATCCACCATTAGGATTTTGTTTTAGGTTGATATACAAAAGAAAAAATAATATGGGGGATAAGATTTTTAATCCACAAACAATTATAGTTTTCCTCTTAGTCTTCTTGGTCTCATAGATAAAGATAACTAGATTTGATAGAAAATAACCCATTGGGATTAGACATCTATATTAGGTCATCATCTTTTGGGAATCTACTGATATGAGTGTTATGAAGAATCATATTTAACTCTTGTAAGAAAAGATTTTATTGATAAACGAAATCTACTTTGTGGAGAAACTTCCACCTTCTTCTACCTTTAATCTCTTGCCAATAATCACACACTCTATTAACTATGACCTCTTTTAAATGCTCACTCAACCTCTCTACAGGAGGCAAAGATCCTAGTGGGGTTTGATTTAACCAAAGATAACCCCAGAAGTGAACTTTATTTATTCTACCTATATTCCATTTTAACCCTCTCAAAATAATATCCTTTCTAGCTCTCACATCTTTCCAAAAATCAAAACCATTAGTAGGACCTTCTTCCATAAGAAAGCAAGAACCGTCCCTAACTTTCAAATATTTGGCCTTGATGATCCTAGTCCATTGGTTATCTTCCTTAATCAATCTCCATCCTTACTTAGATAATAGATCTTGAATCATAGACCTCACTCTTCTAAGACCCAATCCTGCTTTAAATAATGGTAAACAAGCTTTATTCTAAGATAAAAGAAGGAATCTAAATTTGTCCTCCATTCCCCTCTAGAGAAATTTATTTTGTAGTTTCTCAATTTATTCCACCACTTTTCCCAGGATAAAAAATAAGGAAAAGAAGTAAATTGGGATGCTTTGCAATGAACTCTTTAGTAATTACAATTTTTTGGATTGGGAGAGAAAATTCCCTTTCCATCTAGATAATTTCTTCTAAATCTTGTGTATGAGAGGATTCTAGAAATCTGATTTCATTTTACCAATAAAAAGATGGATGCCTAGGTAAGAAGAAGGAATATTATTTATTACGCAATTGATGATCCTAAAAATCTTCCCTTGTAGATATGGTAGAGTATCAAGAAAGAATAAGGAGCTTTTGAGGAGATTGACACTTTGACTAACACTACCTCATAAATTTCAAGAATTTTCCTAAAACATTTGGCTTTAGAAATTGAGGCTTCTCCCATCATCAAATTTTCATCCATAAATTATTGGTGGGTAACAGATCTAGTTATAATAGCCTCTATAATTCCCTTAATGACCCTAAAAAGACTTGCATAGTCAATGATTCTACTTAAATATTATGCCATTAAGATAAACAAATATGGTGAAAGAGGATCACCTTGTCTAAGACCTCTACCCACCAGAAGAAAACCTTTGGGGACCCCATTGATAATGACTGAGAACATGGGGGTGGAAATGCAAGAATAGATTAGATTCCTAACAACTTGATTAAACCCAAATTTTTGAAGAAACCTATCTAAAAGTGCCATGAAACCCTGTCATAAGCTTTATTCATATCCAATTTGAGGAACATACCCTATCAAGAAGAATTAGACATCAAATGAATAGTTTCATGGGTAATAATGATACCATCTAAGATTTGTCTACCAAAAACAAAAGTCCCTTAATTTTCCACAATCAACCTGTTAAGAAGCATTTGAATTATTAAGGCCAAACCTTTAGTACAGATCTTGTATAAAGTGGAACATAAGTTGATTGGTATAAATTCCTTCAACTAGTATTCCCCATGCTTCTTAGGGATTAAAACCAAAAAAGTGTTGTTGAATTACTAAAGCATAGTTCTATATTTGAAGAATTTAGAGACAACTAAAAAAAATTCATTCTAGATAATGTCCCAAAAGACCTAAAAGAAAAATGGGGGGTAGCCATTTGGACCAGGGGACTTATCACCTTATAAAGAGAAGATTGCGGATCTGATTTCTTCATTATAAGGTGGGTATAAGATGGAGGAATTATCTTCTTGGGATATAACTCCTTGGATGATGTTAACCACCTATTCTTCTAACTGAACATCCTGAGAGAGAACATGAGCCAAAAGATTTTTATAAAAGTTAATAATTTGCAATACATTATATTTCTCATCTTTGTACAAAATCCCATCTTCCCCTTTAATTTTTGAAATAAACTTATGCTAGCAATTTATAGAAGCTGAGAGATGAAAATAATTTGTGTTCCTATCACCTTCTTTGAGCCAAGTTTTCCTTGATTTTTGATGCCAAAAGATTTCTTATTTAGCTTCTAGATTATGAAATAAACTTAAGAGTTCCTTTTATTTAGCATGAAAAGAGGGAGTGGAACTAAAATCATTAGTTTCCTCCTTAATTCTATGTAACTATTCCTTTATTTTTCAATTTTGGGTAAATATATTCCCAAAAACTTCCTTGCTCTAGATCTTAAGTTTATACTTGACATGTTTAAGTTTAATATATAGGATATACATGGTTGTGCCTTGCACAATAAACTTTTACCATTCCTTTAGTTATTCATATAAATTAGAATTGGATCGACACATTTTCTCAAATATGGAAGGGGTAATTTTGATTTTAAACATCTTTTCACTAGATAAAATTAGAGGATTGGGATCAGATCTAATCTTGGGGAGGGAAGATAAGGAGCTGATAAAATGTAAATCCCATAGCATTTAGAATAAGAACCTATCAAACCTAACTTTAATAAGGTTTTTTCCCAATCTCCTATTAGATCAAGTGAAGGGATTTCCTTTCAAATTAATGTTAGTGAGCTCTACCTCAGCAACAAAGTATCTAAAATCCATCACATTATCATTGAGAGAATAGGTTCCCCCATTTTTTCCTCTAGGGATAAAGGATAATTAAAATAACCTACCACCATCTAGTTATTATCTTTGAAATACTTCCTAATCTCAATTAAATTTTCCTAGAGTTTTTTTATCATTCTTGGAGTTAAGAGCATAGACATTTGTTAGAACCCACTCCAATTTACGATAAATATCTTTGAAAAACACTATGATATTTGATTCAACTTATAATAGGATGATTATTTCCAAGATAAAAGGATCCTATAAAACCACCATCCCACTAGAGGCACCTCTAGAACTACTACTACTGCATAGAACTTTATCCTAGATATCAGCTTTATTCTTCAAAAAAAACTCCTTAAACATTTTAGTTTCTTGGAGAATTAAGATGTCAGGTTTGTGATTATAGACCATATTTTTTGCCAATATCTATTTCACAAGATTATTCAAACCCCTTATCTTATAGGATATAATCTTCATTTCTTATTTATCGAAAAGTGTCTAAGGGTCATTTGATTACCCTTTACAACTTGCTTGTTGGTTTCTACTTTTATAGTATTCTAATTAACCAGTCTTCTAGTATGTTTTGGCTCTTTTCCTACTTTGGATTTTTTCTTACCCTTTTTTGGTTGAAACTTCATCCATTGCTCCTCTACTATTTCCTTAATTATCTCTCTTACTTGATGAAAAACATTGTCCTTGGATAGGATAAAATGGCTTAGGTAGCCCAATACATCTAGCTAGAATTACAAAATCCTTATTAGGTGCAAATTATTAAAGAATTATATATTTCTTAGATAATAAATATTAAAATTAAGGAGGCAAGATGATTCTTCATGGGCATCTTCTTGATGTTCCTTAAGATCAAGAGAAGAAATAAGATTTGAAATGGGGGAATCAAAAACTACTTCAAAAAAAATATCCATCAATGGGGGTAAAGTTTCCTTTACCTTATCGGTCATGAAATCAATTAGTATAATATATCCAACATTAACCAAGTGCTTTGAGTAATAGTTAGCCTAATCAAGGATAAGAATATTTATGGAAGGCAAAGGCTTAGTAGAGGCTAAAATAGAAAACCTTTCCCCTAGACTAAGAGGTGCAAGAGTAGGTTTAGGAAAAAGGAGAAGGGGAGAAGGGTTAGAGGTAGGGGGATTAGGGATATAATCTTGAGGAGGGTAGGGGGAAGGGTTTAGGGAAATAGTTTTATTTACCTAATGGGGAGTGGGGGGATGGGAGGGTTTATTTATAAGGGGATAATCCTTGGAAGAGTGATTAAGGACATCACATGTTTTATAGATTTTTGTATCCCTTTCAAACACAATGTGTTGATTCCAAACCCCATATTTAGGTTAGATATTGATAGAGTGAATAATATTTTTATTGAATGAAAAAAAAACATATAAATAGGTAGTCAAAATTTTATGTCTGGATCTAGTTATGGGGTCAATGGATATAGGTTAGCCAAGAGCCTTGATTATACCCAAGATTAACTCTAGGGCCCAAAATTCTAGGTGTAGTTTTAGTAGGTTCATCCATATAGAATGTCCTCCATAATGACACTATCAAGACTAAAACCTACTTTTCACTTATGAAGACAAACATTGGATTTGCCCATGAACCATGGGCCTCTGATGAGAATCCTAATATAGTCTTCAAAGTGAGATAAATTGATTAGGAAAAAATTATTTAGCATAGAAATGATGTTAATCTGTCTCTTTGGATGTCATTTGAAGTTAGCCCATTTTTGAAAGGAATCAATATTAAGCCTAGAACCATTTAATTTAGCCAAGAGATAATTTTACAAAGAAGATTCAAATTTCTCTATGAAATAATTTAGAACATCAATACATACCTCATTTATTTTATCAATTGGGACTAGAATGGAATATTCCAATATTTTTTTGTTTAAACACTCTCTGAACGCCATATCAACCTAGGAGATTGATTTTTTTCCTCCTAAAATATTAGGTACCATGTTTGGAGGTGGACCCTATCTTGAATTTGATATGTCAACTGGTGTATCCTTAAAAATAGTAGGTGGATCCTATCTTGGATCTAGTCACTACAAATACATCCATCATATGATCATTAGGTTGTAGCTCACCCTTTTCCTACCCATTGCTCACATTTTAATTCATCCTTTAGCCTTCTCACCCATCTCTCCAATCTAGTATGTGTCTATTTTACTTTGGCTATGTAACTTGGATTTAATCCCCAAGTGCAAATCTTTAGGTTTTAATGACTATTATTTCAACTCCCAATTTTAGGATCAACCTCATGTTTCAATGAGGTATATAAATTAAGGGAGGATTCATTATTATTTCTCAAGTGATGTCATTTTTTAAGCACATCATGAAATGAGGGAATTTCATGCTCTAATACCCAGACCCAAAATAACACCCCTCAAGGATCAATTTTTTGGTAACACTCTTATAAAATCCTATGTATGGAGTGAATGTGAAGTGACTAGACTATTTCATATAGATTGTTAATCATCATATTCAATATAATTGGGCCTCATGAACTAAAAGGTATATCAAATACACCCCCACATTATCTTATTTAACATATATTAAGACATATTAGCCATAAATAGTTATTAGTGAAATCAAAACCAATCTCCTCTAATATACTCATGGCATACATATTGGAGTGAGGGTTGAGAGACCAATCTATTCACCACTTTATAAGAGTAGATATGTGGATTAATATTTATGTTGCACACCTCTTGAATACTATCATAGGCTTATTTTACTTATGTGTTCTTGATTGATCATTGTGTGCAACTAATTTTTCCAAGATGAAATTCAAATCCAAAAATAGAATAAAATAAAATATTCTAAATCAAGTGAAATGTAAGATTTGATAAAATACAAAGTCAAACATCCAATAACATTCTAAAATAAAGAAAATCAAATCATGAATCACAAGTCAAAAGTTAAATCAATTCAAAATTCAAGTCAAAACAAGTCCAACATAAAAATTCAAATATCTAAAATAAATAAATAAAAGTCAAATTTCTAAATTAAATTTAAAATAAAATAAAAAATTCAAACATCCAAAGTTAAATTTCCAACTTTGACTAATTCAAACATCTAAGTGAATGTCAAATCATGTCAAATATCTAAATTCAATATCAAATCATCTAATCCATCTTTGAAAAAATTAATCCAAAAATAAATTAGTATAATTTAAATAAAATTTTGATATTACTTCTAAATCAAAGAACATATACTCAAATAATTTCCTTGTCTTCCTATTTAATCTCTTGCACCCATCGATTGGGTCCCATAAAATAATAAAATCCATCTTTTCTCCCATCTAAATCAAATACAACATCAAAAATCAAACCCAATCCTAATCAAACATAATCAAACATAAATATGAATTGATCTTAATTTAAAAATTATAATTAGTCCAAAACATTAATTTATCCTACATCAAATCCCATCAAGGCCTATCACATCCAAAATAAATCTAGATAGAGCCCAATTTGAATAATACATATTTGAAACATTATATGATATCATTTTGTGGCTCATAGAAATAGGTTCCTAAATAATGTTATATTATGATATCACAAACCTAAGCTCTCTCTTAACTAGTGAAAGTTAAACAAATATCCCATCCACTAACTATATTATGATTATAACCCATCACACTAGCAAAGGGAATTTTTTTGGCATCCCTGTTACAAATCAAACCATACTAGACCAAATTAAACTATAGTTGAACACCCTAACATCAATCATACATCTAACCCTATAGCCATAAATAATCCAAGAATATAATTAGGTCTTACCATCACCTCTCCAAAGAGCATCGTTATACCAAAAACTTATTAGGAGGTGAAGCTAATATCTAGATATCTATTATTATTCTAATGTTTAATGGTACTTAGTTATTAGAAATATGAATAATGATTTTATAAATCCTATATGAATATTTTTCTATATGAGTAGTGATATTTTTCCTTGATTATATTTGACGTCCATAAGGACATCATGACAAGTATTCTAGATCCCTCTTATGCATCATGGATTTGCTAGTCTTCTTACTGGAAACTTTGTATGTAATATTCTAGACTATTCTTATGTTTTCTATAAAAAGAGAAATAACCCTTTGTATTTTTGTGTAAGTATAAATAAATACAATCAAAAGAAATAAATCATTTTAAGAATAATTTTTGAGTAATAAACATTTGAAATTGCCATTATCATGTGGTTTTACCTACATATAATAGGGTTTCCACATAAATCTCATGTTCTTATGTTATTGATTGTTTAAGTTTTTTCCATTATATCTTTCTAATAGAATCAATTACATCTATGTCTCATAGTAACTTTTTAGGGATATTCCAATATCCCTTTATACATCATAATCAAGCTCATCCATTTACAAATCAAGGTCATGACAATCAACCCATCTTAAAAAAACCATTTTTTTTTGAGTCACCAATATTTAATGAGCCTCTCTATGACCATATACCTATTTTATATGAGCCTATATTCAATCTAACCATTTTTACTAACCCTTATTATATGAGCCCATATATGAACAATACATCATTGAGTAATAATGTAACTTCTACCCATCTCATAGAATCCCCCATTTTCATGAATCCCTTCATCTCAAAGACTTCATTTCCAATATAAAAGTGAAAAATATACTTATAGATATTGCAATCCAAAATTCCATCCATGTGGCCAAATCATTAACAACATGAACATCACCATAAAGATTAGAATCAAAATCAAAACTAGATTCAATAATCATCAACATCAAAATCTAAATTAGATTTAGAAGTAGAAAAAACATCACCAATACCATTGAACTAAAAATAATAATTATATTCAACCTCAATATTAAAATCACAATAAAAATTAAGATTGCATGGCATTAGTTATACACCTCTTGTAGATAAATCAAATAACATTAGTAATCCTTCCACAATTCTTGAGGAAGATTTCACTAACATTAAAATAGGTTATCCTATACATGGATTGTGTTTTGTTTAATCTTTCAATAAACATCATTCATGATTTCCACAACACTAATCCTTTCCTTTATCCATCAATTGGGAACTACAAAATCACACATTATTTGATGTCTTCCATAATGACACATTAGTTTTAGAGTTTATGGGTATTGAAGATAACTTAAATTTATAATATCATTAAAATGGACTCAAAATCAACTTAAATCCAATAATATATCTAAAATAATAGGAATGTTTACCCTATCAAAAAACATTAAACAATCCAACCAATAAAAAATTCAAGTACCATGGTGAAAACATCTTTGAGGCATTATGGGCCAATCTAAATCAAAACAATCAAAAAAATAAAATTTCCAAGTTCCTTAGTGAAAACATATTTGATGTGTTATTGGATAATAAAAATAAAAATAAATATAATTAATAAGACTATATTGATGAAAACATTTTTGAAGAACCAATAGGTGAATAAATCAACTATGCATCACTTAATAAATACATCATTAAAACCAACATCGAAACAATAGATAATCTAAAAATCCTCTAGATTATAGCAACTATCAAGCTTAAGAATAATAAATAGCATGTTGAACTCCTAAGGTAATTTTAAAATGTCTTTGATTTCATCCCAACATCTAATAACATCACTTATGAAGTGGTAAAAATCAATACTGGTATGTATGACTATTGGTCCAGTCATCCTTGGCATCCTGACATTCTCATTGACCTTCATAATAACCTCATCCATATTAGTATTTCCAAAAATCCAATAATATCACTCTTCCAATATACAACTTGTTTCCCCATCTTTTATATCATCATCTATCATAGAGGCTATGGTGGTACTTTTCTAAGTTGTCCAGAAGAATCTAATACAATAATAAATCATAATCATAATAATAGAATAACTGGATCCAATACCAACACATGATTGTATCAAATAATTTATCTAAAATAGGTATAAGGTAAATAACAAAAGAGGTTAGCATCATGCATCTTGAATGTTTCCATATTTGATATATACCCAAAAAAAAAAGATAATGAAAAATAATATGTCCAATGGTGAAAACCATTTATTATGGCATTTTGGGATAGTATAATAATGAAAACTAACTTTGGGCATCATGCATAAATAATTCATTTTGTACATGTATCTTGAAACTTGGGGCAACCTCATCTCCATCCAAATCCTTCATCATAACCATGCCTTTAAAACATATTAACCATTCAAATCCTCAATGTATGGACATCCACATATCCATACCATCATTCCCATCATTTATTTTTGTTTGACATTGATAAGGAAGTGAAATAAGTATTGACCCTGATTTGGGAAGCATCTTGGTATGTCCTTCAATTCACACTTTTAGGACTGGACACTTTATTCCCATGCAACATGGCCCTTAAATAACCATAATACATACATATCCACCTATTTATATTAATAATCACCAAAATATAATCCTTTATCATCTATTTAAAATCATCATGTACCTATTTCATAAGCTATCATCTCTCATTATGGTTTTTATTCTTAGTTTCCCTTTTCTAGTGACCAATTGTGTATATTTGTTCAAAAAAATACTAAAAATAAAAAAATACATAAAAATTATAAAAAACCCTTTTAAATCCATAAAATCAAAAACCATTTCTCTTTTCCATAATCTCAAATACATGGTCACTTTTCACCACTATCCAACTATACATATAATCAAATCCCACACATGGATTTTGACTTGATCTTAATATGATTTTTGTTTCTTTTGTTTTTAATTTTGTGTGTTTTTAATTTTTTTCCTATTTTATTTTATTTCCTTAACTCATCCCATATTCATGTCATCTACATTTAGACCTAATTAATTTCATAACTCCTCTTTACAATATTTTCTAATTCATATTATTTATAATGAGTGGGATTAAATAGAGGATATTTCTAGACTCCCATATAAATCTCATTTTTTGAGGTGATAAGGAATTCTATGAGACATAAAAAAACACCTTATTCATATATTATTTGACATGAACATTTCTCAACCACAACCTATCAGGTGGTAAGCTACATTTCTTATGTTTGAGCAAAGTATCATGTGGTAATGTGAAGATCCATGTAAATTATATAATGGATATAACCATATATTCAAAATTTACTATTGAATTTATGAGCTATGATAGAATACTTTTCCATGTAGATGATCTTTTTTTGTTTACTAGAATCCAAATAGGTGATATAAGATTTAAGCAATCCTTGTTGAAAAAATATTATGGCACTTATGACAACTCTTTAGAGTTCATCAATTCCTTAGGATACTCTAAATGTAAACTTAAGTATACTTAAGGATATGTTAAAATAAAAATTCCTCCATTTTTATGTGATTTTATTCCCATCATAGTACCACCTATTATAATTATGGTGAAGGTTATGATATTCAGCATTCTTCTTTATTACAACATCTTTCTTGGCCATCTATGGACTCGTCACATAAGGAACATAGCCTCTTCTACATGCCAATGCATCAATTTTAATTACTGGGGTTCCATCTTGATGAGAACCAAAAACTCTTTATCTATCTCTAATATCTATTTGATGTAATAGGGGTTTCACAAAGACTTCTACGTTATTGGTCTTGAAGGCTTCTATAGGCTTATCACCTTTGTAGGGAACATTTTTTCTAAAAAATTAGTCCTTTTATTTTTTATTTAATTTATTGAAGTATTTTATATTCTCTCTAACATAAAATACTAATCTTTATCCTTTATTAAATCTGATCCTTATACTCAAGACACAAAACATTTCTACTAGAGATTACTAATTCAATTTGTCTTGTCTTTGAGCTGACTTGTAACCTTACTGAAGTGAATTTGAATAAAAAATTATAATAATTATGTTATTTTATGGTTATTTATCTTTTTTATGTGGTTTATAACCTTAAAAATAACCCTTAACCTTCCTTCTCTTTGGATCTTTATCAAGAAAGTAAAACACATAGTCTTTAGCCTTATAAATAAATGTGTAGACTAAATTTCAGAGATATTTTCTCTTGTAGAATTATTTTATACTTGAAATAAAATTTTAAATATAAAAAATAATCTATTATATCTCCCTAAATATTTTTTTTCATTTAGATAAGTCTTTTTATCGTAATGGTGATTTTAGTGCTACAAATAGAGGTTTTTAGACCTTGTTCTAAGACTACAAGTCTACATTTTTCCAATAAATTCCCCAATAGTGCCTCAAAACCTTTAAATAAACTCTAAAACATAAAAATAATACTCATACATAATATTACAATGTATCATGACATTTTTATCAATACTTTAGGAGATATAATGGTTTTTGTCTTCTTAAATCCTCATTTAAGCCTTGTTTAAGGACAAGAAGTTTGATATTTTGTAATATCTAATTATGTAGATTACCAAAACTCATGAAAACATTTTAAAACTCAAATAAATATTTATATACCATTATAAAAATTTTAATTATGTTTTTATGGTTACTTTTCTAGTTATGACAATTTGAGTGTATTAAAACCCTAGGTTAAGGTATGCAGATTTGTCACAAGCCAAGAGTGGAAAAAATGAATAACTAATCTTCAATAATTTACCTTGGAATATTTATATATTTTATATACTATATACACTTTTATATTCCTTATAAAATCACCATTAATGTATAAATAACCCTACAAATATGATAAAGACAATTCTTTTATACTACTAATACCCTACATATACTAAATTTTCTAGGTAAAATAATGAGCAAAATCCAATGAAAACTCAAGGTTTATGAATTTATTATAGATATTTTTATATTTAATATATATAATTATACATTTACCTTTATATTAAAATGTTTTTCAATGAAATAAAAATCTTAAAAATTGAGAGAAATCATATATTTGTTTGACTATCATAGACATGTCAATATTGTGTCTCTATAGTATATACACATAATATTTTAAAACTTTATCAAATAATAATGATTTATCTCTTTTAGGAACCTATAAAGTCTCAATATCTCTAGGTTCATGCCTCAAATGGTTCACTTTGAAATGGGTGGTTAGACCATTGGTGCATCATAGTATTGTTGTCCCCTAGAATACCACTTGTTATCTACATAATCTTCTCCCATGTATTTGTCTAAGCCTTGAATCATATATTAAACACTAATCTAAGCATTAACAAAATTCATTATACCCTTCCTAATATTAAAAACATTTTTTGTGGTTTACATTACACTATCATCCCCATTGACCCTATATTTAAATTGATAAAAGCATGTTACATGCACCATTATTAAGATCATTCAAAGACTCTGGTTTAGACTAATAATTAAGATTCTTATTCCATTTGATTAGGAACCATTATTAATATAATTTCATTATTATAAAAATCTTGCAAATTTAAAATTAGGATCAAACATCAAGACATATCCATGTTGTGTGTGTGCTTTGATTCTACTTACTGATTGCCATAGGATTTAGAGAACAACTTTCAGGTTCATGGCTTTAATCATTAACACTAACTTTCAAGATGTTTGGATATTTGCTGAGAACCATGATTTAGCTCAGGGGAGGCTTGGGTGTTTCTCTACTACCATCCATAGCCCTGATATCGATGCGTTGGACTCCACTCAATGCCTTGCTCCACTACCATCTAGGTGTCCATAGCCCTGATGGAGATTACCAGAATCACCTTTGCTCAAAAATATCTTGAATTTTACAATAAGGTTCTTATTTTTTATACTTTTTCAATTTATTTTGATTTTATATCAAAGGTTGGTAACTAGGTTAGCCAGGTTTATGGATTTCATCAAGTTTTTGGTCTTTAGACAATCATCCTTAGTTATAAGCCTTGTCTCAGGTAATTAATGTTTTTAAGTGTAAGCATGATTGTATCCTAATAATATAATCTTTAAATATACATGTGAAATCCTTATTATAACCAAAATATAATTAGAATAAATTTTATAATCTCAAGAAAAAATTAACCTATTCATTATTCTCTACTATTTTCTCTAAACTATAACATTAAGCTCATATTTAAATAACCTATGATCAAGTGATGTTGAGAGAACATACATGTATTCATAAACTATGAGGTTTATTTGAGTAATCATATGAGTATTGAGCTGAGGGCTTATCCAAGAGGACTTATTGGGAGCATGGAATAAATCAAATAAAACAAACACACCAAATAGAAAGCAAGCAAACAAAAAGTAGGGAAATAAATAATTAACTATATACAAACATATGTATAAACAAGGGATATGAAGGAAAGAATAGAAAGGAACTAATCTAGCCTACCTAAACTAATTCTAACTAGTCTTATAACCATTCCATGAAGACCCTAGGTGTAATAGAAGAGAAGTAGTGCTTGAGATATTGGCCATTGGTGGGAAGTGTGAACTCTACTCTATGTAAGTATTTCAGCTTGAAGGTGTTATCTCTAAGTATCTCAGCTATCTGGTAGGGACCTATCTATAAAGGTGTGAAATTTCCATGTTTATCCTTAGGCTTAGATGCCTTCTAAAGAAGAACTAAGTTTATTTTCCTAAACACCTTTATTTTTGAACATTTATCAAACCACCTCTTGATTGTGGTTTGGTGTTTGCTAAAATTGGAAAAAGCCTCTTCTCTTACATCTTCCATATGTATGATGTCCATAAATCTTGAACTTGAAAATTATTGGTCCTCTTCTATGTAATTTTACATGAACTTGTATGTTGGTAGATTGAGGGTGATGGGGAAGATGAGTTATTGACCATAAATTATCAATAATGGTGATGTTTTGAGAGCTTATTTGATTCTGGTTTTATCTACTTGAAGGGAATACTTAAGAAACTCATGCCATGTTTTAGGTTTACCAACTATAGAATTGTTTATATCCTTAATAGAGTTATTATTAGCTGATTTAGATACTCCATTACCTTGAGGATAATGGTTTGATGACAACTTGAGGATGATGATGTTATCAGATGCCCATTCTATCATCTCTATGGATATAAAAGTAAATCCATTATCACAAACTTGAGATATAGGTGTCCTAAACCTAGTGCATATGTTTTTTTATAAAAATTTAATCACCTATTTGATCTTGCATTATTTAGTTACCACTACCTTAGTCCATTTAGTGCAGTAGTCAGAATGTACTTATGACCATCAAAGGAATTAGGGTTAATGAACCCCATGAAATCTATCCCCCATAGGGTAAAGGGTTTATCAACCATTATTGGTCTTAGTGGCATGATCGTCTTAGGCTCTTTAGTGCTAAAGAATTAACATGAGTGGTATTATATCACATGCTTGTGAGAATCCTTGAAGATTTTAGGCCATTATTAACCAACATTTAATATTTTATGTGTTGTATCACTTTTGAATGGATGTCTACTTCCCTTGTCCTTCATATAAGGTGCTCATGATCTTAGCTACTTCACTCTTAGAGACACATCTCAAGTAAATGACTTAAAATTTATTATTGTACAACACTCCATCCTTGATCATAAAGTGAGTTTCCTTGAGCCTTAAAGCACTCCTTTGTTCTTTACTTAACCTTACATGACAATACCCATTGATTATTAAGTGGACAATGGGATCATACCAAACATTAGGTCTAAAAATTTATTGCTCTACCTACATAACACTTAGCTTGAGGTTAGTATTGGAAATCAATCTAATTAAACCTTGGCACCTTAACAATTTAGCAATATTCATCTTAGTGTCATATTATTGGAGTATAAAAATCCACTTACCTCTCCTTTCTCCTAGTTCATTTTAACATAGCATGAACTTGGTGGTAGGGTCTGGTAGAATGGAATGCACCTTATTCCTAAGGATATAATGCCTAAATTTGTTTACTGCCTTGACCAAATCACATTCTTATTTGTCAATAAAAGAATAGTTTAACTCAAAAAATTTAAGGTTAGTTCTCATAAAGATATTGGATGGTCACATCCATCTATTTTAGAAGTTATAACTACAATGATTATATGATCTGAAGTAAAGGAGTAAAGATTAAAATCTTTAGTAAATTTTGGACTTATCAGTACAAGGGATTTTCCAATTACCTCCTTGATGTCTTTAAAAGCCTTATTTGTCTCTTCATTCCAAGTGATCTTAGACTCTTTCTTCAACATGTCATTCAAAGGTTTTACTATTTCTAAAAAACCAAAAATAAACTTTCTTACAAAATTTATTTTACCAAATAATGATTTTAATTCCTTCCTATTATTAGGGGGACCTATATTAGATATTGCATCTACTCTATCATGGTCTATAGAGATTCCATCCTTAGTGATAGCATGTCCTAATATTTTTCCCTTAGTAACATAAAAAATACTTTTCTTTGGGTTGAGATAAATCCCATAACTTTTGCATCTTTCAAACACCTATTATAGGTGCATAATATGATCTTCCCTATTTTTAGAAAAGATAGTCAGATCATCCATATATATAAAGAACTTAGAAATCCTAATCCATATCCCTTTGAAAAGTGGCTCCTACATTTATAAGTCCAAAAGGCATTTTATTATAGGCAAACATGCCCTACTTTGTAGTAAAATTAGTCTTCATCCTATCTTCTTTATTTACTAGCACCTAGTTATACCCTAAAAAACCATCAAGAAAGAACATCATGACAGAATTAGAAATAATTTGTATTACCTGGTCAAGAGAAGCTATGGGTAATTATCTTTCTCATATGCTCTATTTAGATTTTTAAAATAAGTACACAGTCTGATTTCACTATTTTTATTCTAGACTAAGACTAAATTAGCAAACCGAGTGGAATGCCTAATGGGAATTATAATCTTGGCATCTAAAATCTTATTGACTGCTTTGTATATTAGTGGTTCTAATACTATGTTGATAGGCCTCTACTTTTGTCTAAAAGGCTTCCAATTTTATCTTAAAGGTATGGTATGATTTATTACTTTTGGATCAAAGGTCCTTAGATTATCACAGGACCATGCTATGACATCTTTATATTTGCTTAGAATTTGTTTAGCTCTTTTGGACTCAATACTTGTATAGGCTATACCAATATTTACCAATTGAGGTTGACCTTAAAATCCAAGATCAATTGAATTATAATCCTGCTCACTTACTTTAGGAATCTTGGTAGCCTTAGCTAGTCTTTCAGAATCAAAGAGTCTCTCTAAGGCTATCATGCCTTTGGGGATCTTATTGTCATTCAACTAAATGACCTTGTCATCAAATTTGCATTCTATGTTCTCATCATCAAAGAGACTAGATTCATCAATAATGTGACCTTCAAACACTCCCAAACTAGTCATGAAGTCTATGATATGTTGATCATCATTGAATACCTACAAGGGATTGATGTTATCTAATACTAAAGGGCATGGGATAAATTTGACTGTAAGGTGTTGTAACTTGGAAATTTGATTGGGCATAAGATTGGTTGTAGCTGAAGTAAGTTCATCAATAGCCTTGATATATTCCCTAAATATTGACACAATGTTTAAAGAATAAAAACATTCAATTAAGTCCCACACTCTAAATTTATACTTCTTGAGATAGGATAACTTGTATTGATATTTACTCTTGACCTAATTGGCCACTAGTTTAGAATCACCAAAAACTAATAGTTATTTGGCCTCATGATTGATTATAAATTGTAATTCAAGGATAATTGCTTCATACTCAACCAAACTATTCATCCAAACTAAATTTTTTAGGAGGCATTGTACTTTTCCCAATGGGATTGATTAATACCACTCCTACTCCAGAACATGATTTTCATCTAGAACCATCAAAATAAATCTTACATAATCCAAGAAAAGAATGAGAGGTTTGTATGTTACATACCTTTGTGGTGTCAAGAGTGTAAACACCAAGATCCAAGTTAACCATGTTGACCCTCTCAATGATTTTATTATACTCAGTGATCATATGCTTCATTTGAGGTTCCCTTTCTATCAGGATTTGGTTGGGGACTCCATTCTAAGGTAACCACATATATGAAAAACATGTTGACGTATAACCATTCAAACTCCTAGTCAAGTATCTACTCAATAGCATCCCATAATCATCAAGGATGTCCACCACTTAGATATCAATGAACTATTAGATCCTTAGCTCTAAGGAAATATGTGTGTGAACATTTAATAATTCACCGATCACTTTGACTCTTGAATTATCTAATTGATTTACAAATCTATCATATTTAATGGGATTCAAACCTAATTCTTCATAAATACCCTTAGGCACTATATTTGTAGATGCTCCAGAATCTAATAAACAATTATGTAGATTTTTACTAAAGATCTTGACTGTAAGTAGGAAAGGAGGAACATGTACCTTTTGTGTATTTCAAAATAAGCATGTGTAAACTTTTGAGACTTATTAGGATTTTTAGACAAAGATTCCAAAAATAGATCTCTTTGTTCGGTAATATGTGTTAGCTCATGTAAGGTAATGTTAGCTTTGATCTTTTTCATGTCCTACACTATGTTATACCCAATCCTATTTTAATAATTAGATGCATTAACATTGGGTTTAGAAGTACTTCCCTTAGGAGACTTTGGATTATTATCTAAGGTAGTATTAAGAGGAGTCTCAAAGTTGTTTGGAGGAGTTGAAGTGGTCAATGGTTGCTTATGCTCCCAGTTTCTCAGAGGGTAAGTATTCTTCAAAAAAAATTGAAAATAAATGAATCTCTTCAGGAATATCCTTAGGCTCATTGTCCTCTTGGAAAGGGAACTAAAATTTCTCCATCATGAGAGTTGAATCAATGGATCTAGATGACCTTGATGAACTAGATGTACCTGCATCACAATCCTTATTAGGGACAAACTCAAAAATATCTAATTATTCTTAGAAGGCTTTAAAAGCATTACAAAATTTAGCATAATCTATTTCCCCATACTTAAAAGTGTAATGAACTCTATAATAGTTAGGTAAAGTAACATCAGTAAGATTTATATTAGGCACATTCTTGCTAGTAGATGGCTCATTATTCTTATTATTGTGGTAACTATCATTGTGAAATATGTTAGTGGGCATATTGAAACTTTGAAAGGATAAATTCCTACCATAACTCTCTCCAGTATTACTTACCTTCTGTTGCAACTAAATGATGTTAGTGATAAGCTTTTGAACCATCTTGAGGATAGAGTCACTCTCATTCTTTGGGGCCTCAAAATTATATACTTGAGTATTAGTATTAACCATAGGCATTAAATATTTTTGAGCTTGAAGATGAGACCCATTGCAAACATTATTAAATAATCCCAAGTTTTGAGTAGGATGAACATGTCTCAAAGGTAGTTGATTCAAGATTGAAAGCTATTTCAGAGTAAGCACATATTGGCTAGCATTGGGAATAAAATTTAGAATGGGTAAATATGGATTGGCATTAGGAATAGATTATGATAATTTTCCTTGGGGTTACATCTAGTCATTACTGATTATATACTCAACATAAGCTAAAGCTAATGTGTTTATGGGTCCAATAGCTCTCTTTATAAACATAGAAGTCATAGGAACTAAGGCATCCTTATAGATTTACAAGGATAAATACTCATAAATTTTATGAAGATTTATGGTTATACTCAACATTTTATGGAACCTAGCATTGAAGGATCTTATGGGCTCATTTATATCCCTTTTCACTATGGTGAATTGCTAGTATAGGACACAAGGATTAATGATTTTATCAAACTAGTCAATGAAAACATTGTTAAAATCAACCTAACTAGTTAATTAATTTATAGGGAGGTTTAAAAACCATTCATATGTAACATATTTAAAAATAAATGAAAATAGTCTACATACTAAATCTTCATGGACTACATTTATCAATCTTAATGTAGCTTTGAAACTCTTAATTGGTTCCTCAGTAGTTATAAGGCCACTAGGACTAAATGTTGGAAAATACTTTTCAAGATTATGAGGAAGTTCATGCACCATACTTGGTACATTGATCAAAGAACCAACTAGCTAAGCCATATCTTGATAGGGATTGAACATAAGAGCACCATAAATTGGTGATGTTGGAAAATACTTTGAAAGCATATGCTTACTTTTGTCTTGCCTAGTTCTCCTATGAACTTGTAATGAAAGCAGAGGTTCTCTAGTCTCTGAATATGACCTTATCATGATTATTGGTAATTATAGCTTGTGGGATTTGAAACCTATTTGAAATATGATGTGTCAATCTTATGTTTTTAGGGGATAACAATCAGACTTACACATTAAGCAAATTTCACAAATATTTATATAAAGGATGACAAAGGACAACAACATTTAACTAAGTTAGCTCATATATGTGTCTAAATATATAATTATGACTAATATTTACATATTTAAGCTCAAATAACTCAAATTAACAAAAGATCTATTGATATTTGATCAAAATAGCTATTACTAACCTCAAACCTATCGAATTGACAAATATTAATCCATCTTTACCATAGTTAGGCATATACCTTTAGAGAATGTCTATCTTTATCTAAAATAAGCACAAAGATGGGTCAAATATCATAAAGATAAATGATCCTTACATAATTTATCAAATGATGACATAATTGTGTAAAGGTTACACCAATCTTTAGACACAATTCACAAAAATGAGCATAGATACTTTAAATCTACAAAGATCTAACAAGGCCCTTCTTCTATCACTAGGGAAGACCCTCCTATTGGTTTCTTGAATATGTATCACATGTAACTAGAGTGTTAAATAAAAATTCTCATTTTATAATTCTAAGAATTCAATGCATGAGTTGTAGGTTATGATAATCCTATTATCTATTGATGAAATAGAGGAAAAGCAAGTGAACTATTTCATAATATTTATAATGTTTGGTGGTTTGGAGCCACCATGGCCAAAGTAAATATATGAAAAATATGAAGTATTTTATGATAATAAAGTTTAATTATGATTAGGAACTAATCTAAAGACTAATCTATGACATATATTTACAATGAAATTAAGCTAGAGTGATCTAGATAAAAAAAGAGCAAAAAGAAAGGTAAGGTAGAGAAGAGATGTTGATCTTCATTCTAAAGTAGCACTTAACAAATTTATAACATGAATTATCATAAGTTCAAATCCTATCATACATTAGACATATGTCTAAAGATGGTGTGAAATAATAAAACTAAGAATCAATTTCACTTTAAAGATTTACCCCTGTAAGCAAACAACATTATCTAAAATTTAAGAAAAGTAAGAAAACATAATGAACCTAAAGACCTTCAATTAACTTAACATTTCCACAAGTTAACATCTCTAAATTTAATTTTACACTTTAGGAATTCATAATAACCATTGAAATTTAGAAATTAGAATAAACAAATAAGAGAGAGGCCAAGATAACAAAACGCATAAGTAAATTTGAACAAAATTTTTAGAATTATATGCTTATATTGATTGTTCAAAATTTAAAATTATCTCTTGGCTCTAATACTCACCCCCATTTTTACAATTGACAATACTCTTTTTATAGAAGGTAAGGAAGTATGTCAGTCAATAATATCTAATTAAAAAAGTACAAGTGTAAGGACAACTATCATAAAGATAAATGATACTTACATAATTGATCAAATGATGACATAATTGTGCAAAGGTTACACCAATATTTAAACACAATTCACAAAAATTAGCATAGATACTTTAAATCTACAAAGATCTAACAAGGCCCTCCTTCTAGCACTAAGGAAGACCCTCCTCTTGATTTCTTGAATATGTATCACAGGTAACTAGAGTGTTTAAGAACACTTCTCATTTTACAATTCTAATAATTCAATGCATGAGTTGTAGGTTATGATAATCCTATTATCTGTTGATGAAATAGAGGCAAAGCAAGTGGACTATTTCATAATATTTATCATGTTTGGTGGTTTGGAGCCACCATGGCCAAAGTCAATATATGCAAAATATGAAGTATTTTATGCTAATAAAGTTGAACTATGATTAGGAACTAATCTATGACATATATTTACAATGAAAATTAAGCTAGAGTAATCTGGATAAAAAAAGAGCAAAAAGAAAGGTAAGGTAGAGAAGAGATGTTGATCTTCATTATGAAGTAGCACTTAACCAATGTATAACATGAATTATCATAAGTTCAAATCCTATCATACATTATACAAATGTCTAAGGATGGTGTGAAATAATGAAACTAAGAATCAATTTCACTTTAAAGATTTACCCCTGCAAGCAAACATATTAGCTAAAATGTAAGAAAAGTAAGCAAATGTAATGAACCTAAAGACCTTCAATTAACCTAACATTTACACAAGTTAACATCTCTACATTTAGTTGTACACATTAGGAATTCATAAGAACCATTCAAATATAGAAATTAGAATAAAAAAATAAGAGAGAGGCCAAGATAAAAAAAAGGCATAAGTAAATCCGAACAAAATTTGTAGAATTATATGCTTATATTGATTATTCAAAAGTTAAAATTAGCTCTTGGCTCTAAGAACTCACCCCCATTTTACAATTGACAATAATCATTTTATATAAGGCAAGGAAGTATGTCAATCAATCATAACTAATTAAAAAATTACAAGTGTAAGGACAACTATCTTTTTTTACCAAGTTCTAGAATACACTATACTTTTCCTAATGGACTAATCTATAGGCAATGTGCTTTACAAGTTACACATGATTTTACAAGAAGAATATTCTATTTTTAAAATATTACAAATATTTTACAAAAAATAATATTCTTAACTATATTTGAGGCCCATATGTTGATTATGTCCCCTATTTATATAAAATAACCTTCATTGCCTTTTCATGTTACTCATTAATCAACCTGAGTTTAATAACAGGCTCCATGAAAAATTCATCTTCTTGATCTACTAATTTTCTAAGGCATCTATCATTTCTTCCCAAGGATTCTTTAATGCTCCTTGCTTCAGTAATATTTTCTTTTATTATTAGAATCATATCCATGACCTTGCTATTGTCCACTCCAAATTAGATTTGGATTTTGCTCCTAACTTTTTGTATGACTAGGGTGGTTATGTGTTTAAACTCTTCATATATGATGAGGCCCATTGAGCTGAGTGTAGTTGGTTTTGTGATCATGGCCCCCAAGAAGTGTTCCATCCTATTTAGCAGTTCCTTGTCATCCCCATGGAGACATTATAAATATTTAGACCATGTGATAAAACCCTTTATCTTATTCATAATCAATCCCATGACTATTTTGAGATGAGCCAAGCTAATGGTCTTGAAGCTAGGGATTTAATCCTCTATCAAGATGTTGGTCAGTTCTTTTATTTTATCTCTTAACTTCTTCCCTTAGGTTATTAAGCTTTTTTGCTTCTCCATCCTGTTGGCTCCATACATTCTATCTAGACCTTATTAACTTTAGAGAATTAGACATGTCATATAAGGATGCTTCAAACATCTTAATCATAGCTCAAGAACTAAATATATAGATTACTTCTCTAAATTTTCCTTTTCCTTTTTTAGATTCTCTTTATATTTTTGCATGCCTTTAAGGGAAGCCTGAAATTGGGTTGATTGTGCTTGGGCTAATTCAAGCACATTTTCCTTAAAAAATAGGGGTTTTTCTTATTTTTTTGTCCTCTTAATGGAGTCAATCCAACAAATGGTTCCACTTTTTTAAAAGTGAACACTTCTCCTCTAACCATGGATTTCTTCTCAGTCACCCTCTATAGACTCGTAGCTTTTGGGTCAAATTTGACACCAACTAGAGACTCTATTATCCTTAGGGCTAGGGTTTCCATCTATTTTTCACTTGGCTTCCTTGCAACTATCATCCTTTATTCCTCTTCTTTTTGCAAAGAAACTATCCATGGCTTGAGTTCTCTATGTGCAGTGATGCCTATAGCCTTTATTATTGACCATGGATGATGTAGAGTAGGAGATTTCTATAAATTGCCATATATAAACCATTTAGGAATGGTTAAAACTTGTATTGCATTCTCTTCACTAATAGGTTGACCTCACTAAAATTATGGGTGAAGGTCAACCAGGGTCTCTTACCCCTAATAAAATCATAGCAAGCTCAACCTTTCTTTTAGGAGGGTTGGCCATAGGGACCAAGTCCAAGGCTAATTCATTCCACTTTTCTTTATCTAACTCTTCATATTAAGCCTCTTCTTCATCAAATTCATAGGCATTGGTTAGCATGGTAAGTGCATCCTCAATTATTTCCCCAAGGTCCAATGTTATTATGCCAATCTCCTCAGTATGTGACCCTTGATCTACTACCTAAGATAAGGAATATGTAATATCACCATGTATTTTTTCCTTTGGCATTTTTTTAACTCATACCTCATGATTTTTCACCTCTGTTTGTGGCTAATTAGGTGGAGGTCTAGAATTTTTACTACCTAGCAAGTGATATTGTCTTGGCCCTAGCTATCATATATCATCATTTGGATTTTGCTCCCTCTAAATCTAACCTATGGCTTGATGTTATGTTTCTTCAATATTTTCAAGGCCCTAGTGAATGAATAATATTTGGTGTGAATTGGGTCATGAGGTCCAAGATGGTGCTCATAAGTCATATTTATCCCCTTTGCCTAAAATATTTCTCAATCCTTCTAGATGGATCCCACTACCTTAGTTTATCATGTTGTAATCTAAAATAGGTCCTGTGTTTAGAGGCATCCTCAATATTGTCCCATTGTTGAAACATAGTCCTGTTAATGATTATGGGGAGGGTGTGGATCATTCCATTCCTCTTGGTCTTACAAATACCATCTATACCATTGCATATTTGGTACGCTAACTCTTGTTTAGCTTGTTTGACTAACACATGGACTAGTAGTCTAAGTGGGGTGAATTATGTTCATTTAATCTTGATTATTGTGAAATCAAGATATATCCATATATATCTTATAGATTCAACATATTTTTTTATTAGTGGGATCACTCTCGCCATCAGGATCCCTATGATGGCCTCAATTAAGGCTGGGTTAACACAATCACAAAAGAATTATATATGGTCCTTGTATTTGAAAATATGTAACTTTGAATAATACTAGGAGACTATCTATTTACCATTAAGAAAACATTCTCTAAGGCCTAGGATTTTGGTGCTAACAAGCAGTGCATCTAGTAAGTAAGACATTATGTAGAATTGGTTCTTGGATTTCTTCTTAATTATAGAGCAATTCCTCCTCAAATATGTGCTAATCATCTCTCCTATAGGAGGGGTGATTTATTTCTCAACCATGAAATAAACAAAGGGGACCCAGAGTTTCTCCACATACATGGTGGAGGGGTTCCCACATAATCTTTTAATTAATGTCATGATCATCCTAATCTTAGGCTTGAATTGGCTAATTGGGATGTTTTCACCAAAGTTAGATAGTACTTGATTCCCAAAATATATCTATGAGGTGAGGATGGTATTTAGGTCATTCTTCTTAGACCACTCATTGATTATGGTTACATCTATTTAGGATTTGGGAAATTTATAGTAGTTTTTAAACGCAATAGGGGAAATTTAAGAAATTTTACTAAAGCTACGCTCATGAAATATCATACCCTGATCAATTTTAAAAACTTTGAATATGGGATCAAGAACATCAATGAAATATATTACCTCTAGTTTTTCCATGGCATAATGAAGGCCTGACATCTAGATGGAAACCACATCATAGTATCTCCTCTTCGTAGATACATTGTTCCTATCTTCCCTAGAAATCACTAGTTGTTCTTTAATAGCCCAAAAAAGTTTAGACCAATTATTGTCTCTCATGTTTAATCCATGGAATATAACTATGTTTCCTTAAAAATCCTCCCTTCTGCATCTAAAGTAAAAAAGAACTCTATATCTTACTTGGCTTGTTTTTGAGCCACCATGACTATGAATTTGACCAAATTGCTCACTAGTGAACTATTATTCATCTCTGGATTAAATTATTCTTTTTATAATGATAATTCACTCTATTAGCCTCAATTTTTTATCAATACAATATCGAATTAGGGATTTTGAGTGAGCTAGGGTTTTTTTACAAGTCTTCTCAAAGTTCTAATGGTGGTAGTTTTTCAAGTTTATATGAACTTCATGCCTTAGATTTGATTTGGATCTTCAAATATATACCTTTGCCTTTATGAATCCATAAGATCCCTATATTTGTAAATTTATGCCTATGTGGCATCACCATGGCATCCCTATGGTATTTTTTTAGCACTTTCTCATTAATTTTTAAAAAGTGATCATTGTCATTTGAAATTTCTATGTTGAACTCACACTACCTGATCTTTCTTCATGAATCAATGCAGTTCATTACTATCGATCCTAATAATTGAATGACATTATTTTCCTCTATAATATTCCCTATGTTTTTGACAGTTGTCACTACCAAATTCATATTGACTATGTTGAAAATTCCACTTTGATCACATAATGTTAGATCCTCTAGGTAAGAATCAATATACTTTATTGATCTTTAAAAAGTGCCCAATCTTTAATTCATAACCCACAGTTATGTCACATGTCATATTTGCATTTATCCTTGAATTTTAAATGTTGGCTAATGTTATTTGATCATCTTTGTATGAGTAAACATAGACCATTATATTTTGATCCACATGGTGGAATATCATTGGCTACTCAATATTCCTTTATCGAGAAGGTGACACTTGTCACCTTCTTGCTTGTCCTGGGGCTACGTTGGAGTCTTGACTCAAGTCACACCATATGATCAAGATCAAGTGATCAAATATGTACCATTGATCTCATGGACAAGCCTAGGATTTAACCCTTTTATCATGGCTTGACTTTTCAACCCAAATTATGCATTGTTGGACCTTCTCATCTGAGTGAACTCATACCATATGATCATGATCCATAAGGTTGAGTGAGATTGGTTACTATAATTATTCTTCCTATTTTGATCTCACTCTATTGGATTAAATTTACCCAAACAAATATAGGCTATTGATCCTAAAAACAAGCACAATATGTAAGTCAGCTCAAGAATAATATAGGTATTAAGCTAAGGTCTAAAGCTAAGGTTTTCATTCATATTAATAAATATGAATAAATATTTAGGCTAAAGTATTAAGTTAGGTCTAAGACATATTAAAGTTACCTCATGAATAAAAATGGACTTGGTATAAATATTTTAGAACAAGGTCAAAAACATAATATAATGGAGCTCATGAATAATAAAAGATAAGTCAGGGTTTAAGCCTAGGGTTTAAAACATTAGGATAAAGATTTATAAATTATTTAGGATATACAAAATGGACCCTACATTAGCTGGACCATGCTAAGATAAAAGATAACAAAGGGGGTTTAGATGTAAAGGAACCCAACATATAATTTTTAGACTAAGGCTTGGTTGTGTTGAAAAACATGACTAAGCCTTAGGATAAAAATTAAATTAAGTCCATGGCATAATTAACTACTCCTGCATAAAATGTTCTCACCAAATTTGAATTAAAAAGGAACCTAAGTTAAAACCTTAGAATAGGGTTTTATCAAATCAAATATGAATTCCCTTAATCAATTATAGACCAAAGTCTAGCAAAATATTTAAACACAAAACCCTGAGTATTGCCCATTTTAAATGAACTCCATTAGAGTTGTGACCTAAAACATAAGGATAAAATGTTAGCAACTTCAGAAGGGGAGAAATCATGATCATCTAATAACATGTCCATTAATCCAAATTATAGTTATGACCAATGTGAAAAACATGCTATATATGTTCTAATGAAGTGAATTTTCAATTTTAAGATATAACTATGTATAATTTGACACAAGGGTCCCCATTTTTTAGAAATGGGGGTATGTTGATATTAACAAGATTGAGCAAAAGAATAGGTGTAATGGAGTTTTGAGGGATATAGTAGAAACCCACAAGCTTCATAAACACTATAGAGAGCAATGTGAATCATGAAGATGAACTGTAGAGTAGTAGGAAATCCCCTATCACAATGAAAGCTAAGTGTGCCAAAAATGAACCAGGTGAGATTTAAGAAGGTAGAAAAGCTTTTATTATGATGATTGAGAGAAAAATCAGAGAAAAAATGCAAGAGAGAGAGGCTAAAATTATTGATGAATTATCATATAAGGTAACCCTAATATGTCAAAGGCTAAAAAGTAACTATTTCTAGTCATTTAGGCCAAGTTGGCTCTTTTTTTGCACATTATGCCTGAGTTAAAACCTAGGATATGAATTTTTTGAAGTAAACATGCATCCTAAGCCATTATTTTCCTCCCTAAGTGATGGTATGGTTTAAAATGCCACTTCAGGTGGTCAACAAGCCTCTAGAAAGGCCCCAAGACATGTTTAGAGGGACTGTCTATACTCAAAAGGGAAGTAAAGTGCTAAGGATGTATAAGGGATGGATGTATGATGAAATAAAGTTACACGTAAGTGTAAAATGTCTTTAAGTGAGATAACCAAGGTTGGTAGTTTACACATGGACTAATTTATAATCATAGGGAGGAGTAGGGTCATGAGAAGTATGATTGCATATACCTTCGATGTATAAGTAATTCATGTTATTATGAATAAGGAGTGTTGTGTAGTACTTGGAAGCCACACAAAATCAAAGGAAAGAAAGAACTAAAAAAATAAAAGAGAACATTACCTTCACTTACCAAATAAGGATGGTAGTAGAAGAAGTTGATGGTGTAATATATGGGTGATAATGAAAATGGTACGTAATACAAATCCAACTTTAGATCAAGTTTTAACTCCTATAAAGAAGGGACATAAGTGATATCATATCAAATTAGACAATCTAGAATAACATTCACTAAGGCATCAACCTAGTGTTCTCATTGTAAGAAATATGGGTGACCTGGATGTCCTCAAAAAAGGAGATTAACTCACATGTCACCTTGAAGAGGGGGAGTAACTCAGATCTAAGGATAGCCCATGCACCAATGAGTTGAGACATAACTAAGATTGAGTTAGAATAATTTCACATAGCATATTCCTAACCCACAGGCATTAGTTAAAGCACCAATGATTACATGATACTCAAAAGAATTGTTCATCTCACTTGTAAGGAAGAAAATAGTTGTAATAAACTCATGGCCCCATGGATCATCAATAAACCAAGTTGCAAGAGCAGGTCTTGGGTTTCCCCAACTACCACCATTTGTTTGAGTCACCACTGAGAGGTGTACCATCATGGGGGTCAAGGACGCAACACTAATAATTATAGAAAGGTGATCTCAAAGTGAGGTAGGATAGGAGATTGCATGAGGGAAATAGATAATGAAACTTAGTCATAAACAAAGTAGTTTATCAATGTCAGTTGTAGTAAAAGGTAATAATATAAAGTGGGGGGAAGTTCATAGAAGATGAAGACCAATCAGTAAGACTAGAACAAGTCTCAAATTACTATAACTAGCTAATGACCCTACCTGCAACCATGATAAAAAAGAGAAAATGGGAGTTAGGATAGATCACTTTAGAAAAGAAGAAAAATGACTAACTAAAAGAAGCATGACATGTAACTTATATCCCTAGGTTCCCACCAGCCTAGGAGATCAATAAGGACTTGGAAGAGGTCCCAAGGACTAATATGGGGCCAAAGCAAGCCTAAATAAGACTTGGATTAAAAAAATAAGGCCACCAATGCACTTATAATGGGTCAAAATCCTTAATATATAGGTTTTATGGTTTAAAACTCAAAAAAGGGTAAAATAACCAAAAAGGACCCATAAAAAATAATAATAAAGGCTAAAAAGAGGAAAAAATAGTGAAAAGTGAATCATTTTCACACTTATTTTCACTTTGAGATAGCTTGAGGAGATCCTACCAACTATTAAAGCCCAAACAGAGCAAACAAGGATGCAAGATCACACCACAGGTATACAAGATGGTCTAGGTAAGTCTTCTGATCAAAATTTGTTAAAATTTGTCCATTTTTGGGGTTTAGGAGGCCCAAAATTCATTTTGAGTGAATCCAAATGATTTTATGGATGAATCAAATATAAAAACTATTCAAAATTATTGGGAGGCCAAGGGGAACACACCAAAACTAATAGGAGATCAAATGGTGGTCCTAGGAAGGAGAAATGGGAAGCCCTAGGGCTTCTCAAGGGGCTACGCCCTAAGATATAGCCTTTTTGGGAAATGTTGTGTCTTATAACACTACTAGGCCATGGGGGTTATGTCTTAAGCAACTAATAGGCCATGACCTTACCTAGAAAGCTATGCCTTGAGCTAAAAAGGCCTTGAAATAGGCCTTGAGGAGCCTAAGAAAGCCTAAGAAGGCCCAAAAGAGGTTCAAGGGAGGAGGAAATAGATAAGTAGATTAAAAAAATTATTTTTCACTTGATTTTACTATTTCATAACTAGTATCACTAATATATTTTCCTATTTCTCAAATTTTTAGACATGTAGGAGCGTTAGTGCACCAATAGAGAGAGATCTTTTGTAAGAGAGTGAGTAGCCAAGACAAAGAGATAGACCATGTGAGGTGACTAACCAAGAGATAATTATATCATGGTTAGCCAATGAGGCATATGCTTTAATTGTAGAGGACCAGGATCATCTAAAAAATTCAAGACTTTGGAGATTGGTACACAAGCCCTTATAGTGTTACTCAAGGGACCTAGTGAATGCATTGGTGACCACATGGGTATCTAAGATATATATATTCTAATTAGGGCCTAAGATAGATACCATCTTAATCATTATAGACATCTACCAACTCTATAAGGTGGAGCATATAGGGATGGAGATAGAGTTACCATAAGTATAGGATGTAGTTATAGTCAAGCTCTATCTAGTGGGACCCCATCGAGAGTAAAACAACCATGGAATATAGATCACATAACTATTATTAGGTTTTATACCATTACGAATAGTGATAGTAGGCACTATGGTCAGGAGAATCTATGCTAGCTAGATTATGGGGAGACTACCATTATCTTGGATATGATTTGTCCAATGAGTAGAGGGAGGATAGAGATAAGCATGGGTCTAATATATCTTGGGTGGACTATACCAACAATTGAATCACATCTATCACATAAGGGTAAGAGGATTGGCATAGCCCATCCTACTTCTATCTTGGTCTCATGAGAGACTCCCATTGACATGATAAAGTATACCATGGGGTATTAAGGTATACCTTTCACTGGAGGAGGGTATTACTGGGCCACTAGTTTATAGATGGGGTTGGGTTTATGTGAACTACCTTAGGTCAAGATGTAGTGGGTAGTTATATCTGAGATCCATATAAATCCATGGTATGGTTAGAGGATGTCAAGATGGAGATCCATATAGGATAAGATGAGTTCTAATGTCCACATGAACCATACCAACATCTAGGGAGACAAGCTCTAGTGGCATGGGAGAGATGGGCATAGCCTAGGGTAGCTAGGGCTAAGCATGGAAGGAAACCAAGATAGAGTGAGGAAGCTAGTGATGGAGAGAGGAAGCCACAATGAGGACCAATACCACTAGGAGGAGCATAAACTTTTGGAGGTCCATAAAGGCCATCAACATGACCAAGGAAAGTGTATTTTCTAGATAGCACTTTATCTCTTATACTCATCCTTTAGTAAGAGCCTATATGTGAATAACATGTATGCTCTATGTGTGTGTGTAGGAGACCAACCTAGATAGATTAGGATTTATTTGAACCTACTACTAAGTGATATATTCCTTGATGTGTTGGTGGCATCACTCATAGAGTGGGTGCCACATCTACTAGTAGGGGTAGATCCACATACTCACTTTTAGCATGTCTGTGTGTGAGCATCACTTGAGATAGTAATGGCATGACACTAAATACCATGCATAGAGGTAGAGTCATCATGGAATGAGGTAGTTATGGCACAACACAAGATAGATATGGTGTGAGCTAAGGTATAGATGGATAGAGTAGAGGTTAAGATTGATTGGTTATAAGTTAAGCTAGTCTAAGAGTAGGCCATAAGATCAGAGGTAATTGGAGAGAGGGTAGACTAGCTAACTACCCTAGAGGATATCATGGCTCGAGTGGTCAAAAGGAAAATATTGAGATATCTAATTAGATTAGGGATATCATAGATAGATCTTAGTCATAGGCTAACTAGGATGGTATTGTATATGTAGCCATGGGTGTGGTAGTTGTTGACCATTTTTTTCCCAATAGGCCAAAAATTGGTCCCCTTCTTCCCGTTCTATTCTAGGCCAATTCTTTTTTTTGGATTTTGCACAAGGCCAGGAATATCTACAAACTCTGTAGGTCTAAATCTATGGACTCTATAGGCAAAATTTATATGGACTCTAAAGGTCTAAATATATGGACTCTACAGGTTTCTTGGGTTTCTACTGATTTTATAAAGAAGTTTTTCTATGGACTCTATAGGTTAGTATTTTGGTGCATGAAGAATTAGTTCAGAGAGTGCTAGGTTTTACAAGGCTTCTTCAGGCTCTTATCTAAAGAGAATCATAAGGAAAGTTGGCATCTTTGAACCATTGAACTGGTTTAAGGCCTTGTTTCAACCATTGGTTCAACCTTTAAGTTCAATCGGCCTTGGTTCATCACTTGTTTCAACCATTGGTTCAATGTTTAAGTTCATCAGCAAAGTTTAAGGCCTTGGTTCAGTAGCTTTTTGTTCAAGTGGCTTCAGGTTCATCGATAGGTTTAATCAATCAGTTCATCAACTTGGTTCAATGTGTTGGTTTAATGCCTTGGTTCAATCACTTATTTCAATCAAACAGTTCAACGAGCTTGGTTCAATGCTCAGTTCAAAGGCTCAACACGCAATGTTGAACCATTGAACCAGTTCAATAGTTGGTTCAAGTGGGAAAGGTTCAAAGGCTTGGTTCAACAAAGGCTCGATGTGTAGTGTTGAATTGTTGAACTATTAAACCATTTTTGGTTCAATGGGTTGGTTTAATAGCTTGGTTCAAGGGTGCATTCCAAAGTTGAAGGGTAGGTGCCCTTGTGGAGGGTAGTTCTAAGTCCAAAAGTCCTTGCAGAGGGTAGTTCTAAGTCCAAAAGTCCTTGTGGAGGGCAGGGAACATTTTGAGGTAGCCAAAGGTTTTAAAGGATGCAAAAAGGGCTTAAGGCTTTGAATTCCTTTAGATTTTTTGTTTGAAGGAATTCCTTTAGACAAAAAGTTTGAAGGAATTCAGAGGAAAGCTACATCCAAAGAACCTGAAGACAAAGGGACAAAAGACTAAGACAATTCTCATAGACTTTTGTCTATGGGAAAATTGTCCTCAGAGGAAGTCCATGAGAAGAAATCTATAGAAAAGGCCTACAAAAAATTTCCAAGGACGGTGACATCCTGAAAGCCATCAATTTTAAGGAGACAGACTAGCCGTTGGGTATTCAATTTCAAGGTGACGACTGCGCAAACGTCAATTTTAAGATAGTGAAATAGCCATTTGCTTTTGAATTGCCTAAGCACCAACCATGAAAGGATCCTAAGGAATGTAGTGACCCATCAAAAGATCACCCTCGAGGGCTGAAGGAGAAGAAAGTGCCAACCAGGATGAGACAAGGTGCATAAAGAAGATAAAGTAGTTCAAGTGGTAAAGAGGAGGCGAGTTATTGCCAGATGAGTGGTGCGGCCTATTTTATCTAATTGGCATTTATGAGGGGACAAACCATAGTCTATTTTCAAAGAAGAGGCATGACCATGTTTTTATATTAATGTGGAATGCCAAAGTCAAAGCAAGAGCCGATAATCAGACGACCTCCTCTTCCCAAGGTTTAGAATGCACAAGGGCCACTGGCAAAAAAGAGTGCCAAAATCTTTCCTAGGAAGTTCCAAGTTATCTTATTCTTTATGTATATTGTAAAAATTATCATCTTGAATCATCAACCCTCTTAGCCTTAAGGTAAAACTCTGCCCAAAACCTCTCGAGCTTGTACGGTAGAGTTCTGCCAAATTTTACCTTTAATCAGGACTTAGCATTTTTTACCTCTATCTAGACTTGCACTTTAAAGTATATGTCTATTTTCTTCTTTTGTGTTAAGTCATTGTCTTTTATGCTTTTCACAGACTGATTACAACATGTCCAGTGCATTGTGAAGTCTCCTTTCTGCAGGTCTGCCAGAAGTGTCTACAAGAAGAATATAGGTGCCTGTGAATAGGCTGTCAAAGTGTGTCTTAGAACACCTTTGCTAGTTCCTTCCCAACTGTATCTCTACAGACCCTTGACTCACTAAAATAGAAGAGTTTCCCACATCAGATGAAGTGTATGGGCATTTCTTCCTGGTGTAAAGTGTATGTTCAGGCTAGGTGGGTCAACTTTTTTGGTGTATCACCTTTTCATTTTTTAGACTTAGGTTTTGTTTTCAGTATCTCTCTTTCCCTTTTCATCCCCCTCACTTTTTTTCATTTTATTTGTTAGCAGTAGGAGAAACTAGGGCCTAAAAGATACATCAGAGGGAGCTAGCCCTCATCTAGAGACTCTCCCCTCCATCTTCACTGGTCCCACAAGTGAGAGGGGAGTTTCCATTGTTGCATGTGGAAAGGTAGGATCTAGGCCTCCTACCTCGGGTGCAACCTACTGCGTCAACAGTAGTTTTGGGGACTACAATCCTAGGCTTATAAAAATCTATGTGATGTACCTACAGAAAAACATGTATTTTTTGTAATGTATATACAGTAATTTATCATTATTAACACATGTGTATATGATTTTGTGTGTGATGTATATGCTTCATATAATATAGACTATTAGATACATATGATTAGATAATATGAACTACTAATAAAGAACCCATGTGCACACACATATACATGAAACACAGAGGTTAGTGATGTAAAAAAATGGGAAATGTTTGCTTTACCACCATAGTTGACTCTCTTAGAGGGCCATGCAAGCCTTAAATGTGAAATTTATTAAGTTATAACCCATTTATTAGGTACCATAGGGGCTTACCTTAGAGGATTAAGAGATGATAAACCTTATTTACTAAAGAGATAATGATAATGAAGGGGCCAAACCACCAGTGTAAGAGTTTTCCCTTCTTATAGTGCTCCTTATCAATATGAGGATTTTATCACCTACCTTGAATAGATATACATGGACCAATTTATTTAATTGGTAGCATTGATGGTATTAATAAGTATGGTTGTAATCAAAAGCATCAATGTGATGCTCATCTAACTACTCAAGCTTAGTGAGGCAAGTGACACATTCTTCCTCATCATATATAGATCCAAAGGTATTAACTCACAAAGAAGGGATTAATACCTCTAAAGGAAGAATAGACTCATACCCATATATGAGTGCATACATTATTTCCCCCAGGGTCATCTAAAATCTAGTTTGGTAGGCCCAAAGGGTAGGATAGAGCATGAGATTCTAGTTGTGCTTGGATTGGACAATAGTATAGAGAAGCCTATTCTTTAAAGTCTTGTTTAAATATTTATCTTACCCATTTCCTTAGGGTTAAAGGGTGGAGGAGAAATAGATATTGAACTCAAAGCATTCAGTGAGCTCATGCTTCTCAAGGCTTTGAAAACTCAAGCCATTATTGGCCATGATTGTAGTGGGGACCCCAAAACTAAAAATGAGCTAGTTTAAGACAAACTTGGTGACAATCTTCCCACATATGCTACTAAGAGGCATGACCTCAACCGACTTGATGAAATATTTAGTGGTAGTGATGAACCAATAATGGCCATTAGAATAGGTGGTTTAAACTCACTAACAAAGTTAGATCCAAAATAGAGCAGGGCCAGGGGGATGAAATGGAATATAAGAGGCATATAGGGGTATTTATGGCATCTCCAATGACTTGGCACATCTTGCATTTCTTGGTTTATTGTATGGCTTAATTAATAAGAGTAGCCCAATAACAACCCATATTGATAATATGTTGAGCAATGGATTATCCTCTTAGGTGACCACCATAGACACTCATGTGCAACTCCTCCAATGTGAGAGGGGTATCTTCAAGGGATAATCATTACATCAACATTACATATAGACCTCTCTTGAATAAGACACCATCGATGATGACATAGCAAGTGGAAAACTTGTGGATTTGATAGCATTGTTATGAAGGGGTGTCAATGGGATAAGATTGAGTCTCAAGGTAATGGACAATGTCCCAATACTAATCATACTCCAAGACCACAATCTGATTAGCTAAGTAGATAATTTCATTAGGGAAGGCAACATTAAATAGTTTTATTCTAGGATTGGATAGAATTATTTTAGCTAGTTACTTAGTTATAGCTAAACCCTTGGTGTATTTTTGGTTAACAATTTAGAGGTTAAATTATTAAATAAGCATAATCCACCTTGTAGTTCAGCTAGAAAGATATGTCTTTCTAAATAAATAGTGGAGTAGATCAGATTGGAAAATCACATTGGTGGTTTGGCCCAACATGTAGTGTCACAACTTATTCATGGCAAAGATGAGGTAGATGCATTTCCTCTCCATGGTAGAGTAGTTGAGCTTAGGGACAACTAGCATGTGAGAGATGTAATAAACATCTCTCTCTATCGGTGTCATCCTTTTGACACAACATGATCTTGATGGAAAGACTAGTGATAGAGGTGTATAAGATGCACTCATAACCCTCAATGGGTGTCATCAAGATGGGAGGGTTATGAATCATGCACTTAAATCCCTCAAAATCCACTTGGACTTTAGGAGACCACAAGAATGGGGTATTATTTCATAAGAGATATGTGAGGGATATGGATTTATGAGAATACTCCTTCAAGGAAACATCTAAGGAAATTGAGTATTCCAAGGAAGGACTAAACCTAAATGATATTATGTAGGGGGGTATCTCAAATATCGCCTTAATCTTCTCAAGGTCCACCTTGATGCCTCACTATAAAATGAGGAAGCTAATAAGATTTCTAGTGGAGATGCCAAAAATACACTTCTTGAGGTTAAGTCTAATGTGATACTCCCTAAGATGCTCAAAGTTGATCCTAAGGTCTCACACATGATCATCCTACTTACAATATTTATTGAGGAGGTCATCAACATAGAACTCCAAAATCTTGTGGATGAGGTCATGAAAAACATGGGTCATAGCATGCTGATATGTGGCCCCAACATTTTTCAGATCAAAAGGGCATGATGGCATAATAGAAAATACTAAAAGGGATAGTAAATGTCATCTTGTAATGGTCTTATAATGTAATATTTATTTGGTTGTACCTAGAGAATACATCCATGAGGGACATGATCTTAAAAGTAGATATCAATTCCATAATTTGATTAATCAAAGGAGTGGAAAAATTATCCTTTAGACAATCCAAATTGAGATCTTGAAAGTTGATGCAGATGTTTTCTTGAGAATAGGGATTATGCTAGCAACCCATCATGGGTATTCAATGGCTTGGATGAAACCAACTCGGATGATATTTTCAATTTTAGCCTTGACTAACTTGGAGATTTTGACCACCATTTGTCATTTATTTTAGTGAATGGGATGGGACCCATCATCCATACTAAGGTTATGGACAAGGAATTTGGGGTCCATGCCCTTCATATTAGCATATTCCTAAATTAATACATCCAAAAATTCTCACAAAAAGGTGACCAAGACATCTCATTTTTCTAGAGGAAGGCTAACATTTATCTTGATGATCTTTGGCCTTGTAGATGTGATAAGATTTACATCTATAGATACTTCAACATCCATAGCATTACATTTCTCAAAACACTTAGGTTTAGGAGGGAATGATTGGTCTAACACCTCAAGCTCAATTTCTAAGAACTACACTATGGGGATGCCAAGGGTTGGGCCATTAGAGAGAGAAATATATAAACCTAATTGATCAAGGGGATAGTGGTACTTACAATAGGATATAATGAGCTTGATGTATGCCTTTTTCTCCTTGAATTGGTTGTATGTCATAACATGAATGAAATAACACTCAATATTGGACTCATATAATCTAAAAGTCTCTATGGGAGACGTATTGAGAGAGCCTATACTCTGATGGGAGAAGCATGACATGAGGGGAAGTTCAATGTTTGAGGAGACATCTTGAAAGAGGTTTCCAAGAAGGGAAGATCCATCTTGACATTACAAAGCTTGAGATAGAGTTTTTTGACATGTACCAAACTCTAAAGGAGTGAATGTTGATCAATTCTCAACTAGATCACAATATTCATACTTGATAAATGAGACTTAGAATCAAGGGGCATGTGCGAGTCCATAGAGCCCTATGAGGAGATAACCAAAGCCACACCTGAGGGCTTTGTCATTTCATAAAGTAATGTCCAAGTATCTATGTTATCCTCCATTATATGAACCTCACCTTTATGTAGAACTAAACCATGTAAAACATGGCCAATGTGATGGCTTACATGGCAACAGTCTAGGGATAGCCAAGAATCATATTGTATCAAAGATCCAAGTCTACCACATAAACATTAATCTTAACTATCTTGGGTCTAAACTTGATCTAGATCTTCATGTTTCCCATTATTACAACCATGTCATTATTAAACCAACATAGTTGTGGTGATAATTAGAGAGATTCTTCAAACTAATCACAAGATCATTGAACACATGTAGGGGCATGATATTTACTATAATTCCTTTATCAATGATGAATCTCTTAACATGATAATCATTAATAGATGTCTTAATGTAGAGGGGGAAGTGAGACCTCTTTATAAGAACCAAAGTATCTAGCAAAGAGGCAGGGTTTAAATATAACATGGGAGGATGAGGGTGCTTAGATACATCAAAGTTGAAGAAAACTTTGACATCATCTCACAATGGGCCCTCACAAGAGAGATCAATCTCATCAAAGGAAAGGTCCCTTTGCCTAGAGTAAAGGTGAATAAGGTACCAAATAGATATCCCAATTGAGAGGCCCTATAACTCCTCTACGATGGAGTAAAGATGTTATTCTAGCTTGGGGAGGGATGTTACACTAGAATTCAAATCTGACTTTAGGTTTCCTTACCCCTATGGGCTAGATAAGAGGCCCAACACCACTATTCTATCCAATAGAGTTGGTGATCTAACTCAATTGCATGTTGACAAAGAACTCATACCCAATAGAGGCTATGTAAATAATAAAAACAACCTTACTAATCTCACACTTGGCTTTCCCTCTTGGGTTAGCTTGGAAAGAAGAGTTATAGGATGTAGAATATAAATAAGGGGAATGATGGGCCTTAGCCTTGGATTTATTCCTTTTTTTCTTTTTTTTCTCCTTATTGTGGTTAGGTAGAGGTTCCTTAAACACATTTAATTTATGGTTGGTTTACACAAGTGGATAACTCTTAGATGGAGGTGAGGGTTGTGCACTATATTTTTGGGTAGCATAATTGGCATCATTGTGGCCCTTCATCTTATGGAAATTGAAAAAAATGGTGTGGTCATCAGGAAACACCATCTATGGATTTTTTGTGCTTGATTTGGAGGTCTTATTTTCATTTGGCTTCTTGCTTAAAGCATTCACCTCATGTCTATCCTTCTTGTCCTTCTTCTCAAAAGGAGAATTAGTGACACCATCATTGGTTATGTTGCAGTTTCAATCACATGAAAAGGATGATTTTTTATTATCATAGGGTGCATACCCACATGCACATCAGAGACTTCAATCTTTAGACACTCATTATCAGCTTCATCATATGAGGTGGGCTCACACTTTAGAACCTCAAGGTGCACCTCTTACCTCAATGCTCACATAAACATTCCATAAAGTTGATCAACTGAGAACCTTATTTTGCATGAATGAATGGTTGAGCACCACCTGCACAAAATATCAAAGTTTGAATCACCCTTGGCCTATGCCATAGAGATGAGTGATTGGATGTTGAGGTTGAATGTTCTGGAGATATAAAATTACTATAGGAATTCATATAGAAGGAGCTAAAAACTAGAAAGAGAATCTAGAGGTAGATTTTAAAACCAAACAAGAACTTTGAATTGTAGAGAATGAATGAAGAGATTCAACCTCATCCCTTCATCTTATTCCTAATCCATACATTCCATCATAAATTTCATGATATGATCCATGAAAATAGAGTCATAAGTCCCATTTAACTTAGGTATCTTAGAGATAGGATTAGGAAGGGGAATAATATGTACCCAAGGGGCTAGAAGATTCTTATGGAGATCCTCCTAGGCATAGTTGATATTGGGTTGAAGATGAGCTTCAGGAGGACGCTCGTGGTGGTTATGATATTGTTTATGACAATATACCTCATCATAACCTTGATTATGGAATGGATGATGCTAAGGTGGTTCTTGATATTGGATATGATCATGTTGTAAATCATCCCTTCCACAGGGTGGGAAATGACCATGGGAATTATATTGTGCCCTACCGGGATGATGGGAGGACATGCAATACTTGTGTAAACCATCATGATGACCTGGGTCTCCATGAATTTGGTTATTTTACATTAGATGAGGGTTAACCTAAGGTAATTAATGCTCAATATAGGCATCCCATAGATCTCTAGTCCATATGTGGCAATCAAAATCATCATGCTCATTTAAAACTCTAAAGGATGGACTAGGAGAATGGGAGGAATTCTCATGGCAGGGATACCTTACTGATTTAGAGTACATATGTCCCACAACATGGACATGAGGAGGTTATTTCTATAGTACCCTACCAAGAAAGAGGTTGGGAACTCACATGAGAACTAGTTGAGGCACTCAAAACTAAATAGGTGCAATCTTTATCTCTAGAAAAATCATGCCACCTACTCCTATGGGGATATGGATGCACTTAATTCACCTAAAGTTGTCTATGGAAATCATTAATGATCACATGTATCTCATTAGGCATCAGTCATGCAATGAGTTCCTCATCACCTCGAATGGGTGAATGAATCAGGGCATGAGGTTGAAGGGAAAGATCTTGAGACAAATGAAGCTTAGAATGCTAAAAAGGGGATGGACTTCATTAGTTATAGACCTACCAATCTTGTTCCTTATATACCTTGAGAGGGTTTAGGACACTATGCTATGTTGAGGGACCTCTTGGATATTATAGTGTATATGGCATTCCATTATAGCCATAGCCTACTCATGAGTGGGCTTAGGGATAAGGCTCTAAATCTGATGGTATTGGTGTCCCAAGGGTGGGAGGTTGACCATGGATGAAATGAAGAGAGAAAAACATGGGAGAGACAAAAAAATTCAAATATATGGATAAATAGTAAGGATAATAATACAAAACTAAAGAAGGATAAAACAACCAAGGTGAGATCTGAAACACAACTGAAAGAAAATCCTAACAACTAGTAGAGGGGAGTTGGCTAGGGGAGTTCTAAACAGGATAGAACTAGACTGAGATCATATGTGAGGCCCCACCAAGCATGATATAATGTAAATTTAATAATATTAATGGAACCACTAGTGTTTGGTAGTGTGTACATAGGGTACTTAATTAAATAACTAGAAGGATAGAATGATCAAGGTTTCTTTGGGCTACCATAGATCTATAGAGGCTATCTAGTTTGTCGACCTGTACCAATATATAGATAGACTTGTAAACCAATTTATGGATATCATGATCAAGTACACAAAGGATTTAGGTATCTATAATGGTTATAACCACCTTAAAGTAAGTAACTAAGACTAGAAATCTACTTACATATAAATTATAGAAATAATAATGTTGAATAAAGAGAGCTATCAAGTAATGCATAAACTTATAAGAGAAGGCACTTTCAAGCCAAATGAAAGACATTTTATGAAGTAAAGATGTTTTCAATCAAGGGTGAAAGAGCATTCCTAATCTAAGTCTGAGCTAATTCTTTATTCTCAACACTATTGTTACCTAATAATGCAACTTTGTGGTTTAGCAAAAGAGGATATTGTTTATGTAAACTATATAGATTATTTTGAGCATTTAGGACTCTACTATGAAATGATAAATGTTTCCAAAGAAAACATGACATATAATGGAATATATTCAAATAATTAAAGATATTCTTAACCACATACAAATGTAAAAATTTCATAAACTATCCTAGATAATGCCCTAAACAAACTAAATCATTAAAACAATCAAAACCTAACATATATACTACTATAAACAAATAGAAATTTTAATTTTCATATCAAAGTGACCTCATATCAAACTCAAAGTTATTTTTCATGATTTATACCAATTGATTATCCAATCTAGGAAGTAATGAAGGAGGAAGATTAGGTTGTGTGTAAGTTAAGTCCAAACCAAGAGATAAAAGTAGTGGAAGAGGTGAAGGAGAATCTACCAACAGAGATAGATCCAATAGATGGAGCACAAGAATAGGTACAATGGATTCTTAAGGGAGATATGAGAAACCTAAAATATTTAAGAACACTATAGAGAGCAATGTCAATTAACAAGATGAATTGTAGACTAGTAGGGCATCCATTATCATAATGAAAGCTAAGTGTGCCAAGAGTGTACCAGGTGAGATTCAAGAAGGTAGAAAAGATTTGAGAATGATGATAAAGAGAGAGTATTAGAGCAAAAAGGTAAGAGATATGGGATAAAATTAATTATGAAACATCATTTAAGGTAACCTTAATCTACCAAAGGCCAAAAAGTAATTATTTCTATTCATTTGGGCCAAACTAGCTCCTTTTTTACATGTTCTACCTAGACTGCAGCCTAAGATATGGATATTATGAATTAAACATGTGGTTTAGGCCATGGGTTTCCTTCATAATCCATGGCCTAGGTCAAAATGCCACTCTAGGTGGTTAATAGGCCTCTAAAAGGGCCTCAAGAGGCATCTAGAGAGCATGTATGTACAGAAAAGGGTAGTAAGGTGCTAAGGATGTATAGGGAATGGATGTATGATGTGAGAAAGGTACATGCAAGTGAAAAATGTCTCTAATCAGGATAACTAGGGTCAGTAGTCTGCATGTGACCTGATGTGTAATCAGAGGGAGGAGCTTGGTCACATGAAGTATGATTATAGTTATATCACACTTATTTATCTTCATATCTACAAATAGTTTTCCTATCATGGAAATATGTAATTCATCTTGTTTACTCTCTTTAATTTCTTACCATTTTTCTTCTCAATTTTTTTCTCGATGATTTTCCTCTTCGATGCTATCTTATTTCACTTTTAGATCTTCATGGTTATTCTATTCATTTAACTTCTCTCTCATTCAAGACACCGTATTCTCATACCAAACATCTATTTATTCTTTAAAAGATTACTTATAACTTTATTCTCCCTATCATTTCTAAAAATTTATTTTAGTCTCTTCACATGAGAACCTTTCTATCTTGTTTTCCTTTAAGATAACTTATTTCTTCTCACTCACCTACTACTTTGCATTCTTCTTTCTACCTTCAAAAACTTTTTTGAGATGATCACATAGAAACTTTTATTCTAAAACCAGATTTTTTTGTTCATTAATAGCCTATGTTCTTTGTTCTTTTTTATTTTTGAGGCCTCAAATTGTGTCATCTCATCAATAAGATGCATACCTGCAATCACACATTTAGAAGTTTTTTTATAATCAAAATATTGAGGCCTAATTTCCTCTTAAATGTATTCATTATGTTGTTATTCTATCACACTTATCACCCTTTTCCAACTAATGATTTTTTTTGTTTCCTTTTATTTTTTATAATCTACTGGCCACATTACCACCTTTTTAAATATTTTGAAAAATCCTTATCTTGATTAATCTTGGATTAATTCCTTCAAATATTTCATTAAACATATTAAGGTCTGATTCATATCATTTATCTCTGTTATAATGTCCTATTCTTTTATTACCTTGTTCTTTTTCTTCATTTGGTTCTTCTCTCTTTCCATTCCTTCTATTTGTCTTCTACTTCTTATGCCTCACCCAAAGTTTCTACTTGATCTTTTGAAAGTTCCAGGTCTTTTTCATCTTGGACACTTCCAAGCCTATTTCACCTTGGATTCCTTCCTATTGAGCCTCAATATTTTCTTGTTAAACCTTAATGGACTATATTGATAATTATTTTATGTAAGTTTCACACTTTCCTACAAGTATCTATTTCAACACCTAACTTCCTCAAGTTTTTGTTTCACAACTTAAGTCTCTTCTTCTCAAATCAATTTTACAAACCAAATCACAATATTTATCCTCTAATCTTTTCCACTTAGGTTAATTTTGTGATTTTATACCAAAAATGATGATAATCATAAACTCTTTCTCTATCTCTGATATCTATTTGATTTAATAGGGGTTTCATGAAGTATTATACTTTATTGGTCTTGAAGCCTTCTATAGGCCTATCACCTCTTGTAGGGAATTTTTTTGTTTAAAAACTAGTAATTTTATAGTATTTATAATTCAAAATTCTGATCTTTATCCTTTTCTAAATTTGATCCTTATGCACAAGACATAAAACAATTCTACTAGACCTTACTAACTAGGCATGTCTTATCCTTGAGCTAACTTGTAACCTTATTGGAGTGAAATTAACTTAAAAATCAGAATAAATATGTTATATAAGGTTTATTTAACTTTCATTAGTTTCATATAACCCTACATATAGTCCTCAACCTTCTTTCTCTTTGGATATTTATCAAGTAAAACACACAATATTTAACCTTGTAAACATATCTACAGACTTAATTTTAGTGATATTTTTTATTTTAGGAATATTTTATATATAAAATATATTTTAAAACATAAAAAATATTATATTTTACTTCCATTAAAATCTTCAAGTAATTTGGATAATTTATTTTTTTGTAATGGTGATTTTAGTGTTGCAAATAAGGGTTTTTAAACCTTCTTTTAGGACTGCAAGTCTATGTTTTGAAAATAACTTCATAACTAAGTGAATATAAAAATTTAAATAAAATATAAAAAATAAAATTAATCATAATACACATTACTACAAATTTTCATGAAATATGGAACATTACTTTAGGAGATATAATAATTTTGTTTCTTAAACCCTCATTGAAGCCTTGTTTATGGATAATAAGTTCAATATTTTGTGATATCTCATTATATGTGTTCCCTAAACTCATGAAAATATTTTTAAAGCCTAAAATACATATTAATATACCATTATAAAAATTTACATGATTTTTTATCATTATTTTTCTAGTTATGATAATTGGAGTGTATTAAAACCCTAAGTTAGGGTATGCAGATCTATCACAGGTAGAGAGTGGACAAAAAGGAATAAATCAACTTATATCACTTAAATTGTAATATTTTTTATTTTATATAATATATAATCTTTTATATTAATTATAAAATGATAATTAATACATAAATAACCCTAATAATCTAATACATACCATTATTTTAGACTATTAATACCCTGCATATATTGTATTTTCTATCTATGTAAAAAATGAGAAAAATACAATGAAAACTCAAGATTTATGAATTTATTATGTATATTTTATGTTTAAAAAATATATTAATACATTTAAATTCCTATAAAAATGTGTTTTAATGAAATAACAATATTGAAAATGGAAATAAATCATCTATTTGTTTGATTGTCATAGACCTATCAATATTATGTCTGGATAGTGACCTCAAGATTAAGGAGAATTCAAATTTCATGGGATGTTTTTGATTAATTTAAAATATAAAATAATATAAATATATTTATAATTATATTCACATTACATCTAACATTTAATCAATGCTTTAAATAAGAGAAAATACCTTTTTTCCTTGACTAATACAGTTAGGACTGTTAATACAAACCTACAACTTGAACAAGAACTAAACAAGGGATGAATATTATTCAAATAATGTAATATAAATAAAATAATTAATTTCATTAAATTTAAATTAAATAATAATTATTATTATTTAATCATATTTTATTATTTATAATTCTAAAACCCTATTACATAATCTTATAGACTTATGCAGACCTCTATGTTTCTGCACTTATCCTAACCTTAAAAGTCTTATTGATTTATTATGATTATTTTATTATTTATTGAACATTATTAAACTTAATATATTCCTTATATATATGTAAAAAATAATTTTATTAGATTTTTCCCCCATTATTCACTCATCTATCATCAAACTCCTTTGAAACATAGGTAAATAACATGACTTATCTTTGATAGGACCTTTGGCTAAGTTTAACATGTTTATTATTGGTTAAAACATTAGATACAATCTATGTCATATATTTAATTTAACTTAACCCTCAAACAAAAGGATCATAATCATACAATTTATTAGGATCTAAGAACACCTTAGACACCTAGATATTAATTCAAATATTTAAATTGTGAAAATAGTTTTATAGCTCATATGAGAAAGATTTGAAAACATACTTATTTGAAAACATCAATAATTATCTAAATGGAATTTAGACATATGAACATGAAAAATTTAATAAAAATTGAAGCATGGAAAAGATTCTTATTAATAGGTCATAATCTTCAAAGCCTACTTAAGACTAATATGTATAAAAATGAACTTCCTTGTGATCATGCACATACACCACACCTATAAGGTAAAACATGATATTAATCCTTATAATTTTTAATTTTTATAATAACATGGTGTATATCATAATACCTACCCTTGAATTTTTACATAGTATCCCATTCCATGAGTACATGTATTTAACTATCATGTTGATTTAATTAGAGGTTATAATGGTCTCTCTTAGCTTATGGTAAACATTCCACCAAATCTCCTATATTTTTTTGATGATGAGATTTATGATATTAACCTAAAAATGAGAATATTGTACCTCCCTTATAGAATAATTACTTATTTTTTTCCTATGTTATGAATTTGAACCTGAAAAATCCCTCCTAATGAGATTACTTCTTATGTGTTCATTCGTAAGAATCCAATATTTGATATATCTTCTAATGAAATAGTGATTAAATCCCTCGATGTGGATCTTAGCACCCTTGACTATGATGATGGATATGCTTTGGATGACCCTTAATTTCTTAGATATTACCAATCCACAGATGTATATATCTTATAATACCATTCTTCCCTTCAACTCTCTACAATCAAACCTTATTTCCTCTACTATTAACCTAGTTACTCTTGTTCATAATTGTATACCTAATCATTTATATTTTATTATTGATTTTTCACAATCCTTCAATAGGATACCTCATAAAATATTTTCTAATTTTGTTTCTATTTCCATATATGACATGGATCTAGTTACTATCTCATTTAATCTAGTTACACTTGTTATTTTTTAGCCTCTTTGAAAGTTGCTAGATGATTGACCTAGTACAAGATATTACCACTTTTTATATATTCATATAATTCTATTTTTATTGCTCCAAATATGATGTCCATGTTTATATGGATATCTTTGATGATGATACCAAAATAAATTTCATTTTTATTATTTTTATTTCATAAATTCTTTGGTCTATACCACAAGTGTAAATATTATAAAATATGTTTAGAATAATAGGGGTTGCAAGTATAATTCTATACCATATATATTTAACCACCACATTCATCCACTCCTATGTGATCTTATGGTTTACATGATCCTAATACACATTCTTCAACTAATATTTGAACTCTTCAACAATATTTAGGCATACTTCATATCAAGTTAGTTAACTTTTCTTTTAAGCCACACAAGCCACCTATGAAGTTTAAAATTTCATATATCCCAAAAAATGGGGAGGTGTATCTACTTTATCATGAGTGGAATACACATTAAAAATATAGAGTTAGAGATAATATGTAGCACTTTTCATATTTTTTGAGGATAACACCTCAAGACCTTCAATTGTGTTCATATGTCCCATCTAGGATGGAGGAATAACCTCCCCTATAACCACAACATTGACCATAAGACATTTTCACACTTCCTTCATGAGTGGAACCTCATATTCCTTTCTTATTTTATTCATCAATAAGATCTAAATACTTCTCATCCCATAATGCTTACCTTTTTTATATAGCTAATTTGTAAGGAATTCCTTACATGACTCTTGGAAAATGTAGAGTAGATTATAGTTTGAGTCAGATGTCGAGTGTAGTGATATTTGATAATGATATTTATGATTTATTTATAGATATTTCATATTATTTTTGAGATAATAATTTATTATTGAATACCATTTATTTCACATTATTTATATGATTTTATTTGATATTGTTATTTTTAACATGCATGATGCTCATTATTTATCTTTCTTATATCATGATATTTATTTTACAACACTTTATTTTATTATCATGATCTTTACATTAAAAATATATTTCACACTCTTATGGTTTTCATTTTTTTCCTTTGTGTATATTTAATATCACCTCAAGGTTTTCATACTCCATCACCTTACTTATGAGATGTTTTAATAGTTTATTTTAATTTTTATTTCACTTAAAGATATCTTAGTTTCACTTGTGAATATTTTGTAGTGCCTATATTTTTTTCAACTACATTACCTTCCTTATGGGACACATTAGTAACTTATTTTCACCCATGTTTACTTTTTTAAATTATTTCCTTTTTTATTCTTTGGTATATTTTAACACACTCCCTCTTTTGGGATGATTTATCATATTAGTGATTTGCTATGCACTATGTAGGTTTACAAAACTTTCTTAGTGATATGAGTTTAATATTTCATAATCATTCAATTATTAAGGTTTCCATTTTCGTGATTTGATATAATTATCATGTACTTTCATATTCCCTCTATTTATTTAGTCACTTTTGAAGCAAAACTATCCCTTTTTATGGTCAACTACAAGAATATCATTATTGCATCACCTCTTTACAAGCATGGATCTTCCAGGATCCTATTTTTCACTTTCCTTTCACTTGAGGAACACTTGGGTTAGTTTTTACATTGTAATATTTTATAATCTAAAATTATAGGAGCCTTTAGGCATCTTGGTCTTTAGGTTTTTCTATCTAGTGTATAAGTGTAATCTTTGCCACATTATTCATATTTATCATTCATGGTTGGGTTTTACAAATATGTAAAAAGGATGAAAATAAAACAATAAAAAATAATAAAAGTCCATATCATAATAAAAATAAAAAATTATATCTTAAAATTCATATCACACCAAAAGACATGATATTATTCTTATCACACCCCTATTCAAGTTGAAATACAAAATCTAAATTTGGACTCATGATAGAGACAATGTCCATTAGGATGCAGTAGCCCCTTAGAATACATAATGAGGTTTCATATTACATATTTATCTATTTATATTATAGTTACATCTACTTTCTAACACAAGTAAACAATATTCACAATTATGGGAAAATAGGACCCATTTTAATTTTCATGCAGTTAGCCTTCATGGAATGATATTTATAATTAAATTTTTATCCCATTATTATTATTTTCATATGGGGTTATCTAAGTCCTTTATGCCAAAATATATTAGAATTTATAACTTGATTTGAGTGTCTTATCTTTACTAAGTATTTCTATGTCACCCTTGTAGAAATAATATTCATTATACATTCACCTTTTATTTCTCAATATCCCCTTGATGGATATTTATATTAGTTGATCATGTCCCTTTTATATATGTTCCATTTTTCTATATATTTGGTTTAGATATAACTCTTAGTTTTCATCTTATCAAACATAGATTTTTACTTCATGAGTTGCATTGTAAGACCTTCCTCACAAATTCGATCACTTTCATATGTAGACCAACTCCATTAACACAATTATATCTCTACATGGTTATTTTTTCCTAAATTTTATATAGAACAAGCATTAGTTTCATGTTTTTTCTCATTAGAGTTTTTGCATTTATTTTTAACACATTATTGATTGATCTTAGTTTTCACTTATCTTACATTGGATGTAGTTAAAATAATTATACATTCTCTTCTATTTGATTTAATTTTTCACTTTTCTTACATTATATGTAATGACACTATTTATAAATTATATAGAACCTTAGTCATGTAGACTTGGAAAATAGGGACCTTGATTTTTACTCTTAGTTTTAGACATTTTCCCACTTTTGAAAGGCTTGAATCTACTCTCTCTCTCTCTCTCTCTCTCTCTCTCTCTCTCTATATATATATATATATATATATATATATATATATGCTCATTTATTATCTCTTAGTTTAAACAATGTTATCTTGATGACCCAAACCTTGTATCTTATGTAGAATTATATAAACCTAATTATCATCTATCTCTAAAATTTTGGGACCTTTACCTACTTTATAAATTCTTAGACACTTGCATCCTTCTTATACACCTACATCAACATAAGTGTCTTATGTCAACACAAGTTTCCAATGCCAAAAAAACATCCAATTTGTAATTGTAATGTATCCCTTTTGTTGGCATAAGTAATTTATTGTAATATATTTCCCAAAAGGATTGGCATAAATACATAATAAATACTCATTCATTCCTCACCGAAAAAATAGCTAAAAATTTTCTACTTCTCCCAAGGCAAAGTACCAAAATCATTTAATCAAGCATTTAAATGAGTAAAGCTTCCATATTTTCAAATCAGTCATATGTAAGTGTCTAATGCCTTAAATTCATCTAATTTATAATTGTAATGTATCCTTATGGTTGGCCTAAGTGTTTTATTGTAAGATATTTCCTAAAAGGATTGGTATAAATACATGGTCAATACTCATTCATTCCTCACCTAGTATAGACCTAGTAACTTCGTACCTCTCACAAGGAAAATTACTAAAATCATTCAATCAAACATTCAAGTGAGGAAAAATTCCCTATTTTATTTTATTTACATATCCTCCTTAGGCAAAATAAATATATAGGTATGAATTACTAAAGGAGTATACAATGAGTAATATTTTCTAAGTTATAAGGTAGGTCACTATTGTACTTGATTTACACATATTGCACCATTGTGATCACACAAGCCAACACATTAGGAGATAACTACATCAGTTTGAGGCTCTCTTCAGAGTAATGGCTATATAGGAAACACCCACTAATATAGGGGAATTTGGGGTTAGCTTGACATTATGAGCCAACTAACCAATTTTTTCCAAGGTCGTTATGAAGATAATGATCTAGGGTTTTGACTATTCACCAAAACTGATAGTTCCTAATCCAAATTTGAGAGTGAAGGTGACATAAAACCCAAAATATTCTAGGTGTTCACATTTATATCTAATAGTTATTATGCATTAGACACTTACATCTAAGTCAACTAGAAACACTGACACAACCATCCTAAATTGACACAAGTGTTTAAGGTCATAGAGGGGAGGTCAAATTTATAGAATATGATAATTGATCTAGAATCTAGATGTGATATATTTCTAGCCTATTCCACATCATACCAACTTAGTACCATTGTTTTTATTCATGGAAATATCAAGAATTATTTATACTTATGATTTTTAGAATATCTCAAGTATTTTAATTTGTAATATTGTTAATCTAAGTTTGTAAATTAATTAGCCTACTATAGATCTATTTATCACCCTTATTCTTTTTCATTTTTATATTCTTAACCCTAACCCCACTTCTAAATTTAGGGTTATAAATTACACAAAAACCTTATGTCAAAGACATTCAAGTATTTTATGACTCTTATTTGTTTATTAATAAAGTTAAAAATCATTACCAAACAAAATAACTTTTTATTTCTTTATAAAGAAATGGTGGATAGACTCAAGGAGACATTTGAAACATTTTCCATTGATAGTATTACCTGAAATGTTAACCTCCATGTAGATGTAATGGGTAGTGAGACATAATTGATGCCTTTCGATATTAGTGATGTTCATATAAACTTTATCATATGTCATTTACAATATACTTCCATTTCTTCCAGTAAAATGGATGCCTTACCTATTCTTGTTATTACTCATAGTAATACAAACATAGAATGGTATAGTGATATTTATAATTTCCTATACTAAGCTTACATACCTAAAAAATTTACATAAAATGATAAATGGAAATTACAACACAAATCACTTCATTATATTATTATCAAAAATGATTTTTTCCAATGAGGTTTAGATGGATAGTTAATTATATGTTTAAACATAGATGAGGAACACATTGAACTATTATAAATGCATGATATTGCATGAGATAAACACTTAAATGGTAAGGCCATGTCCAAAAAATTATTATGCCAAGGTGATTATTGGTCAACTATGGAACATGAATATATTGAACATTCCAAATTACACTTTTAATGATAAAATTAATATAATTTGAACCCTAAACCATCTCACAAGTTACAGTTAATTATTTCACCATGGCCTTTCTCCTTATGGTGATTTTATTTTATTATAAAGATAAATCATATGTTTGTCAGTGGACATAGATTCATAGTCAGAGTTAAAAACTATTTTAAAAATGGGTGAAGATAATTCCTCTTTAATTTATTATACGAGATGACATATGAAAGTTTTTTATGACCAATATTATTTATCATTTTAGTGTGCCTTCAGTTATTATTATCGACAATGGATTATCATTCAAAATCAAGACAATAAATTGATTTTGTAGTAAGTATAAAATCAAACATACATTTTATACACCTTAATACCCATAAGGTAATGTATAATTAGAGGCAAAAAATAATAGCATTATCAAAATATTTAGAAAAATACTTGAATAATATAGCACAAATTGCCACCAACATATAGTGTATACTTTATGGGCATATTGTAATAGTGTTTTCATACCTACATAGGCTAAACCTTACTCTTTAATTTATGGTATAGAAGAAGTGTTACCTATTGAAATTTAGATACCTTCTTTTTATATCTCTCTCAAAGATATTATAAAATATAATGAATAACATGAAAAGAGATTGCATCAATTAGAATAGTTGGTGAAAAACACACAATGGTTGTTAAACACATATGGTTTATCAAGATCACATTAAGTGTGCATATAAGAAAAAGGTTTAAAAACATGAGTTTACTATGGGTGAGATGATACTAAAATATAATCAAAATAACACAAATCTAGAAAAAGATAAGGAAAGTTCAAACCAAATTAGTTGGAACCGTTTACATTTATAAAAAAAATTTAAAATGATTATACTTTCTAGATACACTTGAAGGAAAACCTCTAAAATTTAAAATGAACATAATACAATTGCATAAATATATTACTTAAAATATTTTTTATATTCAAAAAATACAAAAATAATAATAATAATAATAATAATAATAATAATAATAATAATAATAAATAATTGAAGCAATCACATGTTTTATTGGATCTTTGGCATCTATGTTGTTAGTTACATGTTAGTAGATAGCATACCATTTATTTATATATACACATGTGTTTCACACATCTTTTGAGTGTGATACATGCATACATAGATACATGATCCATGCATTTTCAGATGTTTAACCTTCCCTCTACTCATGTCATGTGGACATTAGGGGAAGCTACTTCTTTGATCATGATACATCCAAGTTATATCATTATATGATCACTTTATAATATCATGTTTGAGATTATGTACTTACACTTGCCTTTATCCATGATTATATATTTCATAGTTTACTTGATATGTTATGTACTTAAATTTTTTTACTAACACATATAATCCATGGGCTAGTATGTTATGTTTTTAATTAATTAAGGTAGCAAACTAGGGGCCAAACCCTATACAGTCAAAAAAGATAGGAAGGCTGGCAAACAAAAGATGCCAGCACCAAACCAATGGCATAGCCGAGAAACAAAGTTAGAAGTAAAACAAAACATTAGAAACACCAGAGTCATAATGAACGAAACTACATAACTATAGAATTAACAATATCCTTAAGATTCTCATTGTCCACATTGTTAGCATTCCCTGGATTACCCACCGCTTCCAACATAGTCATATTTAGCAAAATGTTATTTCAAAGGCCTTTGGTGAAGACCTTTTCTAGATTTTGAATGCAGACCTTCAAGGCCCAAATATCTATTTTCTAATCATTCTCATTCTCAAACCCTTACCAGCTTCTTCTACATGCATCTTCTCCTTATTATCAGCAGTTCCCCTAGAATCAGCACCCTGCTCTTCAGTGACCTCAAAAACTTGAGAAGACTATTTCCCACCAGTGTCCTCCAAAATTTATTAAATTTTTGGCTCTTCATACCCCAATTACCACCTTGAGCTTCGAACAAGTAACAATCCCTCAGTACCATTTGCACTGAATGCATATGTGAAGGCTCATTTTACAAAATGGCCCATCACGGTGACGTCTACTTTCATCCTTGAAAATAATTCCCCCTTGGTTTTCATGATGTGAATCTTGCACCTCCACCTCATGATACAAGGAATTAATCATTAAAATCAAGGAAGTACTAAGGTTATCATTTTCCATGATCCGCAATGGCCTTCTCCACATGGACTGCCTTCAAAAGCTATCTTCATCATCAATGTGCATCATTCATGCTTTGTAATCTCCTTTTGAATGATCTCTCTAATGTTTGTGGGTATATGAGCCCCTTGTCACCATACCCTCCATCTTGAGAATTGCTAAGGTTGGCACAAGCATCAACGACCCTGTTACCTTCTTTGTAGGTGTGGGTAATCTCAACTTTAGAAAACTTTTGTAAAAGAAACTGGATGTCTGTAATGATGTCTTTTAGATGGATACCAACATTAGATACTTTATTAATGGCATTTATGACCAACTTAGAATCTCCCTGAATATTTAATTTCTAATTCCTAGGGATATAGCTAACTTTAATCCCCAAAGTAAGGCCATAACTTTAGCATAGTTATTGCTTTGGCAACCCATGCCACCAGCATAGATAGTAGACATCTCTCCTTTTTCATTTCTAATTATTCCTCCTCCACTTGATTTACCACTCAACTTGGATGCCCCATCAAAATTGAGTTTCATCCAATTAGGTTTAGGTGGTATCCATTTAGTATGAAGTCTCTAAAGAATGTTGGAATTATCATGCCCAGGGATAAGGTTTAAAACCTTCCATTTGGTAGTAATTTGACTTTCAAATTTAGATAGGGGTTTCTCTGCAACACTAATATGAGATATTGTAACACTTTTCAAGATGGTCCTAGCAAAGGAGTTAAACACCTGAGCAGCATTTCTAGTAGTGTCCCTAAAAATTCTATGATTTCATTTTTTCCATAAAGTCCAGCTCAAGCATGGCAGAGCTTGCTTCCATAATTCCTTAATCCAGGGATGTGTGAAGGTTGAGTTTTAGCTAAGAATTACTTCTCTAAGGTTAGAATTTCAAACCCATTCAATGCCAAAGTTGTTAAGTATTGTGCCCCATAAATCTTGGGTAAACTCACAATGTATGAATAGGTGTGAAACTGATTCCTCTCTAGAACCACATAGAAAACATCTGTTGACCAAAGTAAACCCCCTCTTTTGAAGGTTGTCCTGAGTAAGGATTTTGTTATGGGCAATAACCCACCAAAAAAGTTAATATTTGGAATGAGTTTATGATTCCAAACCTTTTTCCATACCTCCTTATTCTGAGCTTCAGGTGTAAGCAAATGATAGGCAGATTTGATAGAGAATGATCCATTCGTATCTAGCCACTAGTATTGTTCATCCTCCCGAGGGAAGAGTGGGATTATGATCTCTTGAACACATTGCTGGATCTCCCAAATTCTTGGGATAAGCTCAGGCCTGTGCACACAACAATCCAAAAGGTTATGTTTATATTGGTTTCCTATGCTTTTTTTGCACTTACTTAAGTGTTTTAACTTGATATTATGTTGATTATTTGAGCATATAAATATGTTCCATTATTTTTGGCCCCCATTCCTTTGTTTTCCTATTTAACATTTGAATATGTAATTACTTGATATATGGACATTTGAATATGTGATTACTTTATGTATGTATATTTGAATATGTCATGATTGCTTTTGTGGGAATTTAACTAATTCTTGTCCCTTCAATTGTGAAACATTTAAACATGTCCCTTATTTTCACAATCTTTAGACCACTATATTTTGATTTTATGTTGAGTTCTACTACTTGTGTCCTTAATCGATTGTTGATCTTATAATATTGCACTCTAGATGTTGGCATGATCTATCTTGATGTAATCACATTTTGTGCACTTTAATGATATATCTACTTACACGTGTTTATCTTATATTATATATTATAAATTCATATTTTGCATGGTTATATTATAATTTTTAGGTAAGGTAAGTACCATTTTATACTTCTCATCACATCAAAAGGGGGGAATATTAGTGGGGGCATGTCATAGAAGAATGACTTCCACATTCTTCACAAATTTATATTTTAGTGGGGGCATGTTTTAGAAACTTGTTCTCCACATTTTTTATAGTTTAATTTATACATTAGGGGCATGTTTTAGAAACATGTTATCCACACACAATTTTCTAGTTTCAAATTATAGTGGGGGCATGTTATGGAAACATGTTATGTTGATGTGGATCTTGTGCATAGTCAAAAATTTAAATGAGGTAGCCTATAACATTTTAAGAACTCAATGGAGGTAAAATACACTATAGGTCATGAGTTAAAGGTATAGGTTAAACAAACTTATGGTGGAATAGCAAGAAGAGTATGCAAGTTGTTAATTGGGTTTACTTGTAGTGAAATGAATCCTAGTGGAGAAATCAAAGCTAAGTAAGTGGGACGGATGGGTGATATATAATATATAGTGGGTAGGTCTATATCAAATAAATTTAAAAATAAGGGAAGGTTAGATCAAAAAATAAGGTTATGTGATCTCAATATGTCACATTCTTGGCTAGTTTCTTGGTGTACAAGTGCTTTCAAAACTAATGCTTAATGATTGTAGTTATTACACACTTACAAGCAAACATAATTATGAAGTCTAGGGAGGAAAGATATAATAAAATTGATGGTTTAAATAGAATGTTGATCCCTTTAGAGTCACTCTTAAACACTCTTAATTTAAATCTTACAACTCAAATGAATAATATGTCTAAGGTAACTATTGCATGTGCTTAGAAAATTGTACTAGAAGAAAACACTTCTAAACACTAAGAATATTAACATAGTTTGGATTAATTACTTAATTATAAAAAAATCTACTAATTATCAATAGATTTAACACATTTAAGGTTAATATACATTAAAAAAATAATGAAAATTATCCATAGCTCTTGTACACTTCAAATTGTATTGTCACAACTAGAAAAGCAAAACATTAATAACACAAGAATGGAAGGAGAGAACCCCAATATAGTTGCATGTCAATCAAAATTTATTTATTCATGTATTTATAAAATATTCTAACCCTTTTGAATGTGAAATTAAATAAATATATATACTTGGGTAAGTGAAACCTCATCTTACAAGTGCATGTAAACTCATGGTTACATTATGTAATTATAACTTCTATTCTAATTTTATCCTCAAAATTGCATGCTTGCATGCTCATAGATAATTACCACTATGTCAAGATCAATTTTCATGTACAAATCAATAAAACATGTGTATTTTTAAAAATAGTTAAGGCAAATTTACATTTATTCTCTAAGTGTAAGTAAATTGTAAGTACAAAATTAAGTATTATCTTTATGCATATATACAAAATTATCCTTTAACTCAAGGATAAATGTGTGTTTTCATAGAGGAGAGGTTGTTAGAGTCATTGAAGTGGATGCTTGTGTCAAACTAGGAGTTGATACACAAACATAATTCTTTGATTGTAAAACTTGATAGTGATCATTCCCGATGTCATACTAGTATTTGATTATGTCCATGATAAGTAATAGGGGCATATGTACCTTATTTACCAATTCTAGGAGCCTTGCATACTCAGTATTTTTAGTCTTGAAGTTGATTCTAAATATCTTAGCTTCAATGACCTTTTCCTAATAAAATTGATATCGGCTTCAATTTTCTCTAAGGTCTTTCCTTTTATATTTTGGTTAGATTTTTCTTAAACTTGTTGTAAGATCTGGACAAAATTGTACATGTTAATAAGCTTCCTTAGGGAGTCCTTATCTTGTGAAAGTTTTACCTCATCTAAAATACCCTAGACAAATGTTTCATGTTCTGAGTACTTGGGAATTACTAACTCAACTACATCAATCCACTCCCTGGCCTCCTATGTCTTGATGACTACCAAAGTAAGGGCACTAATAACCTCTAATGGTGCCATTAGATTTAGGTGTGAATACACTTTCATAATTGTAAAAATAATAAGGAATTTAATTTTATTCTCATTTATCTTTAAATAATTAAAAAAATTGGTAGTCTCTAATATATTATAAGGGGATAATTCTACCCTCATTAAACTAATATCATCAAGACTATTATAGAACTTGGATTCAACACTCTATACATCCATATTTATTTGCAATGAAACATGTATAGTTTGATGTTGTTCTCTTATTTATTATAGTTATTTCTCTAGTTCTCTTCTTTCTATTTTAGTTCTTTGAATTATCTCTACTATAGTATCCTTTTATGTTTCAAAATAAGATTTAAAATCTTATATTTATGGGGACTACCTCAATTTTATGTACTTTCTCTTGGATAAGATAAAAATTTCTTACCTTTCCTCTACTATGATTGCTCTCCTAGTCTCATCTTCTAGATTCCTCTTTCTAATACTCTTTAAACTCTTGTTATAATTTTAAAATGCTAAACTCATAATGGGAAATTTTGTAATTACTAGATTAGGCCTTTTGCAAGCCTCTAACTTCTTATTTATTACCCACTATGGGAAGACTAGCTGAGCTAGATCTTTGAGTTGAGTGTCTGAAACTATAGTCTCACCCAATATTTGTATTAATGTCTACCTTGGATTTTAATCTAAAATGGGATTAGGAAGGGAAGGATAGATGATTTTAGACCAGTCTACTCCACCATATTGTGGTATTAGGTGGACTATGTATATTGTCTTCTTCTTATCAACCTTCTTGGTTATAATCATAGTTGTATCTTAAGAGGAACTAGGATGGGGAAGTGGTATACATAGATATGTAGATGACACAAGGAGATAAAGACTTGTTATAGTTCCCCTTACCTTCTTTGTTTCCTTTTTTGGCCTTTTTCTTGGTTCTTGTTGAGGGTGGGATCATATTAGAATGAACAACAATAGTAATTATAGGAATGGATGTTGTAGAAGTAATTAGAGGAAGACCAACTAAGGAATTATGAATAACAAGGGTAGATGAAGGATCCTCTACCTTCATAAATAGTTTGGTTGAGTAACAGGTTGTATAGGATTAACCTCCACCTTGGGGAAAAAGATGGAAGGGGAGTTGGGAAGACTAAATGAAACATGATAAAATGTACTAATAGTAGAAATAAACATGAGAAATAATAAGGGTAATGGGAATTAAAGGGGATGATTTATCACATTATGGTTTCTTATGTAGTGGTGCCTTCCCTTTTGCATCCTTGAGGTTTAATATCTATTCTCTCTATAATTCTACCTCTTCATCAGTGGACTCCCCTCTAACTACCTCTTATTTGGTTGGCTCCACTAATGATGCTTCAATGGATAGGATTTTTAGAGGGGGTTGAGCACTTTCCTTTTATTGTATAGAAAATGGTCATTTTAATAGTTATGGAAGGATCCTCTTGTGTGTTTAAGGTAACCACCATGGTAACCTCTAAAACTCATGGAACATCTTCTTAGGTAGGGCCTTTAGACTCTAAAGAATTAAGATAAATGGGTACATCTTGTTTTACCCCTAGTGAGGTATCAAACACCCTTGGATCCTTTTTTAGTACCTTGAATGTTACAGGCAGTGTTTGGGAGGGTTCACCTTGATCCCTTACTAGCTAAGAAGGTCTATTAGTCCAAAATTTTGATGAGTCCCATCTTTTAGCTGGTGGGATCCTAGTCCATGTCTCCTTTATAGAAACAGAAGGTTCCCCTTGAATAAGTTTTAGGATGTCTTATTTAAATTTAATTTATTGTTCCCTCTCCCTCACTTGGTCATCATTTTGAGCTTTGAGGAACAATAAATCATGATTAGAGGGATCATATTGATAGTCAATTTCAAGTCCCTTGATATGTTTTTGTATCTAACTATGGTTATCCTAGTCTTTATGTGTTAATGTAGACAAGGAATAGTATTCTTTTCACTTACTTGCCTCATAGAAATATTTTTTATTAGAGTAGAACATGCTTCCAATAATCAAGTAGGAGACATGAGAGTAATCTTTCTTACTCTTATACGTATCCTCATGAATACCCCACCATAACTATTAGGATATTTTATACTCTACAAAAAATTTAGCAACATACTTTAGGAAGCATATAGGTGCTACCTTATGGCCTATAACTATGATAACCATTTAATTAGGGTACAAATAGTAGTCTCCCATAATAAATAAAGTATATACAATGTTTTTTGATATCCTAGGTATGGGGGACTCATGTATATACATCCATACCTAGGGGTAGACATCCTTGGAGATGTGTATAATATGATGACTATGCATGTATATATGCATGAAAGAGTAAGAATCACAAATATGATTCTTTATGTAGTCTAGAGTGGGGTTCTAGAGTATGCCATTATGAATGTAGAATATGCTAAGAATTGCATCAATGAGGTAGAACATCATCTCAAAATGACTTCCTAGATGCGTCTTATCCTTTTTAAATATCTAATCACACAACCTTACTATAATCAAGCAATGGAACTCACTCTAGGTGGAGGAATTAGATGCTTGGATTAAAAAATAACCTATTCAAGAGGACCTTCCCAATTTGGATTCCCATCCTAAATTTGGTCATTAGCGAGGGTTGATTATCTTTCAAATTAATGGTTTTTCGATGGAGCATCTAAATGTTGAGTGTCTTCTCTATTAATTTTTCTTTATTATATGCCACTACTCTATGCAAATCATAAGTGTCATCTATAATAAGAAATGATAGATACCTTTGAAATGAATCAATATAGATAAATGACATGACCATTATGTGTTCCACATGGTATGAAAATTCTCCTCCAGTTATCTTCCCAATGAAGAATAAGTCTTGTAAGAGGTCAATACAAGGTATGGCATCTAGCTTTATTACTATATAGTATAGTCCTTGGCATTTAGATTTGAGAAGGCTGATATCCAATTGGAATTGAGTTGGAGTCAAATTTTATTCATGTATATGTGCATCAACTTCATGTATGGCCTCTCATAGTATCAAATAGTTGATATATTTTTTGTTGAATATTACAAGTTTGAAGAATGTATCCTTGTACTCAGTTGAATCTTTGATAAATAATCTTGAAGGGGGAGAGTTATTTGGATTCTCTATATGGGGACACTATTTTTATCCAACTATGTTGATATTAATTTAGTTGTAAATTTAATCGATCGACTCTCTTGAGTGTTTTTTTAGGTTAGAAACACTAGTAGCTAAGGCTTGATCAAAAAAATATAATGAAGTTTGAAATTTAGCTTGAGATTGATTGTAAACATCATTATTTGAATTTATTTGATAAAGTTTTAGCATTAATTTCTAGTTTGTGTACCATTAATGACCAACATCTATAAATTTGATTTATTTATTCAATTTGAACTTTACCACTTCATTTTATGGGTATACCATGTGGGCACTATTGACATTTTTTAGGAATGCCACATCATTACCTTTTGCCATGTATCATTTGGTCACTTATTCAAATTTGGTTTATTGATCCATGACACTTTTGGTAGTTGGTAAAAGGGAGTCAGGATATACCAATATTTTATGAGGTATATGAGTATCTTGAATGAAATTTCTAAACACTTTTGTTGAGGACAAAAATTTGTTTGAGGAATTCGACAATTGAATATCACCAAACACTTTCACCAAAGATCCTTTTCATATTAAGTAATTTCTCAAAGACCTAGATAAATTGAAGTATATAACTTTGGAAATATAGTTCCTAAAGAATAGGTGCCAAAGAGTAAATGGTAAATATATTTGATACAGGGTGAATAAATATTCATAGGTATTTTAAAATGGAATCCTAAAATCTTTTTCTAAATAATTCCAATGAGAGAAACTGTTAAAGACCAAAATAGCTTTAAAAAGTTGGTTAATCAAACATTCTGAATGAAATTGTCGAAGATCATTTTATGTTAAGTAGTTTTACCAAGGAGTTTTACCAAACAATGTAAGTCAAGACCTACATACATAAATTCCAAAAATCATTAGTACGTTAGTCCAAAAATAATCATGTTCATAGGTCTACCAAAGATAAATTTAGTACAATATATAAGGCCTTTCCCCTTTTAAAATATTTTTAAGATAGGGCTATATAATAATTCTAAAAGATAGTGGGTCCTTATTCTAAAAAAAGGAATGGGGGTACGTTGGATATAAAAAATAGTGAATTATAGGGTAAATACTCTCAAGTATTTGAGAACCTAAAACCTTCAATTAATAATACCTAGATCAAACACAAACCATTCTATGTAAAGTAATTAAATCAGATATACAAAGAGACTCCAAATAGATACATATAACTCACTTGTCTTGTCATTTACCCTATATCTATATGTGAGGAAGTGATTTCATTTATCCTTATTATGAGGTCTTTTGTAGAGAACTGGGACAACTATTGGTTTCATTTTTGTTTTGGGAAAGAAATATTTGAAAACTATGGAAGATCTAGTATTGCTCTACTGCTAAACAAGTGTCCATAGCCCTAACAGAGGTACCATGGGTTCCTTCCTTTCCATTCTCCTATATTATTTAATTATGCATGGTATATTGAACTTATTTCATAATTTTGGGATTTTGATCACCTTTGGATTTTTATTAAGGCTAGTTAGATCACTCTTTTAAGGATGCTTTGATCCTTATTTTTGCTATATAATTTTTTTGTAGTATATTACTTGGAAGAGGGAGAGAAAAAACCAAATTAAGCTAGTATTTAGGAAATCATAAGTTTATCAGATTTTCCCTACCATCTATACCCATGTCAATGGCTACTTCCTCAGATAAGTATTAATATGATAAGTGCATTTAATCCAAGGAAAGTGAAAAAAATTTCTAAATTTTATATGAAATAATGAGAGTAACATTTATATGCATGATTAAAGAATTCAATGTTATACTATCCATGATGAATTTTCTTGTTGTACACCTAAATTCATAATATCTCAAATGTACAAGTGAAAAATATTACAAGTAAGCAAATTGGTGTACCTCTTCTTAGCATGATTTACCATAGGCTAATCATTTAGACTCTAAACATGTTAAAGGAAATATTAATAGGTTTTATACTTTCTTTAAGAACACTAGGGAAATTCAATTAGATTGTCATAGGATAAATAAAAACATCTAATCTATAAAGAAATAAGATAATCTATAAATTGAACTACTAAAAATTGGGAAGGCTATCCTAGGAAGTAGGGAAACTATTATACAAAATCCAAAACTATTCTAATAATATAGTAAATCTATCATAATCCTACTCTTAACATAACATATTTTATTACTTAAGGATATCCTTAGATGTTACATCCATTAAGTAATGTTTCAAATATTATTTTTTTGTTGGGTATGTTATCTCATTGCCTTAGAGGTCCCTTAGATGAAAATAATTGCTACCCAAGATCTTGGAAATCCGATAAGGTCCAATCCACAATGTGGTAAACTTATCATGTTATCCTTTCTTCTCATGGTATTTGTCCCATAGAATCACTAGGTCAAATAATTTTAATTATTTGAATTTTTTTCTAAGATCAAACTATATTTTCATTATATCCTAATGTTTACTAAAATTTTGTAAGGCCTTAGTCTTTGAGTATTCCATCTTCATTATGCCCAAAAAATAATATTATACCTTCTCACTTGGTTCAATGTACTCTTGAATAATTTGATATGTTGGTAATTTAAGCATGATTTGGAAAATAGGTTGTCTACCATAGACTAGTAAGTAAGGCAAGGCTTTGGGTGCCTATTTGTATCTTGTTTGATCAGCCCATAGTGCATATTTCAGTATATTGTGTCAATCTCTAAGTTTGTCTATTGTGAAATTTTTAATGGCACCAATAAGGTTCTTGTTCATTGATTTATCTAACCCATTTCCTTGTTGGTAATGATTGGATGATAACCTAATGATGATTTAATTGTCATGGTCCTATTTGGTAAATTTAGCTGATTGGAATGTTGTCCCATTATCAAAAACTAGAGATATGGGAGCACTAAGTCTAGTTGTGATCTATTTTTCTCTAGAAATTTGACCACATCTTGTGCTCTTGAATGATTTGTGGTTTTAGCTTCACTCCATCATGTTTAATAGTCTATAAGAGTGAGCAAAAACTTTTGACTAGCTAAATAATTAGAATTAATGACTCTTATGAATTCCAATCCCCATTGGGCAAACGATCTTCATTCATTCACTAGTTGTAGAGGCATTGTTACATGTCCTTCTCTTTTTTATAGGACCTAAATTTCATAGTATATTTAGATGTGAACACGTGCATATTTGAATAATGTTGGATAATAATAAATCATTATTAGTATTTTATGGGTGGTGGTGTTTTTGGAGGGATGACCACTACCTATCTTATGGTGAATGTTTTTATAATTTCTTGATCTTCCTCTTGTGATACATATCTTATGTAGATGCATTCCTAATTACTTATATATAAGATCCATTTTATGATCATGTAATGAGCCACTTTGTTTATCAAAGCTATCCTTTATTCTCTTTTGAGCTCTAGGGACTAGGTACTTGTGATCAAGTATTAAATAATGTCACTATACCAATATCCTTTAGATACTTGGTTTTTAAAAAACTCTTCAATAGTGACACATGGGTCAAGCTCAGTCATGAGCTAAATGATTCCTTGACCTATAATGATCTTGGTAGGTTTGATTTCTATGTCAAACTCCTAAAATTTTTCCATCCATTTCCCTTTACATTCTCCCAATTCTTTTTGAGCTAAAGTGAGCTTAACAATAGGATTTTGTACAATGGCAATTATATTATTCCTCAAGATGTAATGTTGAGATTTATTTATCACTTTGGTAAGGGAAAAGATTTGATTATTTATTATAGAATACCTAAGTTCTGATTCTTTCAAGTTTGTACTCATGAAAATGATAAGATGCTCACACTCCTCTTTCTTCTGGGTGAGTATGACAATAATAGTATGTTCTGAGGTGAATGAATACAAGAATAATTATTTGGTGAAGTTTGGACTTATAAATATAAGGAAATCAAATATTATGTGTTTAATATCTTGAAAAGACTTTTTAGAGTCTATTGTCCATTTCACTTTAACATCATGTTTAAGAATTACATTCAGAGGTCTAATGATCTATACAAAACCTGATATAGACCTTCTTATGGATTTCATTTTCCCAAAGAAAGACTTGAGTTCCTTATTGCTATTTGGGAAATTAATTTTTGATATTCCTTTAATTTTATTTGGGTTAATTATAATTCTATCTTTGGTGATGATATGACCCAAGAGCTTGCCTTTTATGACACCAAATATACTCTTTTTGGGGTTCAATGAAATGCCAAACTTTTTGCATCTTTCAAAGATTTATTATAAGTGACCTACATGATTAGTCATTACTTTTTTTAAAATTGTGAGGTCATCCATGTAAATAATTATATATTTATCTGTCATCCCCTAGAAGGTGTGGTCCATAGCTCGCTAAAATATGGTACCTATGTTAATTAGGCAAAATGGCATCCTCTTATATGCTTAGGCACCCCACTTTATGGTGAATTTTATCTTCATTATATTTTTTGATTCTACCAACACCTATTTATACAATGAAAATCCATCCAAAAAATACATCATTCCTAAACCACTCACTATCTGGATGAATTTATCTAGGGAAGTTAATGGATAAGTATCTTTCTTCAAATCTTTATTTAATTTTATGAAATCAATGGAGAGCCTAATATCTCCACTATTATTTTTGACTAGAACTAAATTAGCCACCCAAGTAGAATGTATATTACAAAAAACTATTTTTTCACTGAACTTCTCCAGTTGCTTTTAAATAAGAGGTTATAGGATAGGATTTGTTGGCCTTTAAATTTACTTGAATGGTTTGTGGTCCAACTTTAGTAGAATTGTATGGGTGATTACCCTTGGGTTTAAAACCTTTAGGTATTCATACATCCATGTAATCACATCCTTGCATTGAGTGAGTAAACTCTTTATTCCTTATCTATCCTTTGGAGTACAGTTGAAACTAATGTTGACATAGCATGGGTCCTAGTCACATCGTAGATTATCTCTTTTAAATTCATATTCATTTAATTTTAGTTGCCTTTGCTATTGAGCTTGAGGATCTAAATCAAATGTCCTTTTCAAAGAAACCATTACTAGAGGGAGGTAATTTTTCTTCAGTTGAATTACTAATTCTCCCCCTAATTACTCTTGGGATATGTAACTAATTTACTTGTCATCAATGATTTGAGATTCAATTTATCTTAATTTAGTCAATAACTAGCCAATCTACTGGTCATCATAAAAAAACTTTAAAATTTTCCACATTGTCTAGAACTAATGGACAACGTACTAGCTCAATGGAGAATCTTTTTACCTTAGATTCCTATAGGGGTGCCAAGTTAGAAGCTAAAGGAGCTAATGAATCATCATCTTGATTTTGTTCTCTAGGTATAAAAATTATGTTGAAGGCCTCAAAAGACTCAATCAAATATAAGGGTGTGTGTTTTTACCTTTTTAAATATGATAACTTACATTGGTACTTATTCTTGACCTGATTATCTACTAGCTCTAAATCTCCATAAATTAGTAGATGTTTAACATTATTTTTGAAAGAAAAATGTAATCCCAAAATTATCACCTTGTATTCTTATCTATTATTGGTGTAAGGGAATTGTATTTTGTATGATTCCAAGCGTTTATTTCCTTTTGGGTCAACCAATTCAATGCCAACACCTAATCCTTACTTGGATATTGCATCATTGAAGTGGAGGGTCCACAACTAGGAAGGTACCTAGAATTTTAGTTATTAAACTTCATGTTTTATAATGAAGCTATAAATCTCAAGCTTAGGATATTTATAACTTACTTATTCATTCTTTGTATTGGATTCAATAATTAGGTACTTCTTTCTTGGCTCTTGATCAATTTGAATCTAGTTTGGAATACCTCTCCATGGTAACCAAATATGAGAGAAGTCTATTCTTACATACCCATTCAATGTATGGACTAGTATCTATTGAGGAGGAGTTTTTATCCTTATAGAATATCCTCTACTATTATGTCTATTATAATTTGTATTCATGGTTTAGATTCTAATTAGAGTTTTATATCATTCAACTCACCTATTATAGGGACCACATTCTTATCTAATTGTGAAACCATTCTCTTTGATAGGATTGGAGTCAAACCCAAGTTTTGGAAAATTGAATTAGGCATCACCATGGTTGAAGCTCTATAATTGACTAAATAATTGTAGATATTATTTCCAAATTCTCAAATAGTCATTAAAAAAGGTGGAACTTCAAGTTTGCTCTTGTATATGGCATTGGTGTGAGTAGCCTTTGTCTTCTCAATGGTTGATTTCCATGTAATATACCTCCATAATAGATCCTTTTATTTTATAATTTAGGATAATTCATGAAGAGTAATGTTGGATTTAATATTATTCATGTGTTAAAAAATGTTATACCCTCCTTTGCCCTATTCTTCCTTATTTTGAAGCTATTCATTTCCTTTTGGGGGAGGTGGATTGTTGTTAGCTCTTGGATTTAGTGGAATAATAGTGTTATTCAAAGGATTAGACATTATAAATGGATTATTAGTCCTCAATTTGTAATTACCCTTTTTATATTGTTGGAAAGCCTACACTTCATCAAAGTTATCCTTTGGTTCATTATCATCTTCTTCTAGGAAGAAAGACACATGTGTTTTAAATACCATTGTAATGTTTGAAGATCCAACATCTAGATGGAAATTTGGTGGATTATTAATCAGGTATTTCTTTACCATCTCCCTTTAGAACATATCAAACACCACAAACAATTCTACACATTCAATTTCACCATGTTGTGATGTATTAATGACTCTACACCAATTGGGTAGAGTGTCTCCACTATGTTACTCTTTAGAAACTTGTTGGAATGTTGATCTATATTATTCATAGTCCTATTAAAGGTCTTATTGTATCTTTGAAACCCAAAATTTTGGTTATTATTCTAGACAATAGAGTTTCCCATCTTTCTCTACATGTTCAATAAGTCATTGCTCAATTTCTAGTCCATTCTTTGGATGGAATCTAGTGCTTTGGTAGAGTCAGTCCTATATACAACTACAGTGTTAAAAGGAATTAAATGTTGATTTTGATGATGACTATCCATTTTCACCAAGTTATCCATATAACTATAACTCTAATTATGAATTTGCTTCATTAGGGGATGTATTGCATATAGTTGATTCTGATTAAAATTAGGGACCTTTTAATTAACATGAGGGACTATATTAAGAGCTAGAAAACTAGCATTGATGTTGGGAGTGTCAGGTATTTGAGGGTTTAGTTGTCTATAAATTTTGAGAGCCTCATTGTATTCTAAATCTAGAGTGATGAGAACAATAGCTCTCCATAAGAACATCATAGTAATTGGGTCTAGAACATTTCTATACATTTCCAATGCCAATGGTCCATCTAGCATATACTCTAGATTAATCCAAGTGTACATGTTCTATAATCTAGAACTAAAATCCTAAATTACCTCATTAATCTCCCTCTTCATGCTGATAAAATGTTGATACAATAGTTTAGGGCTAGTAACTTGTCCAAACTGGGCAAGAAATGTTCTCTAACATGCATTCTAGGAGATGATCGAGTTCTCTTGAATATTGAGATACCAATCATAAGTAGCATCCTATAAGGTAAATAGGAAACACCTACATGAAACATATTTATTAATAACATTTATTAATCTTAAAGTAACTGTAAAATACTTAATGTGTTCCTTTATAGTTCTTCCTGTTTAAATAGAGAAAGAAGGTGGATATTTCTTTGGGTTCCTAGGAAAATTTTGCACAACTCCTAAGATGGAAATGTTAGATCAAACTAACCAAGGTTGCTATTGGGACATAGGATGATTAATGGGATGGATATGTATAATTGGAGATGGTGTTTTATCACTATGTATATTAGGAACAAATAGTATAAATTTAGGCCTTTGATGTGTTAATAAGGGTGAAACCAAAGGTTTAGGCCCTAGACCTGATAAATCTCATGGGTGTCTCCATTACAACTCAATGTATGGGATAACCTCCCAATAGGGAAGGCATACAAGTGGCCATCCTTTTAAATCAAACTTTTCTCTATTGATATGGGTCTTGTGCATAGTCTAAAATTTAAATGAGGTAAACTCTAATGTTTTAGGATCTACATGGAGGTAAAATCCACTTTAGGGCATGATTTTTAGGTATGGGTTAAATAACCTTGTGGTGGAATAATAATCAAAGCATGCATGTTATTAATCAAGTTTGCTTGTAGGGAAATGAAACCTAGTGCAGAAATAAAACCTAAGTGAGTGGGATGGATGGGTGATATCCAATATATTTTGGGTAGGTATCTATAAAATTAAAATAAAAATGAAGGGTAGAGTAGAAAATAATTTTCTATGATATCAAGAGGTCACTTCCTTATCTAGTTTCCTAGTAGACAAGTGCTTTCAAAACTAGTGCTTATTACTTGTAGTTATTGCACACTTATATAAAAACATAGTTATGAAATTTGGGTAGGAATGATATAAGAAAATTGATGATATCAATTGAAGGTTGATCCCTTGATAGTTCCTATTACACACCCTTAATTATAAGGTTACATATTGGACTAGGAAGGTGTCTAAGGTAGTTTTTTTACATGCTTAGAAAAATATACTAGAAGAAAACACTTTTACACACTAAAAATATTAACACATTTTGGACTAATTGATTAATTATCAATGAAATATACTCACTTTCACTACATTTTGGACATATCAGGTTAGCATACATCAATAACAAAATCATTATTATTTCATAAATCTTACACACTTCAAATTATTGTATTATCACAACCAAAAAATCAAAACCTTAATAACACAAGAATGGAAAGAGAGAACACCAATGCATTTGCATGATAATCAAAATTGATTTCTTCCTATATTATAAAAAACTTTCAACCCTTTTGAATGTGAAATTACATAAATATATAAACTTAGGGAGGGGATGCCTCATCCTCCAAGTGCATGTAAACTCATGGTTACATTATGTAATTTGAACCTTAGTTCTAATTTTAACATAAAAATTACATTCTTGCATAATCACATCTAACTACCACTATGTCAATATCGGTTGGCATGTATAAATAAATGTAACATGTGCATGCTTAAAAATACTTCAGGTAAATTTAAATTTATTCTCTAAGTATAAGTAAATTGTAATTGTAAAATTAAGTACTATCTATATGTATACATATGCAAATAGCCTTCATCTTGAGGCTGACTAGGTATTTGCATGGTGGGTGAGGTTTTTGGAGTTATTGAAGTGGATACTTTTGTCAAACTATGAATTGAAACACTAGTATTATATTTTTCTTCTAAAACTTGATAGTGCTTATGCTCGATGTCATACTAGTATCTTATTATGTCCATGTTAACTAATAGTAGAATATGTAACATATTTACCTATTATATGAGCCTTGCATGCTTAGTCTTTATAGTCCTCAAGTTAGTTATAAAGATCTTAGCTTTAGTGACCTTTTTTCTAGAAAAATTGAGCTCATATTATATTTACTCTAAAGTTCCCATTGTTTATTCTATTTTGAGTTTTCTAAAGCTTGTTTTAAGAGCTGGTTAAAATTGGCCTTATTGATAATCCTCCCTATGGAGTCCTTGGCCTTTGAAATCTTCATCTCATCTAAAATCTATCAAACCAGAGTTTCATGTTCTGAGTATTCAGGCATTACTACTTCAAATACATCATTCTACTCACTAGCCTCTTATGTCTTGATGACCACCAAATTGAGAGCATTGGTAGCCTCCAATAGTTCCATTAGATTTAGGTGTGCATACACTTTACCAATTGTAAAAAGACTAAGTAATTTAAATTTATTCTCATCTATTTTCAAAGAATTAAAAAATTTTATAGTCTCCAGTATATGATGGGATAAATATACTCTCATTTCACTAATATCCTCAAGAATATTATACAATCAAGATGTAGCACTCTGAACATCTATCTCTATTTTCATTGGAACATGTATAATTTGTTGTTGTTGTTGTTGTTGTTCTCTTATTTGTTCCATTTATTTCTCCAATTCTCTCTTTGTCATTGCAATTCCTTTATGTATCTCTACTAGAGCATCATTTTGTATTTCAAAATTAGATTTTAAAATCCTCTATATATGGGGACTACCCTAATTTCCTTAGATTTTAAAATGCTCTATATATTAGGTGGGAGCCATTAAATTAATATTTTATTCTCTTGTGTATTTCTTCATCAATACCCTACCATAACTTGTAGTCCATTTCTTTCTCTACCAATTTTTTAAGGAAATACTTGGGGAGGTGCAAAGTTGATACCTTGTGGCTTATAACCATGTAATCAGGGTACAAATAGTAGTCTCACCTAATAAATAATTTATTTTTAATGTTCTTTGATATCCTAGCTAGGGGGACTCATTGATATCCATCCATACTTAGGGTAAACCTCTTTAGATATGTGCATAATATGGTGAGTATATGCATATATGTGCATGAAAGAGTAAGAATAACAAATATGATTCTTTATAAAGTCTAGAGTGGGTTTCCAGAGTGATCCATTATAAATATATACTATGCCAAGGACTATGTCAAAGAGGTAGGATCTCATGTATAAATGACCTCCCATAGGCCTCTTGTCCTTGTGCAATATTTTCTCTCACAACCCTGATCTAATCACTTCACCTAGATTTAATGTCATATCTAAAGTCATTAGAAAATCAAGTGACATAACCCATTCTAGGTGGAAGAATTTTATGCTTATATAACCAAATAATCTACTCAAGAGGGCCATACCAATTTGGATTCCCATTCTAAATTTTGTCATTAGTGTGGGTTTCTTAATTTTTAAATTAGTGGTTTCTCTAGGGAGAATCTAGCTACTAAGTATCTTCTCAATTCAATTTTATTTCTTCCACACCACTACTCTATGCAAATAATAAATGCCATCTACAACAGGATGGGAGAGGTACCTTTGAAACACATCACCAGAGATGCATGCCATGACTATTTTATGCTCTAAATGGTGTAGGAATGCTCCTCTAGTTATATTCTTTGTGAATAAAATGTCTTGAGGAGGTCAATATAAGTCATGACCTTCAAATTTATTTTTTTGAAGTGTATCCCTTGGCCCTTGAATGGGATGAGGTTTTTAGCCAATAGACATTAAGATAGATTCAATTTTTATTCATTCATATGTGCATCAATGTGGTGTATGGCCTCCCATATCACTGAGTAGTTGATATAATCATTTTTGAATATTACAAGTTTAAAGAACATATCATTTAACTCTATTTAATATTTTATAGATAACATTGAAGGGGGAAGAGTTATTCAAAATGTTCTAGATTAGGATGCCTTTATTATCCAATTATGTTGATACTAGTTTGGTTTGTAATTTAATCACTCAACTCTCATTATTATGTTGTTAGGTTGGAAACACTAGTATCTAAGGATTGATTATAAGGGATCAATTAAGTTTTAATCACATCAATTTGGCATGTCATCATTTGAATTTCTTTGATACATCTTTGACATTGATTTCCAGTTTGTACACCATTAATGTCCAATGTCAATAACTTTGATTTATTTGTTCAATTCAAAATATATAACTTGATTTAGTTGGTATACCATGTGGGCACTATTTGAATTTTGTAGGAGTGACACATCATTGCATTTTTATAAGTGTAATTTGGTCACTTCTTTGGATTTGGTTTATTGAGCCATGAGGCTTTCAATAGTAGAGACTCAAGAGTCAGGATATAATAATATTTGAGAGCCAAATGAGTATCTTGAATGAAAGTTATGAACACTTTTTTTAAAGAATGAAATGTGTCAAAATATATATTTTTTTTAAATATCACCAAACACTTTTGTCAAAGATCCTTTTCATAGAGTAATTTTTACAAAGGGCCTTGCTAATAAAATTTCTCAAAGAGATAGATAAACTAAAGTATAAAAGATTGGAAATATGGTTCCTAAAGAACATGCACCAAAGAGTAAATGGAAAATAACTTCAATATAGGGTTGATAAAGCTTTATAGGTCCTATAAAAAATAATATTGAACACTTTTTATGAATAATTTCTTTGTGATAAAATATCGAAGACCAAAATAGGTCAGAAAAAGTGGCTGACCAAATGTTCTGAACAAAATTATTGAATACCATTTTATGTTAAGTTGTTATTGACCAATTTTGACCCTAAATCAAAATAGGTCAATCCATATATATTCAATATTATTTTAGGGTACTTCCAAGGTCATAAATATGTTATTCATGTTAACGAGGGTCAATTAACGTGTTTCACCTTAGTCATTTACATCATTTATCTTAATATTCCATTATGCCACATTTTTAGCCTTTATAATGAATTGTATAATTTCCACAAGAATCCAAGTGTGTTAAAATATTTTAAAACATCCAATATGTTAGTTGATGTGTCAAGAGTTAGTTTGGTAAATAACAAATGTAGGTTCAACATGGAAAAGAAGAGATAGTGGTAGTTTTAAATCATTTAAAGGTACTTGTATGGTTAAGTATAGTCTACTTGCCAGGTGGGAACTTCAAGATGATATTTGAAGTGTCTAATAGTCTATTTACATTCTTAAGAAGACATAATAGATTAAAATTTGGAAAAAAAATGATTCATATTCTCCATCATTCTCCTAGACAAGTTAAAATAGGTCAACCGATTTGTTTTCAGTACAGATAGTAAGGGAGGATTTGGATTGAATGATTTTGGTGAGAGTTATTAGCCTTCATATAATTCACTTTCATGGTAATATTTATAGGTATAGTATTTCATACTCTATGAACAATCTCTAAGAAGGCTAATGACTATTTTCTTCTTGTATATCCCCATGGACTCATTTTCTCTTCTTTTTTTGGATCATTCTATGAAAATAGGTATGCATGTCCTTAAAAAACATGACATTCCATTTCATAATGTTTTCAATCCTATTTTATTATGTGGAGATCAAGAAGTAAGTAGAGATACATCTTTTACAAGTGAAAGGCACCATTGAAGTTTTCAAGCAGTGTTTCATTAGTTGTAAAGTTCACCCTCATGTGAATGATTTTAGGGCAATGCTAAAATGTTTGTTTCAAACCATTAATAATATTATTTGATTATATTATTTATGAAAGTGTTGGGCTTAATAGTATCCCTACGGAATGAAAAGTCCTAAGATACTTGATAGATTAAAGTAGTGTCATTATAGACACCTATAGGTTTCATGTTCAAATTTGAAGGAGGATCAAGATATGAGAAAGAGAATAATGGTGTTTGAAATTTTTTAGCCGGATTGAGATCTCAAAAAAACCCCATGAAACTAGTGAAATGTCATAATGATGATGAAAAGATACTAAATTGACACATAACACTATATCTGATGACATCTACAGACAACCTCAACAATGGTATGAGAGTCAATACAAATGAAGCAAAGGCATGAGGATGGTTGAAATCACTTCAAAACTTAATTAAGTCTAAGAGGATGGAGAGGAAAAGTGTGATGATGGTAAATCCATTACATTGTAGACATATTTAGGTTCATGATCACAAAGAGGAAAATTTTCTTATGACTCAATTACCTTAATATCTCTAAATAAGTTCTTTGATCAGATAAGGATTCACATTTTTGTAATTGTCTATATCTTTTGTGTAAATTTAACCATTTCACTCTTGTTGCTTGAATGGAGGTTTCATCTCTCAACATGGAGGGAATATTTCTAATTAAATAAGAGATAATAGTTAGATTTTTTCAATCCAATCAACTTTTCACTATAGACACTCAGTGAAAACTACAATGCTTTTAGGCAAACTTGTAAGCAAACTTGTAAACTCCTAGTGCATTGATTGCACAAAAATTGGAGAATCACCTATAAACATAAGTGAGTTAAAATAATTGTATGATGATCCTTAATATATTAAATATGGAACCAAATAAGTGAACCACAATTTTCAAGAAAGAAAATATCCATCTACAGGATTCCCAACTCTCCAAATAGGAACTTAGAAGTGATGTAATCAATAGACTAGCTAGGCTAGTGAAGAGATGATCTTGGTTTATAAAGAATAATTTGAAAAATGTAATGGTCACCCAAAAATATATAATCTCACCCCTCCATGTGCTCTAAGATAGGCATCACCATTTATAGGAACCCTAAGAACCTTGAATATACACCTACAGTTGTGACATAATTTGTAGACTAGGTCATGCATAAATGATGTTAGGTGAAGGTGTTAAGGTCAACATACCCCCTTTTTTGAAAATTGGGACCCTTGAGATGTTTTTAATTTGAACCCTACATTCATGGCCTATTTTGGATATTATTTATATTTGAATATCATCCACTCTATCAAACTTGGGTATTGATTTATGGTGTGTTTTGAGCTTACCTAACATTGCTAATGATTGATCTTCATGTCTTTAAGTTATAATTTTCATGGAGCCCTTGATGATGGTTCATGTTTTTTGGGTGAATATTTTGTCAACCAGTTAACTGGTGAGCAAAATAGGTCTCTTCAACCACAACATAGGGAGATTGGTCATCTAGATGTGCATGTTTACCACATCAAAAGGGGACAAAGATCTCCTCTCATCAAGGGGAGGTTCCCTTATAACTATGAGGAGCTATATACTATATATATAAGCAAAAAAAACACTCAGGGGTAGGAAAAAACCATCCATCTCTCTTTTTTTAGAGATGATGTACACAAATAGAGGATAAAATCTTGGTGAGAACACTGAAGGCACTTCTCTTTTTTTAGAAGTGGTCTTGCAGGAAATGGCAATTCTTTCAGGTAGTAACAAGTAACCAGTAACAAGGACGTAGTAACCAGTAGCCTCAGATGTAGCGCAAAGTCTCCACCTTGACTACCCAAGAGTGAGATACAAAGAATAATGGGGGTAAAAATTCATCCCAAAATCCTCAACATAGAAATAGAAATAGAAAAACACACACTAAAGACAACTATAATAGCACAAAGTCTAAAAGTAACTGACTTCAGGACATATTCCTTATCACTTCCACTAGTTCTACTTGTTAGATTAAATAAACAAGAATGAATCTAGAAGATAGACATAATAATAATCTCCTAAAATGGCACAAGCTATGACAGCACAAAGTCTGCAAGTAACTTGCTTTCTCATTCAAATAAAATAATATGAACAACAATCTGAGCTCAAAGTCTCAGTATTTGCCTTTCAATTTGGGCAAAGTTCTGCTTCCATGATCAAAAAGATCTCCTTTGCATAATGAGAGAAATTACAATGTATAGCAACCAAGTAAGGCTTGGTGCTCTTTCCCATGGGATGGCCCACAATGTAGTCAATGCCTTCAATGCACCCTTAGTTCTACCTGGAGGGCTATGCTAGGAATAGTGTATTGCCTTAACTATGGTGTGCCCATCCATCTTATATGTCTCTTACTTAGTATGGACTGTCTGGTCCTTTTTCTGATGCCTATGTAGCTGTCCAATTTTCCATTACTTCTAGGAAGAAAAATAGGTGGTGCTTTTAATGCTTGCAAGCCAAAATATTTGCTTAGTGGACTATTCCACCTAATAAAATTACTTTTGCATAGATATTTTGGGCTTTTCCCTCTTTCTACTTTTGTCTTTTTTAGCTTTGTCTCTTCCTTGAATTTAAACTCTCAGGGCTACATTTCCATCTTTGCACACTCTTTTAGCTCCTCCATCAATGGTTCTTCCCTTTGGAATTTTGGCCTTTCAATACATTCGAGCTCATGCTCAATCCTACAAAGATCAATAGCTATTTTATTGCCACAAATTTGATTTCTTCAGGTCCTTCATCCTCCTTAGCAATTCTTCATGTCTTTTTCACTTGCTTTGGCCACTTTACACTGATCTTATTAAGTGACATGTGGCATTTTTTTACTTTTGAGGGTCTTACAGAAGATGACACATGGCAGCTTCCACTGAGCTCCTAGAAACACTATAGAAAAATTTGGGACTCATTTTGGATTCATGCAAATGATGACACTTGTCACACTCCGCTTAACCTTAGTAACTCACCTAGGGCCCACCATAGTCCTTATGAAATAAAAGGAAGAAACTATGGATGTTGACACTTGTCAACTTTTATTGAGTTATAACATAACATGTGGCACATTTTGTAGCTTTGAAACTTATTATAAACTATGTCCCGATAGATGATATTTGGCATCTTCCACTTTGACTCTATAAGGGACATGTGGTATCTTCCGCTACACTTTTGAGGTTTGATCTTTCTTTAAGGGAACCTACCTTTTAGGGTCTTGAAAAATGATTCATTTTTTGAGTGTCGAGTGTCTTCTGTGAGTGTACCTACCCTTTGAGATCTTTTAGGTGGCTTTTTGGATTTAATTCCTTTGGACAAAATGTCTAAAGGAATTTATTCACTTTGTCTTTTTCCATCAGGCATTTTTCTACAGGATTTTCTCTTCGATCGGGCTTATTTCCTTCAAATAAAAGTCCAAAGGAATTTAGTTGTCTGAAGGAATTCCTTCAAACTTTTTGTCTGAAGGAAATGTCCTTAACAACTTTTCCATGGAATTTCCTTTCAAAGGAATTCCTTTGCTTGCTTAGCCTTTGAAATGGTCCACCTACTCCCTGCCTACCCTCTATAAGGGCTATCTAACCCCTAAGGTTGCCTTTTAGAAAAGTTGCAAGGGTCCATTTTGGTTCCTGTGTGCCCTTCACAAGGTAACTTGTCCTTTGGGCTCTTAGAAGACCCCTTTGAACTTCTCGATTGAAAAAAAGGATAAGTGTTGAACCTATTTCTTTCCTATAAAGCATGTAGAAGACAACCTACAGAGTCCATAGATTTGAGTTTATAGAACTGGGGGAGTTCATAGATTTGAGTCCATAGATTTCTTCCTGTAGAGTCCATAGAAACTTGCGAAGTTCATAGATTTGAGCCTGTGGATTCCATAATTTCAAGCCTGTAAAGTCTGTAGATTTCTAAAAAGCTTAAAGAATGGAGAATTAGAATGCACAGAATAATTTTTGAAAAGGGAAGCGAGGATTTTGGTCTGTAAGATCAAAATAGTTCATGTGTTGTCCCAAAAAGGAGTGACAAATTTTTGGAACAATAGCTAGCTCTAGTTGGGAAACTTTCCTCAGTTAAAATTTGGAACATAGCTGAGGGGAGTAGAAACTAGAATCTCCAGTGCCTTTGAAGTATGCCATTGGGCTATGGAGTCATGCTACCCAAAAAGAAAGGCTCCAAATAATGAAAATGAAAAGCACAAAATAGAACTAAAGACTATATAAATATACATATGTATAGGCAAACTTATCTAATACTTCAAGAATTGAAGTGATTCAGACACTGCCCATTATGAGACACTGCCCATTGTAGGAAGTTCCATTTGTTTGACACTACCCATTGGGAAGTTCCATTTGTTTATTTTGATAAACCAATAGGAAACCATTTTGTCCATAAATTTAGTGATGGGAAAATGGAACTCTCCACTAGGAATCACATTTCTTGTGCACTCTTTTTGGTTCTCTCTTCTTGTACCATGGCAAGACGTGGTCTCAAATCTGAAAATCATAAATCTTTGCTCTCTCGGTGAAGGGTTCCTCTTTATTACTTTGGTGTGCAGTAGTATGGTCCACTACCATAGCTTATTGTTCTTCTAGTTTAGTTGAGCACATGATTTTATTGTCAGCATCAAACTCCTGATAAACCATCAGTTCAACATCTCCTTTACCATGAAGGAGTTTGACACCTTTGTCTTGAGCAACCTTCAACTTGAGTAACAGAGATTCATACTCGATAGTGTTGTTGGTGTTGTTAAACTACAATGTGTGTGAAAGAGGAAGAATATCTCCTTGAGGAGATATCAACACCATCCTAGCTCTAGCACTAGTAGAGGAATTGCTACCATCAAATTCCCAGATCCAAACATCATCAAAAACTGATCTTCTATCAAATTTTTCTTCATTAGAGAGGGAAGATCCTTTTTCATCTATATTGTACCCTACTAATTCTTATAATGTTTTGCTTGAATCAATATTTGGATCACCACGTATAGGAATTTCATCTACTAAAACATGAACATCCTCAGTGGATAAGAAGTAATTACCCCTACCTAAAGACTCAAATAGAATTTGAGCTTCAAGTGCTGATGTCTGAGTGAAAACACATTTTTCCCCCTTTTCAAGGAGTAGCCTCTTCATAACACCTTTGATAGGGATCCTTGCTTCAGATAGGTCCATGATCAACTCACTACCCACATCCTTGCAAAAATTTCATCCTAGTAGAATGCCATATAAGGTTGGGATGTCAGCCACTAGGACTGTCATCTTGATTCTCTTTTTTGGGAATGTTACAAATGTAAATTGGGCATCCTTGATCTACCTTAGTAGTGGAACTTTTTTTTCCTCCATGGAGAAGCATCTCCCAAATGTCTTGGTCAGTGTAAGACCAAGGGATTCTACCACTTTGGTAGGCATGATGTTATCAAATGCACCAGAATCAATGATGCAGTTGCTCAACTTGTGACCGTTTATCAACAGGGAAATGTAGAAAGGATCTACTTTCCTAGGGGTAGTAAGAGGATTAATGACAAGATTTTTTGGGATGGGCATGTTCCTTAGGGGATCATGAGTTACCTTTCTAATCTCTTGTCTTGTAGGGATGGCTTTATTCTTCACACACTCCACCAACCTGTCCAACTGCTCATGGTTGGCTTATAGGAATTCCAATTCAGTCATTTGAATTTTGGTTTTCTTGACATGGTAAATTATGTAAAATGACTGAAATGGACTAGGAAGAGAGGATGTGAGTTTATCCTTTTGGTTTTTGGCAGGGGGAGGGCTAGCCTACAAATTTGAAGTTGAAGGTGCAAAAATGTTTGGGGTACTTAGTTTTTTAGCAACCACCAGGTCCTTTGGCTAGAAAGGTAGAGTGGTTCCACACTTAAAAATAAAAATTGTTGGTTGAGTTCACTCCTCTGTCTTCTCTTTATCAGCTTACTAGGCTGACTAGTTGTTAGACTGGGTAAATATAGCATATGACCCCTCAGTTGCATCACCTTTACTTATGGGTTCATCCTGGTAATTTAGGAAACCAATGTTGGAGTTTCCATCTAATTATTCTTAGTTCTTTGTGAAGAGATCAACATCATTGTATTGATCAAACTCAAGTTGGAAAGAGAAATCATGTTTAGTTTCCAAATATCCAACTGTTGAGTTGGTTGGGGGTGCTTCAAGGGCAAGGTTCCTCTATGGGGGAGGAAGATGATTTGGCTACCCTTGATTCCTGACAGCATTGCCTTGGTATGCCTAATTCTAAAATGTCTTCCTTGGCATATCTTGATTAGGGAGAGCAAACATACCTTGGGCCATTTGTCTTTTCAAGGCTAGCATTTCATTTTCTATGTTTTGCACCATTTGATCCATGGTGCCTATAGATGGATACTCAGAAGATGAAGAGGATTTACCTCTATTTGGGTCTCTCCTTATCTTCCCTACCAAGATAAGGTCATCTTCTACCTCAGTATCTAAGTCTTGAGTAGTAGCAAGGTCTATGTGTCTAGCTTATCTCAGCGAAAAAATCACTTCAGGCAGTTGTGAGTAAATGAAGAAACACTTGAGATTCTCAGGTGTCAGCTGGGTAATCATGGGAATCCTATTCCTCAGCTTGTCAAACTTGGCAATGAAGTCCCTCATAGGTTCATGGGGCTCCTTCTTCATCTGTGTGAGCTGGACCAGTAAGGCATGCACATCTTCTTTAGGCTTGAACTTGGCTTCAAATTTATCTTTAATAGTGTCCCAGTTAGTCACTAATCTAGCTCACAGATGGTAGAACTAGTCTACAGCAGCACCTTGTAGTGTTTCCATAAAAAGCCTGACTGCCACATCTTCAAATTCCACTCCTATTATGCCACATGCTATGTTGAAGGCTACAATGTGTTCATCAGGGTGAACTCTCCCATCCACAAATAATTTGGGAAAATTATTCCTTGAGCTATGGGGAAGTTCATGTAGAGGTGGAGTGAGGTTGAGTGGGCCAAAAGAGTTACCCTAGGGGTCTTGAGCCATGATTTGATTATGTATAAGTGGGATCATAAATCTGGGTGGAGTATGGATAGGCAAAGCTCTGCTAACAATAGAAAAAGAAGCTCTGCCTTGTATTGGTGATCTAGTATTGGTAGGAGGAAGACTCTTAGTTCATTAAAGATGAGGTTGTGGAGGAAACAAATCAAAATTGATCTACTACACCAACTCAAAAATAGGGTCAACAAAACCTTGAGATTTTTAGCTTCTTGTATAGCATGGAACTGCCAGATTGTATAATAAAAATGGAAAATAACTAGCCATGCTTTAGTGTGAATGTTGAGGCTTCAAAATGTGAATTTTATCCCTATTAGTGTGGGGGTGGAGGAAGATGGTAAGGCTATAATGATAGTGGGTAAGACATATAATGGAGTTTCTAGAGTCTATAATGGATAAGGGTAGGGACTGCTTCAATCTGAAACTTGAGGCTTTAGACTGCATGTTCATCCCTAGTGGAGTTACCAAAAACTGTTGGGTGAATATTTTTTCAACCAGGTAACTGGTGAGAAAAATATGTCAATTCAACCACAGCATAGGGATATTGGTCATCTAGATGTGCGAGTTTACCACATCAAAAGGGGACAAATCTCTCCTCTCATCAAGGGGAGGTTCCCTTATAACTATGAGGAGTTATATACTATCACAAAGTTGTCCCAGAATCCTCGACATAGAAATAGAAATAGAAAAACACACACTGAAGACAACTATAACAACACATAGTCTAAAAGTAACTAACTTCAAAACATCTTTCTTATCACTTCCACTAGTTCTGCTTGTTAGATTAAATAAAGAAGAATGCATCTAAAAGATAGACATAAGAACAATATCCTAAAATGGCACAAGTTATGATAGCACAAATTCTACAAGTAACTTGCATTCTCATTTAGATAAAATAATATGAACAACAATCTGACCTCAAAGTCTCAGTATTCACCTTTTAATTTGGGTAGATTTTTTCTTTTGTGATCAAAAAGATCTCCTTTGCATAATGAGATAAATTATAATGTATAGCAACCAAGCAAGGCTTGGTGCTCTTTCCCATGGGATGGCCCACACTATATTCAATGCCTTCAATGCACCCTCAGTTCTACCTATAGGGCCATACTAGGAATAGCGTATTACCTTAACTATGGCATGCCCATCCATCTTATATGTTTCTTCCTTAGTATGGACTGTCTAGTCCTTTTTTTGATGTCTGTGTAGTTGTCCAATTTGTAGGAAGAAAACTAGGCAGCACCTTCAATGCTTGCAAGCCAAAATATCTGCTTAGTGGACTATTCCACCTACTAAAATTACTTCTACATAGATATTTCAGTCTTTTCCCTCTTTCTAATTTTGTCTTTTCCAACTTTGTCTCTTCCTATAATTTAAACTCTCAGGGCTACATTTCTAGCTTTGCCCACTCTTTCGGTTCCTCCATTAGTAGTTCCTCCCTTTGGCATTTTGGCCTTTGAATGCATTTGAGCTCATGCTCAATCTTGCAAAGATCAATAGCTATTTTATTACCACAAATTTGACTTCTTTTAATCCATCATCCTCATTATTAATTCCTTCATGTCTTTCCCACTTGCTTTATCTGCTTTATGTTAATCTCAACAAGTGACACATGGCATTTTTTGCTTTTGAGGGTCCTACAAAAGATGACACATGGAGGCTTTTGTTGAGCTCTTAGAAACACTGTAGAATTATTTGGGACTCATTTTGGATTCATGCAGATGATGAAACTTGTCACGCTACGCTTAACCTTAGTAACTCACTCGAGGCCCACCACATTCCTTATGAAATAAAAGGAAGAAACTATGGATGTTGACACTTTTTGGCTTTTATTGAGTTATAATGGAACACGCGGCACATTCCATAGCTTTGAAACTTATTAGAAACTATGTCTTGGTAGATGACACTTGGAAACTTCCACTTCGACACTGTAAGGGACATGTGGTGGCTTCCACTACACTTTTTGAGGTTTGATATTTCCTAGAGGGAACCTGCCTTTCAAGGTCTTGAAAGATGGTTCATTTTCTAAGTGTTGAGTGTCTTCCATGAGGGTACATACCCTTTGAGATCTTCTAGGTGGCCTTCAGGCTTTAATTCCTTCAAAAAAAATGTCTGAAGGAATATCTTTACTTTGTCTTTTTCCATCAGTCATTTTTCTGTGGGTTTTTCTCTTCGATCAGGCTTATTTCCTTCAGATAAAAGTCTAAAGGAATTCCTTCAGACTTTTTTTCTGAAGGAAACATCCTTAATAACTTTTCCACAAGATTTCCTTTCGAAGGAATTCCTTTACTCGCTCGGCCTTTGAAACGGTCCACCTGCTCCCCACTTGCCCTCTACAAGGGCTATCTGACCCCCAAGGTTGCCTTTTAGAAAAGTTGTAAGGGTCCATTTTGGCTCCTATGTGCCCTCTGCAAGGGCACTTATCCTTCGGGCTCTTTGAAAACCCCTTTAAACTTCCTGATTGAAAAAATGGCTAAGTGTTGAACCTATTTCTTTCCTACAGAGTCCGTAGAAGCCAACCTGCAGAGTCCGTAGATTTGAGTTTGTAGAATTGGGGGAGTCCATAGATTTGAGTCTATAGATTTCTTCCTGTAGAGTCTATAGAAACCTGTGGAGTTAGTAGATTTGAGCCTATAGAGTCCATAGTTTCAAGCTTGCAGAGTCTATAGATTTCTGAAAAGCTTGAAGAACGAAGAATTAGAATGCATAGAATAATTTTTGAAAAGGGAAGAGAGGATTTTGGTTTGTAAGACCAAAAATAGTTCATGTGTTGTCCCAAAAAGGAGTGACAAATTTTGGGAATAACAATGTTGTAAAAACCTTGGCATAAACACCTCGTTTAAGCTTAAATTCAAATTTGGTAGGAATTAATTGGTTGGAGCATTTTTAAATTTATTTTGGACATGATCACAAGTTTCATATTTAAAACTTAGTCATGTTTTTAAACACAAATAAAAATTTATCCTAAAATATATTTGGTCCCCTTTATTATCTTCCCCATTAGTTCCTTATTATTTCTAATCAATTTTAATATTTGGTTTTACAGGGTCCACCTTTTTCTATAACATGATCCCCTTTTTAGCCTTTTAGCTTAAAGTTTTAATCATAAGGCCCCTACATATTTATTAATATGAATGAGACCTTATCCTTAACACTTTAGCCCAAGCCTTTACTTCATTCTTGAGGTCTATCTTAATTTATTTGCATTTTTATAGATCCAATAGTCTATGCTTCATCATGGGGATTGATCCAATGGAGTGAGGAAGGCCTAGGTCTTAACCTACAAAAATGCAACTCACAAGATCCAATGATCCATGCTTCCTCATGGCCTCTCGATCGAATCATGGAAATAAATCTTGACAAAGATGAGGACTTAGTCCTTTGGACCAATCATGTTTAAGCTCTTAGATCATGATCAATGGTTCTTGCTTCATCATGGGCTTAAGATCAAATGAAGCAAAGAAATCATTGGAAAGTCAAAATCTTAGGAGATCTATAGATTTACCAGATAACACTCCCATGTTCAAAGATTAAAATCAAATGGGCTTACATAACATAAGGGATGAATCATGGGTAATCTCCTAGATCATGATCAGACAGTCCTTACTTCATTGTGATTCTTGATCTAATAAAGTGAATTGAGATCGAGACCTAGAGAGACATCATGGAGGTGCCAAGTGGAACTCTCATATTAGAACAGAAGAAGTTTTATGAGTTTAAATTTGATGTTCACATGATCATCATTTGATGTTTGTGAGGATGTATTTGACATTTGCATGACCATCAACTTTAAGCTCATCAAAATAAAAGCTTCACTAGCTTAAATTCAATGTTTGTTTAACCATCATTCAACATCCATGAGGATGTATTTGATGTCCACAAGACCATAAAATTCAAGATAATGAATTATTTTAGGACTAATATGTACTCCAAAATGTTACTAAGAAGTTCATAAATTACCTCACATACTAATTAGAGCCCTCTAAGGACATTAAAATGCTTGAAATATTTGAAATGTAAATATTGAAATGGTCTTATGGTCTGAATATATGCAAATCAAACATAGTATATTTCTATATCTTAAGGTCCCCATTGCATTTTGTTTGAATGTCATGAACCTTAGGCTAGAGACTTATACTTTGTCTTATTTAAAAATATCTTTGTGACATAAAACTTAACCCAAATGATTTTAACCAAAGGTTTTAGTGTGTTTATTAATACAATAAATCCCTATGTCAAATTTCAATATTTGATCCTTATATCATTTTGACCCCTTTAAGCATGTTCTATTAGATTAACATAAATATTTTAGCCCAAATTATGCATTATGTTTATTAAACACAGCATAAACTTTGACCTAAAATATTTATCCATGGTCCCCTTTGTATAAATTTAGGAGACTTAGGTATAAAAACTTTATTCTAAAGTTCATTTTATGTTTAATAAACACACCATGAACCTTAGCTTAAGGTATTTAAAAGCGAAGTCTCTACCTAGTTCTTTGATTTAAAACTTAGCATAAAATGATTTAATTAAGTCTATTTGTATTTGTTAATATGAAATATAATTAGGTAAAACATTTTATCCCAAGTTCTTTTATGTTTATGTGCTAACTTAAGCCTCATGCATCTTTGCAGATCTTATGACTCATGCTTCATCATTGGATATTAATCTAATGATGCAAAGGTACCCATGAATTTTCAAAGGAGCTCCAAGAGTTTGTGGGTTCAATGCATGGCAAACACATGTTCAAAGTGTGATTGATAGAGGTACTATAGATTGAAAGGCTTTTGGAGGTATCAAGTGGCACAACTACAGGGCTTGAAACTAAAAAGAGATAATAAGGAATGAGGTCCCAAATCACAATCGATGGTCCATGATCACTCGTAGGATCTTGATCCAATGGTGTGAAGTAAATGGGTAATATTTAAATGCCAACAACTAGTGATCAAAATGAATTTATGAAAAATGTCATGAAAAGTGCCAAATAGATACCAAATAAGTGTCATGCAAGCACAAAATGACAAAAATTAAGATCTTGTGTGCTCAAAAATGCAAATGTATAAAGGTATAAATCTTAATCAAATCCAAGGTATGTCTGAGTTGAAGTCCATATGAATCCTCACCACTAAAGCTTCGAAACCCTAAACCCTACATAGAAGAGACCCTAAATAAACTCAATTAATCACAATTCAATTTGAGAAGAGATTAATTGTCATTTAAGCATAAAAGAGTTAGCATAGAGATCAATTGTAATCTAGTTTTGAACCAATTTTCAAGTGTAAAAGCCATGGTAGATCACAGATAACAATTAAGAAATGAGATAGAGTTATACCTCTCCATAGACAATGAAGGAAGATTCTTCAAGGATACTAAATTAGACACTGCAGCCCTGAATAATGGAAACAAGAATTGGTCTGAGGTTTTTTGGACTATAGAAGAGATGAAGCCCATTACCAAGGATGAGTAGAGAATTTCCATTGTCAATAGAAAGTATTATGACCTGATTTTTTTTCAAATGGTCGACCTTCATCATGCTACTGCCAAACTAGAGGTACTTCACCATATCGATGTGCTTGCTCTAATTTTTATAGACTACAGGATTGATAATGATTGGATCATCCATGAAGGAAGCTCTAGGATGGTGTTCTGTAATTACCCATTATCCTTTGAAACATATTATAAGCTCCTAAAACCCCATGTAAACTTGCCCACAATAAAGTAATGGACTAACCATAGTGACTTGGATACCATCCTCAGACTATGGTTGCTCCAAGAGAACCATATATTCAAGTAATTTGAGGGTAGGATACCAATTATCTAGTTTAGGGAAGGGATTAATTTTATCATGACCCTACTAAATATAATATCTAGAGCCCCTACAACTACATATGTCAACAAGACTTGGGTGTCATATGTTTACTTTATGGTGGATAAAGATCTTGTTCCTCTAATATTAGATATGATTAGTGTCTTCATAGGAAAATAATTTAATGTTATCAAGAGGAAGAAGGCAAGTATTTCTTCATGATGTCTTATCTACTATATGCCCTACTTGATTTTACCAAGATCCTAGACATCAAAAATTGGTCTCCTAAAGGTAGAATCATCATCTCCTACCATTACTCAAAGTTGCACATCTTCAAGTACAAGAACCACATTAAATTCATCTATGACTATATATGCCCTACCTTGGTGGAGGCTATTACAGAGTTTCCCATGCCTGGAGTTCACTTATTAATCAATAAATATGTAGAGCTTATGGGAGATATTTGGTTCTACCTAGATTTCATAGTGATCCAAATTAAGGGAATTCTAACTCAACCATATATATTACCTATCTATGTACTTAACAATTTAGAAGAATAAGAAATTTCCTCTCAATTTAACAATGGTGTTGATGGAGTTTTCAAAGAGAAGCAGAAGGGCCTCCTCCTCCCTTTCCTCTAATAATTGGAAAGATAGTGATATAGGATTGGAAGTAGGTGGAGACCATATCTAGGCATAGGGACTCCTTTGGGTTCCAATTAGATGATATCAAGTTGTAAGATCTTGAGAATGTAGTGGGCCCATATTTAAAGAATAGGCAATTACCCAAACTTGTGTATGTGCATCAACTTGGTGTCCATGACACCATCTATATCAGGGAAAGAAACTTTGAGGAAGTGTTGACTAGGCTCAAGGGATACAACATTAAACTTGAACATAGATTGATAAGTGATGAGAAACTTGTATGGGATATATGGAAAATATATCCTCTCTAGTATCATTTGCTACCTAGACCTTCTAAGACACCTCAAGAATAACCACAATTAGATAAACCATAGCCCCAATGGAAAATTATATAGGGACATGGCAAGGAAAATTTATAAGAGAGACCTAGAGAGGGATGCTTATCCTTAGCCCTACCCCAAAGTCTAGCATCTCTAGTTGAGAACTTAGAGTTGATTTCCCTTAATCTTGATGAAATAGTAGAGGATGCCCTCAAAGACATTGTTGAAGCTTATCATTTCAAGGAAAAAGAAACACAAGCTAAATAAGATCAAGTTTAACTAGAGAAAATTGAGCAAGTGGATAGGGGGAATGAGGTTGCCTTCAACATAGTCTTAGTGACACCCAAAAAGAGGAAAGTAGAGATGGAAATTATCCTTGTTGGATAAAAGAGGCACAATTTAACCCTCACTATCCCAAAAGTAAGATTAACTTATTCAATGAAGATTTAACCATTCATAAACTAATCATCCCTGATTGGTTTGTGTATGGAAAGCTGTAGAAGATCCCTTTCTACTTCTACTCATGGTCCTTGACCAAGGATATCAACATTGATTTACATGAATAAATCAAACCATAGATTAGGACCTTAATGAAGGAGAAAGAGGAAAGAATAATTTTGACTACTTTAGGCCTAAATGAAAATAAAATGGATGATTTAGAAGCATCAAGTAACACAAGGATAGATGTCCCACAAACTCCAAAATTCACAGTCATCCACCACTGTGTAGTTCAATTTAGGGACAACTTGATTGGAAACGGTCACTACAAGGAAATCCATGGTGGTAACTAAGGATTTCACTTTCCATAAGGTTGATCCCCTTAAAAGTTTAATCCCTGTTGGAGGGTAATAACTTTGTGAGGTTCCTATCCATGAGGAAGATATTAAAATCCTATCAAAGGCTCACTCATCCCAAGTCAGAGTTTGCATTAGGGGTATGAAACAAAGAATTTAAAAAATATAAAAATAAAAGGAAAACTTAGAGACATAGGTCATTTTATTGATGTTTGATGCCATAATAAACATGTTTGAATAATCATTATTTGATATGTTTGATTCTTTTAAATCAATAAGGTTGAGGCAAGATGCATTAAATAAAAAAGGTAAAGTTACTAAGGGATTAATAACAAAGTGGCAAGAGGTAGAGACTAAGATAATGGATCTCATTAGTATTTTAATAAAATATAGAATCCATAAATTCAAAACCATCAGCCTAGCCCACCTTAATGATATATTGGGGATAGTGGTAGATAAGATTCAGAGTCCAAGGGTGTGGATAAAGAGTTTGGATAGACTCTTGGATGATGATAAGGAATTAATTACTAGAATTAAATAAATCCTAGGAACTATGCTAGCTAATCCTACCAAGAATATATCCTTATGAATTATTTATGATGTAAATTACAATCATATATTTACCTTGGTAATGTAGGATGTAAAAGGTAAAAGATAGGGCAAATTAGGCAGTGACAATGGCAGGATTTTAGGCATGATCTTTATTATCAAGGAAAATATTTCAAAATCCAAGAGCATCAAAGAAGCTATGGCTAGAGATGATAGGGACCTAGATGAATTAGATTATTAGGAATATGTCTACCTCCTAAAGCTAGCTATGGATTTAGATATGGTCAAAGAACAACACCAAAAAGTAATGGATCCTCTGTAAGAGCAACAAGAAGATCCTTCAGTAATGGGCCCACCAACTTAGTTAATATTCCTTTTTTTGTAAAACATTGTATTAATTAAAATAGGGAGTATTCTTTTGTAATGCATATGCTAGTTTGTTAGCATATTGTCTCTAGGCCAGTCTAGTTTTGAAAAGCAAGTGTATTTTAGAATTTTTTGAAGAAGGATAATTATCCTTATCTTTTATACAGTTGTATCTTATAACTAACCAATGTATTACCTTACTTTCTTTAAAAGGCATGTATTACCATCTTGTAAAGAGAGAGAATTTTGAGAAAAAATTGTATACTTAGATCAATTAATACAATCAAATAATTCTAAAAAGATTGTCCATATTTGATGTGTTAATTGTTAATATAGATTTTCTCTCAATTGCTAGTTTTGTGTCTTAAATTTGAATAGTTTCTTTGAATTTTGGGCTGCATATTTAATCATAGGGTTTCTAATTTGTGCATATGATAGATTAGTTGAAGGATCCTAGATTTTCTTCACTTCATTTTTCTATGTATTGAGATGTGCAAATGTTATTTGATTATAGTAGTAAATCTATAAAGTAAACATGGTTCTTACTTGTGATTCATTACATCATCCTTCAAATTTTACCTGGTGTATAGTGAGATCTAAGCTTAAGATATTTTTTAGTTTATATTGGTTTGAATGCATACTCAATTGTAATTTAATCTTTTTCATAATATTTGAGGTTAAGATAAGCAATCACTTGTTTTTTTTCTACCCTACTCTTCTCATTTGCTCCTTTTTTAACTAAATCACTTTAGTTTAAGTTTCATTATAAATATCCATCTAGATTAGCCTATAACTTAATTTATGATCATAATTCACTAATAATTAGCATAGATAGTAGCATTTCATATATAATTGGACCATGATGGCTCCCAACCATTAATTCATATAAATTTGTAGGGATAATTAAACATTGCTTTACCACTATTTCCCCATAGGTAACATTAAGTTACCACAACCTACCACTCATGCTTTAGATTCCTAGAATTGTAAAATGAGAAGTGTTCTTGAACATGAAGGATATCTATGGTACACATAGATGCATCAACAAGGTCCTACTGGAACTAGGAGGGCCAATCTCTATAAATTGGTTGTATCTTTGCTTGCCTTAGTCTATTTTAATCTAAGTCTAATGGTATCTTTGTGATTTTGAGTAATCCTTTGCTTAGAAGTGTAAATAGCATTAATATTTGTAGTATTTGACCTATCTTTGTGCTTCCTTAGACAAATATCATAGTTCTTTGAGGTTTGGTGCTTGGTCTTGGTAAATTTAGCTTAAATTTTGAAAATCCATAGTATTTGAGGTTAGGATGGCTTATTTTGATCAAAGGTTGGCATATCTTTCATAAATACAAGTTTATTTGAGTTTAGAATTATAAATATAGATCATAATTTCATAATTGGACACATCTTTGAGTTATCTTAGGCAAATATCAATGTTATTTATTATTCTTTACACAATCTTTACAAAATGATATTAATGTCTAGGTTTAATCCTTGTTATTTATAAACATTATCCTGATACATCATATCTAAAATAGGGTCCTCAATATTCAAGCTATAATTTTTAAGGATTCAAATCAGATCACATTCAGAGATAAGGGAACCTTTGTTTGAGCTTGAGATTCATAGAAAATCCAAGCATGATAAAGGTAGATGTAGGAGATCCAAATCTTTTCCAGCTTCACCTCTTCAAGGTACCTATACCTTCAACCTTCATCCAGGTATGGCTTGGTTGGGATACTCTTAAATCAATGTTCTAGGTGTGTTACATGATCTCCCACATAACCTTAATAAGTATTTGCCTACATTCAGTCTAACTAGTATAGTGATGGCTAAAGAACACATAAAATCTTATAAGGCTTATTTAAGATTACCAAATGTTGTGCATGAGGATGTAGCTTGTAGGTTGTTCCTCTTTACCTTTAAATATGTTACTTATGAATGGTTTTTTAACTTTCCTAACAATTATATCACTAATTGGGATGGTTTTGCTAAGTTTTCATAGATCAATTTGGTAAAATAATTAGTCAATGTGTCATCTACCATAAGTTCACCACCATCAAGAGGGATGGAAGTGAGCCCATAAGGTCCTTTAATTCTATATTTTATGAAATGTGTAGTAGGACCATAGAACCTTATAAACTTGATGATGTTTTGGCTTGAGAAATCTACAAATATGTAGTGGATCTTATGACCTCTGTATTTTTGAAGAGATCTATTCCAACCATAACTTCATTGGCCAAGGTCTATCCTGAGTTAGTGATCATCAATGATCAAATACAACCCCATGGACAAATGGCATATTTTATTCCAAACATCAACCCACATATGGCCATTATGAACATAATCCCCAATAATAACTAGAATATTATAACCTTGAACCAACTCCCAAATCTAAATCAGTTACCCTTGAGTCATGTTGCTCCCAATCAAAACTTAGGATTCTTTAATCATCCTACTAATGGATTTAATAAAAATCATCAAATATATTTAATACTATCTATTAAAAATAATTAGGTGCATAATTATGAAACCCCCAAGAATAATAATGAGTCTAACTTGAAAATGGTCCAAAAATTAAGCATTGATTTCCTTTAGTTGCATAAATAAGTAGGTAATATTAGAGAAAACTCTGGTAAGAACTTCTCATTTCAAAGGTTTAATAGGCCAAACAATAGGTTTCAAAATGATATTTTTCATAATAATAAGGCTAATGAACCATCTTCTATCAATAAGACTATGGACATTAATCTTACTGATATAACATTCCCTGATTATTATAGAGTTCATTGTACATCCAAGCATGGGGAAATTGATTGTATAGAATTTTTCAAGGCTTCTGAGGCTTTTCAAGAGGAGTTGGATATATTTGAAGTTGTCCTAATAAGAATACTAGTGTAGCTACTTCTATATCTAAATCATCTTATCAAGCTTTCATGGTAGAGACCTTTGATTTCCCCTTTTAAGAGGAGAATGAACTTGATGAGATCACTGAGGAGATCCAAGCCTTGTAATAGTTCTTTAAGAAGACATATCTCTTGAGGAATAGAGAGTAGAGGCAGCCCTTGACTACCTCAATGCCTCCAAATAACTTTGGAACTCCTCCAAATACTTTTTCAAGTAATAATATAGAGCCACCTAAAGGGAGTACCTCAACCCAACATTGATATTCCTAGTTCTTATAATAAATTTGGATATAACATTGTTGAGGATATGAAGAAGATAAAGGTTAACATCAATTTGCATGAACTGACATAGATTACAAATTAAAGGTACCTCTTGTTGGAGTCATTGTCAAAGAAGTCTAGCAATCCACCGAAGGTTGACCATGCTAATGTGACTATACATAAAGCTAAGGTAGAGCCTCCTCATTTCCTACTCACTATCAAGATGTTTGGTAAGAACTTGCATAAATATTTATTAGATTTTTGTGCCTCTACCAATATCATGCTAGTAGGTATTTACAAAAAACATGGCTTGACTCTTATTAAGTCTGATAGAATTGTAACTCAATTAGAAAATATAAATTCAAGGTAATTGGGGAAATTTTAAATGTTCATATGCAATTGGCTTCTAAGCCTAGAGTACAAAAAATTATTGATATTATTGATGTTTATGGGATATTTTTAAGAAAGGAATGGACCAAGTATTTAAATTAGTACATGTCTATAGATTGTTCACATTTGTGGCTACCTTGGAAGGGAGTTCCAAAATAGATTAGGGTTGAGAGAGAGCCAAGGATGAAGTACATGATCACTAAGTACAATGTTGTGAATAAAAGGGGAAACATAATTGACTCAAACTTAGAGTTTTTCATCTTAGAGGATGTAAAGGTATGTGATCATAAAAGTACCCATGTTGTTCCTAGATTGTGGAAGTTACATTTTGATGGTGCTAGGTGTAAGACTAGATCTGGAGTAGGCATCATCCTTACTGACCATGTTGATAAGAAATACCATGTTTCCTATAGGCTCTAATTCCCTTGTACTAAAAATCTTGCTGAATATGAGGCCTTTATCCTAGGTTTGCAATTTTTTATAAAAAATAAATTCAAATAACTACTAGTCTATAGGGATTCAAAACTAGTAGTCAATTAGGTGAGAAGCAAATATAAAATCAAGATCTCATACCTTAAGAGGTATAATTTTAGGGTCTGGGATTTGATTGAGTCCTTTGATGCTTTTAACATTATCTCCATCCCTTGAGAAGAGAACCAATCTATTGATGAGTTGGAATCTGTTGTAGCCAACCTCATGCCCAACCAAAATTCCCCCAATTTTAGCATTGAGTTGATTCCTTATCCTTTAGTACTTGATAATGTTAATAAAATTCAAGTCTTTAGTGATGATCAATAGATATTAGATTTCATAACCAATTTTTAAGAATTTGAGACTCATATTATTGATGAGACTAATGAAAATTTGTATAAGAAGGACAATTTTGATGGTAAGGTCATTTAGTTGAATGACAATTAAATCCCTAAGGGCATGATCTCCTTAGAGAGGCTATTTGATCAGGATAAACGAGTTGAGGTCCCTAAAATTCCCAAGGTAAATGGGAAGGACTAAAATTCAATGGATCTTGGCCCCCAAGATCAACCCCAACTAGTAAACATAGGAAACACCTACACCAATATTGAGAATAAGAAGACCAAAGAGTTGTTAACCAGATATAAGGATGTCATAGCTTGGTCCTATGATGACCTAAAGATATTTGATCCAAAATTCATCACCCATATTATACCCCTTAAATAAATTTGTAAACCCTTCAAAAAAAAGCAAAGACCTGTAAACCATGTCCTATAACCACTGATATTTAAAGAGGTTAAGAGATTACTTGATGCTAGAATTGTGTTTCCCATCAGGCATTCTACCTGGGTGGCTAATTTGGTGTCAGTTAGGAAGAAGAATGGTGAGATTAGGTTATGCATTGACTTTAAAAATTTAAATGAAGCATATAAAAAGGATAAATATCTTCTTCCTTATCTTGACCAAGTGATTCAAGTTTTTTCAGGTTCATCTACGATGTCTTTTCTTGATAGCTTTTTAGGTTACAACTAGGTGTTGGTTGATAAGGAAGACATGATGAAAATAGCCTTGACAACCAAGTGGGGAACCTTCACCTACAAAAGAATGCCTTTTGGGATAATCAATGTAGGAGATATCTTTCAAGAGTTATGGACCATGCCTTCTAGAGCCTAATAGGTAAGTACATCATTATATATATGGATGATTTAATAGTTTTTTCTAAAAATAGGGAAGATCACTTTATGCACTTACAACAAGTTTTTGAGAGATGTAAAAGGTATGAAATCTCCTTAAACCCCAATAAAAGTATCTTTTGTGTAACTAAAGGCAAATTTTTGGGTCATGTCAAAACTAAGGATGGGATCTCTATAGATCCTAAAAGAGTGGAAGTTATACGTAGGATAGAGCCTCCAAACAATAGAAAAGAGCTAAAGTCATTTTTTGATAAGATAAACTTTTTAAGAAAATTCATTTCTAGATTTGCAAAGATTATCAATCCATTAAATGACATGCTAAAGAAGGATTTCAAGGTATCATGGAATGAATAATCCATAAAGGCATTCAGTGACATAAAAGAAGCAATTAGCTAGGCTCCGGTCTTGATAAGTCCTAACTTTTTAAATAAATTCTACCTCTATACTTTTACCTCTAACCATAATATGGTTATTATTTTTACTCAAAAAGTTGATGGATGTGATCACCCAATAGATTTTATGAGTACTAACTTTAAAAAAGCTAAATCAAACTATTCATTGATTGATAAACAAACATATGCATTGGTAAAGGTAGTAAATAAATTTAGGCACTATATCCTTAGAAATAAGGTACATGTTATCCTACTTGACCCTTCCACAAAGCTTATGTTAAGCCAGAATGAATTGGGAGAATACAAAGGTAAATGAATATCAATTTTTTAAGAGTATGATATAGAAATTAAAATGAAAAAATTGGTAAGGTTCAAAGGTTTGATCCAAATGATTGCTAATACCAGCCCTAGGTTAAGTATTATGCAAGTTGATCAACAAAATTTTCAATCTAATGAGTGGTATGATTCCATAATTCATTTATTAATCAATGGTACCTATCTTACAATATTGATAAGGTAGAAAAAAAGGGCTCTAAGCCTCAAATCATCTCATTATCTAATCAAGAATGGAGTCTTATACCAAAAAAACTTTGAGGGAGTTTACCTACAGTGTGTCTTAAGAGAGGAAGTTACTCAAATCATGAGTACCTTTCATGAGAAGTTTGGTAATGGACACCCATCAAGGAAGACTACTACACACAAGATTCTTAAATTTGGCTACTATTGGCCAACTATCTTCAAGGATGCTCACAAGCATGTGAAGGAATGCCACTATTGCTAAATTTTTATCACTAAGGAGCTTAAGGCAGTAATGCCTTTACAACTAGTTATGGTTGACAAAACATTTGCACAATGGGGGTTGGAATTTATAGGAGTGATCAAACCTAATTCATATAAAGATCATAAATTCATCCTGACTACCACATATTATTTTATAAGGTGGGCTAAATCTATAGCCACCAAAAAATGCAAGATAGAGGAAATGATCAATTTCTTAGAAGACAACATTTGTACTAGATTTAGAACTCCAGTCTCTCTAGTGTGTGACAATGGATCTACATTTACATCCATAGAGGTGACTGAATGGGCTTATGATAATGGCATTTGTTTAAATTTTTCATCTAACCATTATCCCCAAGGGAATGGAGTTTTTGAGTCTACCAATAATAATTTGATGAAAGAAATCAAGAAATATATTGTAAACAAACCTAGGACTTGGCATAAGCTACTCAAGTATGCACTATTGGAAGATGGGATAAGGATTAAGCAAGCCTTGAAGGCATCACCTTTTCTACTAGTGTATGGCCAGGAACCCATCTTTCTTATCACTCTTATGTTTCCCATATACAAATTCATGTAGGAATATATAGAAGAGGGCCAAGAACTTGAAAATTCAAGATCTTTGGACATCATTTAGATGGAAAATGCAAAGGATAAATAATTTGCTGATTTTAGTAGGCATCAAACCAAAATAAAAATATGGTTTGATAAAATATCAAAGATTAAGGTGTTCAGATAAGGGGATTTAGTTATCCTTAAGGAAAAATCATTTGAGCCCAAGAGAAAGCGTGGAAAATTCACACCTTAATGGATTGGCCCATATTATATTATATAAATATTTGGGAACAACACCTTCAAGCTCAAAGATCTACAAGGAGTAGAGTTCACATTGCCCACCAATGGGAAATACCTAAAGCACTACTTCTCTTCTACTCCTCCAGAGGTCTTCATGGAGTAAAATCTAAGATGGTTATAGTTATTGTAGGTAGGTTAGTTTATTTTAGTTCTTTCCTTCTTATCCTTATTTGTATATAAGCATGTATATGTTTCTTTTCTTTTATTTTGCTTGTTTACTTTTATTGTCTTGTTCCTTGATTTTAATAAGTCCTTTTGGAAAATATTGGGCTCAAAGTTTATTCATTTTTCTTAAAAACCCAAAGTTTAGGAATGTGGGTGTGAACCCAATATATGTTCCAACCATGGTTTTAAAATATAAGCCCAATTTTGTGATTGAAAGAAATTGGTAAAGACTGATGAGTGGGTTAACTATTTTATGAGAACTTAGACATTATCTTGACCTAAACTTGGTTTTAAGAAGATTTTCACTTGTAGGATGAAATCTTAAATTGTTGAAGTATATCCATGCTTGCACTTAATGAAAATCATTTCTTGGGACAATGGTTATAGCCATAGTTGATTCTCTAAAGATCAAACACTTAACCAAATCCTTAAACCTGGCTACTCTAGTTCCTAACCTTTCTAAAAGCATAAAAGTTCTAAAAATGCAAAAAATGAGGATACAATGTAAAATCAAAAAAATTTCAAGCATAGGTGGTTTTAGTAATCTCCACTAAGGTTATGGATGCCTAGCTAGTAGTGGAACAAGGCCTTGAGAGGAGCCAAAGGTATCTCTATCAAGGCTATAGACACCTAGCTAATAGCATAGCAATGCCCAAGCCTTCCTTGAACTAGAATCATAGATCTTAATGAATACCTAAGTATGCTCTAAGTTAATATTAATGATTAAAGATATGAAACCTAGAAGTTGTCTCCTAAATCCCATGGAAAATAATAAGTGGAATCAAAGCACACACACAATATGTCTATGTTTTAATTTTTTATCCTAATTCTGCAGGTGTAAGGTTTTTTTCAACCATAAACTGATCTTAAAAAATGGTATAGATCAAATAAAGTGGATGACTTCGTTGTTTGTCTAAACCAGAGTCTCTAGGTTCTAACATATTACTATGTTTCCCCTAGAAGTCACCATTTGTTGAGGTCAACATACCCCTTTTTTGAAAACTAGGACCCTTGAGATGTTTTGAATCTTAACCCTACAAGCATGGTCTATTTGGATATTATTTATAATTTGAGGATCATCCACTCTATCAAACTTGGGTATTGATTTATAGTGTGTTTTGAGCTTACCTAACATTTATAATGATTAGTATTCATGTCTTTAAGTTACAGGTTTCATGGATCCCTTGTTGATGGTTCATGTTCTAAAAAACCTTGGCACAAACCCTTGGGTTATGTTTAAATTCAAATTTGGTGGGAATTAATTGGTGGGAGCATTTTTAAATTTATTTTGGACTTGAGCACAAGTTTCATGTTTAAAAATTAGTCATTTTTTAACACAACTAAAATTTTAGCCTAAAATAAGTTTGGTCCCCTTTATTATCTTCCTCATTAGTTTCTTATTATTTCTAATCAAGTCTAATATTTAATTTTATAGGGTCCCTTTTTTTCTAACATGATCCCCTTGTTAGCTTTTTAACCTAAAGTTTTAATCCTAAGGCCCCAAAGTATTTATTTATATGAAAGATACCTTATCCTTAACACTTTATCCTAAGCCTTTACTTTAGTCTCAAGGTCTAACTTAATTTTTGTGCATTTTTTTAGATTTAATGGTCTGCACTTAATCATAGGGCTTGATCCAATCGAGTGAGGAAGGATTGGGTATTAACTTCAAAAATGTTCAAATTTCAAGATCCAATGATCCATGCTTCTTTGTAGCCTCTCAATTGGATGATGCAAAGAAATCTTGACAAAGTTAAGCAATTAGTCCTTTGGACCAATCATATTTAAGCTCCCAGATCATGATCAATAGTTCTCACTTCATCATAGGTTGAAGATTAGATGGAGTGAAGACATAGTTGAAAATTCAAAATATCAAGATCTCTATGAATTTTTCATGTGGCACTCCCATGTTCAAAGATTAAAAGCAAAGGGGTCCACATGATAGAAGGGACCAACCATAGGCAAGCTCCCAGATCAAGATTAGATGGTCCTCACTTTGTTATTATTCTTGATCCAATAGAGTGAATTGAGCTCAATATCTAGAGAGACCCCATGGAGGTACCAAGTGGAACTCTTGTATTGGAACATAGGAGGTTTAATGAACTTAAATTTGACATTCGTGTAACCAACTTTTGATGTCCATGAAGATGTATTTGATGTTTACGTGATCATCAAATTTAATCCCATTAAACCAAAAGCTTTACTAGATTAAATTTGACATTCATGTGACCATAATTCAACATCCATGAGGCCATCAAATTTAATCTAATGAATTATTTTTCTCAGGACTAAGATGCACTCCAAAAAGTTTTTAGGAAGCTCATAAATTGCCTTGCATACTAATGAGAGCCCTCAAAAGACATTCAAATGCTTGAAATATTTGAACTACAAATATTTAAATGGTGTTATGGTATAAATATATGAAAAATTAACTTATTATAAGTCTATATCTTAAGGTCCCCATTACATTTTGTTTGAATGTCATGAACCTTAGGCTAGAGACTTATACTAAGTCTTATTTAAAAAAATCTTTATGACATAAAACTTAACCCAAATGCTTTTAACCAAAGGTTTTAGTTTGTTTATTAATAAAATAAATACCTATGTCAAATTTCAATATTTGATCTTTATATCATTTTGACCCCTTTTAGCATGTTCTATGAGCTTAACATAAATATTTTAGCCCAAAGTATGCATTGTGTTTATTAAACATAACATAAACTTTGACCTAAAATATTTAGCCATGGTCCCCTTTGTATAAATCTAGGGGACTCAGGTATAAAATCTATAGCCTAAATTTCATTTCATGTTTAATAAACACACAATGAACCTTAGCCTAAGGTATGTAAAACCTAATTCCCCGTCTATTTCTTTGATTTAAAACATAGCATAAAATGCTTTAACTTAAGTCCATTTGTATTTTTTAATATGAAATAGACTTAGGTAAGAACATTTTATCCCAATTTATTTTATGTTTATGTTCTAAATTAAGGCTCATTCATATTTTTAGATCTTATGACTCACACTTCATCGTGGGAGAAAGATTCAATGATGTGAAGGCACTGATGAATTTACAATGGAGATTTGAGATCCTATGGGATTGATGCATGGTGAATGCACATTCAAACTGAAACTAAAAGAGGTATCAAAGATTAGAATGCCCATAGAGGTTGTAAGTAGCACAACCATGAGGCTCAAGACCAAAAAGAGCTAATAATAAATGAGGTTCTAGATCACAATCAATGATCCATGGTCACTCACAGGATCTTGATCCAATGGTACAAAGCAAATGGGGTATTTTTAAATGCCAATGTCTAGTGATCAAAAGTCATTTATGAAAAATGTCATGAAAAGTGCCATATAGATGCAAATAAGTGCCATGTAAGCACAAAATGACAAAAACTAAGATCTTGTGTGATTTAAAATGCAATAGTATAAAGGCAAAAATCCAAATCAAATCCAAGGCATGTTCGAGTTGAAGTCTAGATACACCCTCACCATTAAAACTTTAGAACCCTAAACCCTACATAAAAAAGACCTTAAACTAACTCAATTAATCATAATTTAGTTTGAGAAAATCTTAATTGTGATTTGAGTAGAGAAGAGTTAGCATATAGATCAATTATAATCTAGTTGTGAACCAATTTGTAAGTGTAAAAGCCATGGCAGCTCACAGACAACAATTAAGAGATGAAATGGAGTTATAACTCTTCATGGACAATGAAGGGTCTTCAAGGATATTGTATTAGATATTGCATCCCTAAATAATGGAAACAAGAATTAGTTTGAGATATTCTAGACCATAGAAGAGATGAAGCCCATTACCAAGGAAGATTAGAGAATTTTTGTTATCAACAAAAAGTAATATGACTTGGTTGTTGTTCAAATGGCTAGCCTTCATCATGCTACTACCAAAATAGAGGCAATTCATTGTATTGATGTATTTTCTCTAATTTTTATAGATTATAGGATTGATAGTGATTCGATCATCTATTATAGAATCACTAGGTGGGTTGCCTATATTTCACCATTGGCCTTTAAAACATATTATAAGCTCCCAAAACCCCATGTGGACCTACACACAATAAAGGAATGGACTAGCCATAGTGACCTAGATACCATATTCAAACCATGGTTGCTTCAAAGGAACCATCTATTCAAGGAATTTGAGGGTAGGATCCCAATTATCTAATGTAGGGAAGGGATCAGGGTTATCATGACCCTGCTAAACAAAATATCTGGAGCCCTTACAACTACATATGTCAACAAGACCTGGGTGTCCTATGTTTACTTTATGGTGGAGAAATAACTTATTCATCCAATAGGATATATGATCAGTGTCTTCCTAGGAAAATAATTTGATGCCATCCAGAGGAAGAAAAAAATTAGCTCTTCATTATGTCTTATCTACTAGATGCCCTACTTGCTTCTACTAAGATCCTAGACATCAAAAATTGGTCTCCTAAAGGCAAAACCACCATCTCCCACCACTACTCAAAGTTACACATCTTCAAGTATAGGAACCACATGTAATTCATTTGTGATTGTGTATACCCTACCTTGGTGGAGGGTATTATAGAGTTTCCCTTGCCTAGAGTTCACCCATTGATCAAGAAATATGTAGAGTTGATGGGAGATATTTAGTTCTACCCAAATTGCATAGTGTTTTGAATTGAGGGAATTTTGACTCAACCATATAGATTAATTATCTATGTACCTAACAAGTTGGTATTATAGGAAATTTCATCTCAAATAATCAATAGTGTTGATGGATTTTATAAAGAGAAGTGGAAGGGCCTCCTCCATCCCTTTCCTCTAATAATCTGAAAGACAGTGCTACATGATTAGAAGTAGGTGGACACCATGTCTAGGCATAGGGACTCCTTTGGGTTCCAATTAGATGATTTCAAGTAGTGGGATCACAAGAATATAGTGGGCCCATATTTGAATAATAATTAGTTTCTAAAACCTATGTATGTGCATCAACTTGGTGTCCATGACACCATCTACATCAAGGCAAGTAACTTTGAGGAAGTGTTGACTAGAATCAAGGGATACAACATTAAACTTGAGTATAGATTAACAAGTGATGATAAAATAGCAAGGGATATATGGAAAATACATCCTCTCTAGTATCATTTATTGTTTGGACCTTCCATACCACCTCAAGAACAACCTCAATCAAAATAGCCACAAACCCAATGGAAAATTATATAAGAACATGGCAAGTAAAATATAGAAGAGAGACCTAGAGAGGGACCCTCATCCTTATCCCTACCCCAAATGCCAACATCTCTAATTGAGAACTTAGAGTTGAATGCCCTTGAGCCTAATGAAATGGTAGAGGGTGCCCTCAAAGACCTTGCTGAAGCTTATGGTTCTAAAAAGGAAGAAACACAAGCTAAATAAGGTGAAGTTCAAATAGAGTAGGCTAATTAGGAGGATAGGGGGAAGTTGATTACCTTTGACATAGTCTTAGTGACACCCAGGAAGAGGATAGTAGAGCTGGAAATTATCCCTATTAGATAAAAGAGGCAAAAGTTAACCCTCACTCATCCCATGAGTGAGATTAACTTGTTTAGTGAAGATTTCCCCATTTATGGACCAATCATCCCTAATTAGTTTGTGTATGGAAAGATACACAAGATCCCTTCCTAATCCTACTCATGGGCCTTGAATAACATTGTCAACATTGATATGCATGAAGAAATCAAGGTATGGATTAGGACCTTAATGAAGGAGTAAGAGGAAAGAAGAATTATTACTCCTATAGGCCCAGATGAAAATAAAATAGATGCTCTAGGAGTATAAAGTAGCATAAGGATAGAGTTCTCACAACTTTGAGAATTCACAGAGACATCCACCACTATGAATTTCAATCTAGGGATTGTTATATTGGAAAGTGTCACTACAAGAAAATTCATAGTGAGAACTAAGGATTTCACTTTCTAGAAGGTTAACCCTTTACAAGCTTAACCCTAGTTAGAGGGAAACAACTTGGTGAGGTTCCTATCCATGAGGAAGATATTGAAATCCTATAAGAGGATTACTCAGCCCAAGTTAGAGCTGGCATTAAGGGCATGAAACAAAGAATTCAAAATCTAGAAAAAGAAAAGGAAAAATTAGAGACATGGGCCATTTTATCGATGTTCAATTCCATAATAAACATGTTTGAAGCATCATTATTTGATATGTTTGATACTTTAAAATCAATGAGGTTGAGGTAAGATGCATTAAGCCAAAAAGGTGAAGTGGCTAAGGGATTAATAACATAGTTGTAAGAGGTAGAGACAAGGATAAGAGATCTCATTAGTATTTTGATCAGAGATAAAATACTTAAATTCAAAACCATCATCCTGGCCCACCTAAATTTTATATTGGAGATAGTGGTAGATAAGATTTAGAGTCTAAGGGTGTGGACAAAGAATTTAGATAGACTCCTAGTTGATGATAAGTAATTAATTACTAGAATTAAATAAATCTTGGGAATTATGCTAGCTAATCCTATCAATATTATAGCTTTAGGAATTATTGATGATGTAGAGTACAAGCATAGATTTACCTTTGTGATGTAGGAGGTAAAAAACAAAATATAGGGTAAATAAGGTAGTGATAATGGTAGGATTTTGGGCATGATCTTCATAGTCAAGGAAAAGATTGCAGAAGCCTAGAGAATCAAAGAATCCATGGCTAGATATGATAGGAACCTAGATGAATTAGCTGATTAGGAAGAGGTCTACCTCCTAAAGCTAGTTGTGGATCTAGAGCTGGTCAAATAGTAACACTATAAAGCAATGGATCTTCAACAAGAGCAATAAGGAGATCCTTTGGAAATGGGCCCTCCATCTTAGTTAATATTCATTTTTTTACAACATTGTAATATTTGAAATAGGGAACATTATTTTGTAAGGCATATGCTAGTCTGTTAGCATATTGCCTCTATGCCATTCTATTTTTGAAAAGCAAGTGTATTCTAGAATTTTTTGAAGAAGGATAGTTTTCCTTATCTTTTGTATAATTGTATCTTATAATTGACTAATGTAATACCTTTCCTTTCTATAAAAGGTATGTATTACCATCTTGTAAAGGGAGAATTTGGAGCAAATTTTGTATTCTTAGATCTATTAATACAATCAAGTAATTCTGCAAATATTGTCCATATTTGATGTGTCAATTGTTAATATAGATTTTCTCTCAATTGTTAGTTTTATGTCTAAAATTTGAATAGTTTATTTGAATTGTGGGTTGCATCTTTAATCACAGGGTTTCTAATTTGTGCATATGTTATATTAGTTGAAGGATCCTAGATTTGCTTCACTTCATTTTGCTTTGTATGCAAATGTGCACTTGCTATTTAATTATAGTATTAAATATTTACAAGAAACCTATTTCTTAATTGTGATTCATTACATTATCCTTCAAAGTCTACCTAGTGTATATTGAGATATGAGCTTAGTCTATTTTTCACTATATATCAGTTTGAATTCATACTCAATTACAATTAAAGCTTTATCATAATATTTGATGTTATGATAATTAATCACTTGTTTTATTTTTTCCTTACTCTTCTCATTTGATCCTTTTTTTAACCAAATCACTTTATTTTATGTTTTATTATGAATATCCATCTAGATTATTTTGTATCTTAAGTTTTGATCATAATTCACTAAGCATTAACATAGATACTAGCATTTCACAGAGAATTGGACCATGATGGCTCTGAACCATTAATTAATATAAATTTTTGGGGATAATTAAACATTTATTTTCTATTATTTCACCACATGTAACATTAATTTTTCACAACCTATCACACATGCTCTATATTTTTAGAATTCTAAAATGAGAAGTGTTCTTGAACACTAAGGACATCTATGGTACACATAGAGGCATCAATAAAAGGTGAGTATAAGGGTTTGAAGTAGATGATCATATTAAAATAAAACTAATAAGGTAATATCACACTCCATGTGACTTTCAAGGATAAATAATAGGGAAAATAATGAGATTTGAACCTTCTCCTATAGGCAGTCCTAAACCCTACTTGCAACTTACAGACCTAGTAAACTAGTTTTGGGAAACTTGAAGGTTTGAATTTTTTTAAACAATGTCAAGCTATGATATTTCATAAATAAAATCCTCAAGATTTTTTATAATCCTCCATAGTCTCAATTTTTCCTTATGAATGAGGGAGATGCCCTCTATTTTGTCTCAAATAGAGGGTACTCTTTGATCAAAAAATCATGTAGGTTAGTAGGATAAGAGTAATAAAATGGGTATAATACTCTTAGAACCATTATATAATTATTTTAAAGTATTAAATAAATAGTAAAAAAGTGTTTTAATTCCTACATAGTCATTGGGATCTTGCAGGTGGGTTATACACCCAGTCACACTTAGACTAGGTCTTTAAGCCTATACCTTAGTGACCTACAAATCCATCCAAAATTCCAAATGAACATTAAAAATTATATTATGACTATAAATTGAGATTAAAATACTATTGTGATCCATTTTATATAGAGAGCATCACAAAGATGGTCAATTTGACCTTAAACCATCTCAGACCTATCAGGAAAACATGAGAAAGCTTGAGATGCCATGTTTAATTTCTCACAACTATAAATACAACAATAATGAGACCTAAATAACTTGGGTATGGTTGAATGGGGTCCTATACCCTAAATTTTTTGAATTTTTTAAAATTTTGGATGTTAAAATTTTATAAACAATCCTTAATAGTTCAAACTTATTAAAACCCTCCTAAAACCCTATCTATCACCCAATGGAGGAAATATGATGGGAAATTAATCTAAATGTGATAAAGTGGCCATTAAATTACCTTATACATGTTTAAAACTATCCTAGACTCCATTTCATACACCTTGGTCATACTATCATCTGCATAGAATAGCTTAATAATGTGTTTTTCATAGGAACTAGGATGTTTTGTAGGTATAGAGGAGGATATTCAAGTAATAAACATTAAGGGATATATTTATTTACTTTTTTAAGATTCTAAAACTCATTTAATTCCATAATTAATCATGAAAACATCTCTATGAATCCATTCATGGTAAATAGTCTAAACAGATACTTAGAAATCAAGATGACTATACAATGATGGAGATGAGAAGTGTTCTAGGAGTTTCATTGAGGTCTATTTAATATATCAGAGGAAAAAGGAGATTCATTTGATTTTTTATCATATATTCAATTAATTTATCTTAACAACTTCAATCTATTTGGATGACAAGTGTGAGGACTACCTACAAGACTAGTGATAAATGATTGCAAGTAGTGATTGATAGATGACTAAGATGAATCCATAAGTTAGGGATGATTTTATGATATGAAATTAACTCTTATATACAATTTAATGATATAAAATATGTTTTAATTCTCCCTATGGTAGTTTTAGACACTAAATTTCACTCCTCACCATTAGAAGGTAGTTTCAAGCAAGATAATGAAGGATCTATACCAACTTGAGGAAGATGCTTTATTTGAGATTGACACATGTTTATATCAATTTCCTAACTTATTTTCCACTTAATTCCATGTATTTTTAACTATTTATTAGTAATTCACACCTATTCTTGTGAACTTTGATCTTCACTTCTTCTCATTCTTCTTATAAGTTTTATAAATTCAAGCCTTTTTAGCTTTCTATTGGATCCACAAATTGTATGGTTAAGATCTAAAATTTTTGACACCTTATTTGAATTTGAATAAAGTTTAATAGGTTGAATAATTATCTAAAATATATTACTTGAATATGTTAAGTTGTTTGTGTGTTGGTAAGTGATAAAAATGCTCTCCTTGCTTCCATGTCTACTCTTGCATGTTTGTGTGAATGAGATTTGTTATAACAGGTTTCATAAAGTGTATTATTTGTCAATTTTGTCTTGAAGTGTGAGAGGTAATATTAGTTTCTTATATCTGAACTTATTTTCACTCACCTAAATATAGGCATAGTTATCTACCTCTATGATAAATACTTATGCTATAAGGATATAATGTTGAGTTTAGTTTGAGTTGTTTTCTTAGTGTATCACCTACAAGGAAAGTTTTCTTAGTGTATCACCTCGTTATCATAGGTCATATTCCATTTTCACCCCCAATAGTGATTATCTTAGTGTGGTGTGACCCTAAGATATAAATCAAGGGAATTATCCCTTTTAATCTTAGATATCTATCTCTTGTAGTGGCTTTTCTATGAAGGGAAATAGTTCCATGTTGTCCTAAAATTGATAAGGTCTACTTGACTTATCCAAAGTGAAATTTTTAGGATACAATAGTTTTTTCATGCTTGGTGGGACATGAATTCCATGAAGGTTGTTCAAAGTGAATAATGGATTTAACAAGGAGCTATAATAATCCACTTCTTTCAGCATTTGGTAACTCCAAAGTTTCAATCTTGGTTCTAGACTAGTGCACACTTTTCATGCCTAAGGTAAACATAAGGTCTCTCACTAAAGGAATACCTTTTTAATTTCAGGAGATTCCTCTTTATTCCTACAAGGCAAGTATATTTTACAATACTCATCCCTATCCAAAGAGGTTCTATCTTGCTCACAAACCCATAAAGTTTTTTATCCATCCATTTTTGCAAATTCTTAAGGCTTTCATGGAAAGGAACCATCCTTTTGTTCCTTAAATGGAAATATACATCTAAATCTTATTCACTATGATGACATCCCCATATCTTCCCTAAAAAGTGTTCCATCATACATTGATGAGTCTTCCATCATACCTATTGATCATTTAGGAATATTGCTAACTTTTACAAAATCCATCACATCATAAAGGAGAAAATTATAATCACGTTATTGGTTGTCTCCATTAACGGGAAAGATATTGACTAGTATGAAACATTAGTACCTAGATTAATCACAATGTGTGATGAGCTAGGATATGCATTAAGAAGAAGGTTTGAGGATAAGAGTGATAACTTATCACTAAGAGAGAAACTAACCACCATTAAAATGACACCTCAATATGTCATTTGAGACTTCAACACAAGATTCCAAAAGACTTGGCATATAATCCCAATCATGGTAAGTCCAAAATCTAATCATGCCTTCCTTTATTTCCTTAAAGCATTTGATAGTGACATTTTAATGATGATACAATCCATGAGAGGTGATAGTCTACCCAATGCCTATGAGGTGGCCATTAGGATAGAGAATTATTTGATTCAAGATAAAAATATTTCCCCAAGACACCCCATGCCTCTTTTTGTGACTCGAAAACTAATACACCTACTTCTACTCCCATTCTTGCACCTAAAAAAAAGTCTACTACCCCTAGTTCACCAAACAAACCTAGTGAAGAAAAAAGGATGAGAACCATGGAACAAGAGATCCTAAGCTTAAATATAATCATTTAATAGTAGTAGGTTAATCCCTTTAAAAATCACTATTGACATAATCAATCCTACCCAAACTACCAAATTAATATACCTCCTTTCTAAGGTCATACTCAAGGTCAAGGACAACTGGTCCAATCAAATCCATATAGTGGTTACAATTCCAATACTCCTTATACCTCAAGGAGACTAGTGCCTACCAAAAAAAATCTTGCTCAAGAGCATAACAATAAATATTCATTGGATCAACCTTATGATCCATCTCCCTATATCAATGAAGCCTTCAACCAAGCCTTCATGGAGAACTTGGGAACTATGCTAGCTATGACTCAAAATGAAGTATCAAATAGAGGAGTGACTGATGGGAAAAGTACTCAAATGGTGGATGTATTATGAAATTGGTATCAATATGACTTATATGCATTTAATCATCAAGGCCAATCAATCATGGATATAAATTCTATAACTATAAACACAAGGAGTAAGAGAAAGGCTTTTAAGGAACTTCAAGGGATTGTCAATGGTTATCCAATGAATGTTCAAATAATTACAAGACTAGGTATGTCTAATGTCATTCCAAGTTAACAAGTAATTAAAAGATATTATAATTTTAGAAAGGCTTTCATACATAAAAATTATCAAGGTGTAGTTAGTATTATTGCTTCTAGTGGGAAAGCAAGATTTAGTGGTCCTTTCATTAACATTATGGAGTAAATAAAGAGGTCTCAAGTGAATGTATCCATGTGGGATACCTTGGCTATAACTAGACAAGAAGACCAAATATCCTATCCAAATAGAGACAACCTTTCCAAACACCATGAAGCCAAGTGAAGGCCAATCAAGTAACGTTGAAAATATAGAAAACCCTCCTCAATTATATTTATCCATAATTATTGGAGATTATTTGGTGCATAATTGTCTCATCAATAATGGAGATAGTGATTATGTTATGCCTAAGATGGTATCTGATAAACTAAACTTGAATTATGAACCCCATGCCAAAAGAGTGATCAAATTAGATGTGTTAACCACCAAGACCATTTGTATAATTAGATGTTTGAAAATCATTCTCCATGTTTTTCTTAACTTCACCATTTCTCAAGATGTTATAGTGGTTGATGTGCCTCCTAATATTTCACTTTATTTGTCTAGAGATTTCACATATAATATTGGAAGTTATCATACTTTAGATTGGTTGTACATGGGTTTTAGGACAAGATATGGTACAAACATAATAATCAAGTCAGAGCCTTTTTCTAGTTTTCATGTTGAACCCTATGTGATTTACACTTATAACATGAATTTTAATGTGATTGAATAAGATGAACATCCTAATGATAAATAAAATCTAAATCCCTTTAATGGAATATCTAATTTGTATCTTGATGAGTGGGGAACTAAACAAGGTGGATTTGAAGAAACTTTTCTTAGAACTGATATTCTTCATTAGGACATTGATGGAGTCTTTGAGGTAGATCATGATAGCATCCTAGAATAAATTACATTGGGAAACTACATTGTACATATAGATGGTGATGTGAGTAACCCAAGTTTTTCAAGATATGACTGTCCTAATGACCAATCCATTCTACCTACTAAAGAAGAAAATAATCTTGAACTTAAACCTCAATAAAAATAGATGAGATGTGGTAGCAATTCAATGCCATTGTTCAAGAGTTTGAGGAGATTATCAGGCCTATAATTATTCAAAAGGAGTGGATATTTGATAATGAAGATAATAATTTTCTCAATGAGTACAAAGATGAGCTTAATATCTCAGTTAAGCAAAAAGCAACCTTGGTAGTCCAATATCTTTTTGATGAGAATAAAGTAAATTCAGAGACCTCAATTGAAAAATAAATAACCATGGTAAACCAAGAAGTACTTGACATATATAAACATGGTATTGATGCTTTCCAATAGTAGTTAGACACTATTTTAGATGTACATGAAGATGAGAATGTTATAGTGATCTCCAATAATCCAATTGAAGACTATTAAGTATATCAATTCCTAAGAAAGTTCCCACGTCAAACAAGTACTTTAGTGATCTATATGGAGTGTTATTAAGTATTCCAATTGATAAATTTGAAGTATAAGTTACAACCATGTTAAGTCTCTTTATTACCTCCACAAACAAGTTTTCATTGATAAGCATGCACCATATGAGGATATATTTTATTAGAGAAGAAAGGATGCAAGGAATATTGTATTTTACCCTAATTAAATCAATGTAGATGATGTTTCTTCATCTCAAAGTGTTGAGGTCTTATACATATTAGGATATGTGTGTTTCCTTTCAGTTGGTTTGTGTTTTCCCCAAGTGTTCTTGAGAATAGAAGTGTGCCTTGTTGATTTTTTATTTATTTTGTGTGGTGAGTTTTGAATCCTTCCATAGGAAACACATGTCAAGAATAGTGTATAGGCAACCCCATATCCCAATGGATAGGATAAGGCTACTAGTTTTTGGCATAATAGGCTTACCACCCCTAGGAAATTACCAAAATGTTGACCGATTTTGAGCCTAGGTCAAAATAGGTCAACCCCTCTATATCCAAAATTCCTATAGGGTTTTTCCAAGGTCATAAATATGTTAGTAATGTTTAAGAGGGTAAATTAATGTGTTTCACCTTAGTCATTTTTGTCATTAATCTTAATATTTCCTTATGCCACCTTTTTAGCCTTTATAATGACTTGTACAATTTTTAAAAGAATACAAGTGTGTCAAACTATTTTGCAACATCCAAGATGTTAATTTATATGTCAAGAGTTAGTTTGGTAATTGATAAATGTAGGTTCATCATGGAAAGGAAGAGATAATAGTAGTTTCAAATAATTTAAAGGTAGTTGTATGGTCAAGTATAATCTACTTGGCATGTTGAATCTTAAGGAGGATATATATAGGATCTAATAGTATATTTATATAATCAAAAAGTCATAACAAGTTTAAACCTATAAAAAAACTATTTCATATTCTCCATTTCTCTCCTAGACAAGTCAAAATAGGTCAACTGATTTGCTTTCAGTATGGATAGTAGGGGAGGAGTTGAACTGAATCATTTTTGTGGGACTTAGTAGCCTTCATCTACTTCACTTTCATGGAAATATTTATAGTTTTGGTGTGAAATAATCTATGAACCATATATAAGAAGGTTAATGATTATTTTTTTATTACATATCCCCATGGCCTCATTTCTTCTTCTTTTTTTGGATCACCCTATGAAAATTAATTAGTGTATGTGTCCTTGACTATCTTGACCTTACCTTTCACAAGGTTTTAAATCATTTTTACTTGTGTAGAGATAAATAAGTAAGAATAGATACCTTTTTTTAAGTGGAAGGCACCATTAAAGTCTGCAAGTAGTGTTTCATCAATTATAGAGTTCACCCTCATGTGAATGATTTAAGGACAATTCTAAAATGTTTGTTTCCAAACTCGTAGAACATTATTTGATTATATTCTTTATGAAAGTATCGGTCTCAATAGTTTCCCTATGAAATGCAAAGTCTTAAGATACTTGATATAGTCAAGTAGTTTTATTACAGACACCTCTAGGTTTCATGTTTAAATCTAAAGGATGATCAAGAAATGAGAGAGAGCATAATGGTGTTTGAGTGTCTTGAGCCTCACTAAGATATAAAACAAACCCCATAGAACTATTGAAATTTCATAAAGATGATGACAAGTTACTAAATTGACACACAATAATGTATTTGATGACATCTACAGACAACCTCAATAGTGGTTTGATAGTCAATACAAATGAGGTAGAGGAATGTTGATATGAGGATGGTTAAAATCACTTGAAAACTTCATTAAAGTCTAAGAGGATAGAGAAGACAATTGTGATAATGTTAAATCCATTACATTGAATACATAATTAAGTTCATGTTCACAAATTGGAAAAGTTTCTTATGAGCCTAATTACCTTAATATCTTTGAATAAGTTTTTTGATCAGATAAGGAATCACATTTTGGTAATTGTCTATGTGTTTTGTGTAAGTTTAACCATTTCACTCTTTTTTATTGAATGGAGGTATCATCTCTCAACATGGAGGGAATATTTATAATTCAAGAGGAGCTAATAGTTGGATGTTTTAAATCCAATAAATATTTCACTATAGACACTTAGTCAAAACTATAGTGCTTTCAGGAAAACTTATAATCAAACTTGTAAACTCCTAGTGCATTGACTGAACAAAAATGGTGGCATCACCTTCAATCTTAAGTTATTTCATATAATTATATGATGATACTTATTAGTTTCAATATGGAATAAAGGGAGTGTAAAATAGGTTTTAATCAATAAAATTTCCATTTACAAGATTCCCAACTCTCCAATTAAGAACTTATAAGTGAACCCTACTTATAACTTGCAGACCTAGTGACTAGTTTTGGGAAACTCAAAGGTTTGAAGGTTTTTTAAACATTCTCAAGCTATGATATTGTATACATAACATCCTCAATAATTTTTATAATCCTCCATAGTCTCACTTTTTTCTTGTGAATAAGGTATATGCCCTTTATTTTATTCTAGATAGAGGGCACTCCTTGAGAAAGAAAGCATGTAGGTTAGTAGGAGAAGAGTAGGAAAATGGGTAGAATAATCTTGGAACCATTATATAATTATGTTAAATGATGAAATAAATAGTAATAAAGTGTTGGAAGGCCTACATAGTCATTGGGAACCTACATGTGGGTTATACACCCATTCACACTCAGACTAGGTCTTTAGGCATAAAAAAGGCCTATACCATAATGACCTCCAAATCCATAAAAAATTACAAATTAACCTTAAAAACTAAATGAGGACATTAAATTTATATTACAAGACTAGTGGGATCCATTTTTCTGTAGAGAGCATCAAACAAATTGTCAATTTGACTTTAAACTATCTTAGACCTATCGAGAAAGCACAAGAGATATCAAGAGGCCAAGTTTAACTACTCAAAATTATATGGACACCAAACACGAGACATCAATAACTGGGGGATGGTTTAATAGGTCCTATACCCCAACATTTTGGATTTTGTTTAAAGTTTGGATGTCAAGGTTTTATGAGCAATCCTCAATAGTCCAAACTTATTAAAACCCTCCTAAGACCTTATCTATGACTTGATGGAGGAAGTATGGTGGTAAAATCATATAAAGGTGATAAATTAGCCATTAAATATCCTTATACATGTTTATAACTATCCTACGCTCCATTAAAAACACCTTGGTCATACTATCATCTGTACTAAATAGCCTAAAACTATGTTTTCTTTAGGAATTAGGATGTTTTATAGGTACAAAGGAGGTTATTCAATTAATAACCATTGAGTGAGGTCTTTAGGTACTTTTTTCAGATTATAAAACTCATTTCCTTCCATAATAAATAATGAAAACATCTTTGTGAGTCCATTCAAAGTAGATAATCTAAATAGACAGTGAGAAATCAAGATGACTATCAAGTGATGTAGATGAGAAGTGTTCTAGGAGTTTAATTGAGATATATTTGATAAACTAGAGGAAAAAAAAGATTTATTTGATTTTTATATCATATATTCATCATGTTTCTTTTAATAATTACAAGCCATTTGGATGACAAGTGTGAGGACTGCCTAGAAGACTAGTGACAAATGACTACAAGCAGTAAATGACAGATGACAAAGATGAATCCATTAATTAGGGATGATTTTATGAAATAATATAATATATTATCTACCTTATCATTATATAACATATTTTTTAATGCTACCTATGAAATTTTTAGACACTCAATTGCACTCCTCACCATCATGAAGGTAGTTTCAAGCAAGACAATGAAGGATCTACACCAACTTGAGAAAGATGATTTATTTGAGATTGACACATGTTTATATTAGTTTCATAAATTATTTTACACTTCATTCCATTTATTTTTAACTATTTATCAAATATTGACACTTGGTCTTGTGACCTTTGATCTTCACTTCTTATCTCTCTTCTTCTAAGTTTTATAAATTTAAGCCTTTTTGGCTTTGTATTGGATCCATAATTGGTATGGAAAAGCCATACTAGTTTTGACACCTTATTATCCTTTGAATAAATTTTAATAAGTTGGATTAATTGTCTATAACATCTTACTTGAATGTGTTAAGTGGTTTGTCTTTTAACAAGTGATGAAAATGCTCTCCTTGCTTCCATGTCTACTCTTGGATGTTTGTGTATGAGATCTCTTCTAATAGGTTTCATAAAGTGTACTATTTATCAAGTTTGTCTTGAATTTTGAGAGGGATTATTAGTGTCTTATATCTGACCTTATTTTCACTCACCTTAATATATTCATATAAATCTACCTCAATGAGAAATACTTATGCTAGAAGGATATAAGTTTGAGTTCAGTTTGAGTTATCTTCTTTCTTAAGTGTAGATACAAGTGTGTTGTGTGTTGTCTTGGTGTATCACCTCCTTATAATAGGTTATTTTATGTACCTTTATTCCATTTTCACCCCTAATAGTGATTATATTAGTGTAGTGTGAGCCTAAGAGAAAAATCAAGGGAGCTAGCCCTTTCAATCCTAGAGATCTATCTTTTGTAGTGGCTTATCTATGAAGGGAGATAGTTCCATGATGTCCTAAAATTGAGAAGGTCTAATTAACTTCTATAGGGTTCAATTTTTATGCTACAATAGTATTTTTTACAAGTATTTTTTATGAACAAGATAAGCCAAGACATGCATATACATAACTTCTAAAAATTATTAATAGGTTAATCCAAAAACAAGCATGTTTATAGTTATACCAAGGATTAAAGTTAGTGAATACATAAGTCCTTTTACATTTTATAATATTTTAAAGATAGAGATATATAACAATTCTAAAATATAGTGTCCCTATTCTGAAAAAAGGAATGGGGTTACATTGGGTACTAAGGCTTGGGGGTACTAATGCTATTTTTATGATCCAAGCCTTCTATCTTTACAAAAATGTTATAAAACTACATATAATATACCTATAAAAGTTTAATACCTATACTTATTTTCTATATTTCCAAACACTTGTGCCCTAGTTAGACACCTACATTGATGAAAGTGTCCAATTGAAACACAAGTGTCTAATTACCTAAAGTCATCTAATTTTTAATTGTAACAAATACCTATGGTTGGTGTAAGTGATTTATTGAAATATATTTACTAAAAGGATTGGTGTAAATACATGATTAATTCTCACTCATTCCTCACCTAGAATACACCTAACAAATTGCTACCTCTCACATGGTAAAGTACCAAAAGCATTTAATCAAGAATTCAAGTGTGCAAAGCTTCCCTATTTTATCTTATTTCTATATCAGTCATATGAATAACACATATACATCTCTAATTTATTGAATGATCATGACATGAGTCATATTTGTCAAGTTACAAGATATGTCACTGTTGTACTTATTTTCCACATATGTTAACCTTATGCACACACAAGCCAACATATTAGGGGAGAAATACATCAATCTGAGGGTCTCCTTAAAGTAGTGGATGTGTATGTAACACCCAAAAATAAATGGCTATTCTAGGTTAGATCAACATTATAATCCCACTAACATATTTTACCAAGGTCACCATGAAGATGAAAATCTATGATTTTGATGATTCAACAAGAATGATAGTTCTTGATGTAGATCTAAATGAACTAGAGTGAAGGTGATATATAACTTATAATATTCCAAGTGGTCACATTAAAATAAAATAGGTATTCCATACTAAATACTTATGTCTAATTCAAATATAAGTGTCGATGCACCCATCTTAGGTCAACATAAGTGTCTAAGGTAACAAAGGTCAAATTTATAAAATTTGATGACTGATCTATAATCCATATCTAGTCTATTTCCAACCTATTATACATTATATATACACTCACATTATAATATAAGTACCATTATTTAAAATTTATTTCAATATCAATTAGTGGTTGTACTTATAATTTTTTAAATCATATCTCAATAATTGAACTCAAAATAGTATTTATCTAAGTTTGTAAATTAATTAGTCTATTATAGATCTATTTATGACCCTTGTGCTTACTCATTTCTATATTATTAACCCCTAAACCCAATTCCAATTTTAGGTTTAAATATTATGATATTTAAATCATTTTCATATCATTGTTTGATTATATTTTTCATTTTATTACATTAGATATTAATTTCTACAGTTATTTTTTGAATCTTATTTATTGTTTCATCTTACATTATAATATAATTTATGATTGTTTTATTAAAAAGTATTACATATCTTATTTTTTTATCCTAATATTTTCATATTACTTACATTTTGTATGTTTTACATTTATTTATTACCCATATTTGGTTTACTTAGTTTTTTATATATTTACTTAAGAGTAATTTTTACATTTTAGTTTTTGTTCTTTTTTACCATGACTTGCTTACTTTTTATATAAATTAAAACATACATAACATGATAACATCCTCATATCAATATATTATAACCATAATGGGTAATAATGTAAAAATATTTCAATCCCATGTAGGAAAAAGGAATCAAAACCAATGAATGTGTGTGTGTGTGTGTGTGTGTGATAATTTTTTTATAAAAAAACATGAAATATAATATATATTTGTGAGTTATATTTATACCACATTAGGTGAGGAACCACACTTTGTAAATTGTGTGTGTGTGTGTGTGTGTGTGTGTGTGTGTGTGTGTGTGTGTGTGTGTGTGTGTGTGTGTGTGTGTGTGTGTGTGTGTGTGTGTGTGTGTGTGTGTGTGTGTGTGTGTGTGTGTGTGTGTATGTATATATATGTATATGTATATGTATGTATATATATGTATATATATATATATGTATATATATATTATATATATATATATACATACATATATATATACATATATATACATACATATACATATACATATATACACACACACACACACACACACACACACACACACACACACACACACACACACACACACACACACACACACACACACACACATATATATATATATATGCCTTTAGAGACCTCTCTACTGTATTAGTATAGGAATACAATCATGTTACCTTCCCATTTAATCTATCCAACTTTATCTCTATCTCATGGATGTTCAATTTTAGTTTTCTCCCATGATGGGTGGTGGTTGTGGAAGAATCCATATACATATATATTTATATGGATAATTTTTAATGTTATATATACATATACTACCATGTTTTAATAAATCTTCTTATCCATAATATAACCATAAAAAAATATCGTATTCTCGCCACCATAGCCCCCATGTAGTAGTTCACTTGTCCACTAATAGTATGTATTATGGGATCCACCATTGTTTTGGTATTGTGATCATGAATCACATCATATATGATCTCATGGTGTGAATCATATATCATGCCTCCCTCCATATTATCTACATTTTATAATCTACAAAAGTAAACTAGATTAACATTATCTCCACATATATCAAATTTTGTAAATTAAATATATAACTAGTCTTTAGCATATATATCTCTAGAAATATAAAATAAATTAATAATTAATAATTAATTAACTTTATAATTATCTATGTGAGTCCTTATATGATGGTTTTTCTATTTAATATACTTCTAAGGACATCCCCCTCATGTTATCTCCTTCTTTAATAATCTTCTAGGCATCTCTCTCATTGTACTACTATGACCTAGTGCCACAATGGACTCGTATATTATTGGGTGACCAATTTTTTTTTTCTAGGTAAATTATCATATATCATAGGATAACTAGGATTAACTCTAACCTTATCATTTTCCCTCCCTTAAAAGTGATACCAATACCATCATTTCCCCCTTGTAGATCAAAATTAGGTATCAACACTATGATGCTAATTAGTACACTATATCCTCATACTGCTTGTGTCTCTCTAAATTAATTCATCTAATGGGTAGGACTGATATTGGTTTTATCTAGTGTGGCTATCTAAACAATCATGTCACCCATGCACAAGGGTGAGTTTTAGACCACCATGTGTAGTGGTCCACAATTCTATCCTTTACCTATGATTATATAATGTATGGGCGTGTGCATCATGAATCCATACTCCCTCGATATGGATTCCATATGATTTAATTTTTCATCACATTTTATAATGATGGTTGTATGGGACCCATCACACCCTATGATATTTCTCTCACATCTTCACCCAAGGTAAGTAGTCCTTAATATCATGTGGTATTTATTATGGTCTCTACAATGGGAAAATATCATATATATAGCATGAAAATAGTGTGATTGGATCCATATTATACATGCATAGCTAATATGTCATAAAAATCATGCATGTGATACACCTAGATTATAGCTTTCATATCATACAATTTGTCCTACTCCACAACAGACCAACACAAGGTTATAATTTTTAATGGAACAATGCCATTTGATTTATGACATAACGCATGTAGGGTAACCAAGTTTATGATGGAATTATAGATGTCTATAATTACTGACACATATATGTTAAAGAGTCTATGATCAACTTATTATCATTGTACCAATATAACTATATGGACCATTTATCTAGTTCTTGATTCTTTGATATGGGTTCAAGTAAAACACAAATCATATGAGTACCCTCAGTTTATAATATTAATATCTCATGTACATCCTACAAGATAATTTCCACCTCCCATATGATTGTGTCCTTGATCTGCATCCCTAGAAACATTTTTATTAGATTTTTTCTAAGAGGAACCTGGAACATATCCATAATGCATAGAAATCAAAGGATAACCAAAAGTGTTTTATCCATGTTTCTAAGTATGTCCAATACATCTTGTATCCAACTCACATCTACAATCCTCTATAGCTATCTTCATCTCTATAAAATTCCAAATAATAGTAATTAGTCAATTTTTTTCTAAAAATATGAAATGAACTTAAAATATAAATAAAAACATCATCATAATTAAATATGGTATTTATTAATTATATATAGGCCATTTAACTCCTACACTATTACATCAAACACTTATATTTTTTAATGCATTGATCATGTATTTCATGTCCTATTACATCAACCATACTTATACAAGATTGACAATGTGATTCCTTCATATGGCATCAAACACATACATATTATATTGGCCATGTTATAAAATAAAATAAATAAATGATATAACTAATTGAAACTATCATTCAATTACGGTTGGTACCATATAATCAAAAAATAATGGACATACCTATATGGTATCATCCATATATTTTTCAATATATGGTGTTGGCCATAGTTGAATAATAATATCAACTAGTTTTATAATTTATTCTAATTTATAAGACACCACATATGGTACTAAAAAAATACATTGATTTTAGACATTAAATTTTCATTGGTGATGCAATAAGATATTGGATAGGGTTACAAATTTTCACTATTTAATTGATTCATCATGGCTAATACAATTATTGGTGGAAATTATTTCTTACTTCGACCCTAATAAATATGTATGGAATTAAATTTTAAACTTATTATTTTATCCATCACCCATCAAAATTTTATCTAAATTTTGATGCTTTTAGGGAAATTTTATCTATTCATATTTTCCTTATTATGTAGTTTCCCTAAATATACTCTATTTACAAAAATAAACAATAAATTCACAACCTACCTACAACTCTTCCCTAGTGACCTCCCACATGTTAGTTTCATCATCCTCCATCCATCATCTCTCATCAAATAAAAAATGGTCATGTAGAGATCGAGGTTTTAAAAATTAGTAAATGCCCAAAAAAATAGCATTTGGCCTATTTGTACCTCCTGATTAAAACTTTGAAATTTTCTAATTTTTAACTTCATATTTCATACTTTCATCATATACTTATTTTTTTTAGGTCTTTTTTATGTACCAAAAAAAGCATTAAGATATTGGAAAAGTAAGGAAGTTTTCAATGATAACATAATTGTTTCTATAAATTTATATTTTTATCTCATTTTAAAGTCTTCCCATTAAGCTTATAGGTTGGCACATTCCATCAGTTTCATCATATATATTTTTATATCCAAAATTAGAAAGTAAAGTGAAGGTACATATTTATATTTGTTTATTTAATTTTTTCTTACAACATTTCATGCTATTATTTAGTGTTACTATGTATCTTTCTCAAAAGATTTTTATAATTTACATTATCTAAACATGTCATGGGATTTAGGTGGGGAATATGTATACATGTAATGTTTTTAATCTTTATCACTTTATTAATGATTTATATTTTAGTAATCATCAACACATCAATCTCCCTAAGTGCACATCCAAAGGACTGCATTAACAAATGGGTGAGGCAAGCTCGTGCTACTTTATGATAAATGTTTGCACATTATTATATCATACCTTAACTATGATAAGTCTAACATCATTTGAGTCTATTTTTATCTTCTTTATATATCTCCTTTCATTTATTTTTTCTAGCCACCCTATATTCCTATTATATTAATCTAGATGTTACAGTCTATTTCTTACTTATCCATGTATTGACCTACTTGATAAATTTTAGAGTCTTTACATGTGATTACAACTATTTTGGATGGGTATATTAAGTTATGAGCTAGGATACATCCCATTTGAATTTATTATCCTATTCAATATTATCATCTTAGATTTTAAGGTCAATTTTGGGTTTGGATTTGTGTGTGTATGGGTTATAATTATCATTAAAAATATGAACAACACTCATTTTATATGCTTGTGCTTTAATTTATACTCTAAGTTAGTGAAGCAGGAGATAGAGGCTAAAATATTATTCTTTGAGGTCAAGTCTTTCTCAATGTCCTTGAAACTCAATATGAGTCATTGTAACAAGGATGTTCCCCATAGTTTTTAGTCCCCAACTATGGAAATATAGGTATTATTCTTTCCATTTGAGGTATTCATCTTAAAACATTCATTGAAAATCTCCACTAAATCTAAGAGGAGGATTGATGCACTAAAAAGTCAATATAAAAGAAATTACCTATATTCTTATTCTCTTTCATTTATTTATCTAGTAGATAAATATACTTTTCTTATTATCATAGTAATATATATGTTATTATCATTTCTTAAGTTCTTATAGCAGATAATATGGTATAGCTATAGGGTTCTTAGGTTTTCCATTATAACCATTTATTTCATATTTCACATATGGTCAACAATTAAACAATTTAACTTTTATTAGTTTAGTGTTAAAACTATATTGGATCTAGGTTACCCTTGTTCATCATTTCATTAAATATGGCTACCTTATTATATCCTTAATACTCATTTTATACCATTGTTATATAATTTATTTATTTATGGATCTATTTAGAGCCACACCTCATATCTTATGCATAGGATTTGAAACCTTATACCATTTAAATTATGTATTGATTATGCTCTACAATATATACATCCACCCTGAGTAATTTCATTGTACTATGCTAGGCTTAAATTATGACCCACTCAAAGATAATTATTGAATTAACTATTATGAGTGGACAAGAGAAACTTAAATCACATGTGATAAAGAGGCCCCTCATTTTGAGGACCTATTGGTGATCCAAGGGCCACAAAACTCCAAATGACATAGCATGGGTAATATGTGATTATTTCCACTAAAGGTTAAAATGCCTCAAAAGTATTCATGTTTTTATTGTTGGTTCCTTTTAAAAATGGGATATTTATAATGTAATGGGTAATATGTTAATAATTAAAAAATATAAAAGGGGGAGAGAGAGTAGGGTAGAAAAGAGGTGAATCCTTTGATTAATACAAGACTTCCAATACTCAAAAATAAGATTATTGTAGGCTAAAATCAAATCATTGGGCACAAATTCTAGCTATTACACAAACTAAAAGACCACAATGATAAAGACTCAAAGGAAAATTGTGTGAACATGAAATCTATAACTCTATTCAAAATAAATCCATTAGACAAGCCTATATATATTTTCACACTATGACTAATGTAAGCCTCAAAATAACAAGAATGAGCTCCCAATTCTAATTAAATCAGATAATTCACAATTTAATTATATATCCACTTACATGCCAATTACATCAAAAAATTATTTTCATATATTAATTATAAAATAAAGATATTTGGTAGACAACTAAGACAAAAAAGTGAGGAAAGGTGAGTGAAATCCTAGCTCAATCTTAACGTAGTTTTGGTACTCAAATGTGTCAACCCTTTACAATAAAAAGCAATGTTGATTATATAGACATGGTTTATCCATCATGGGATGTGATACATAACCAAAAATTAAATTCGCTTGATAAAAAAATTTAAATGATTAATTGATTAAAACTTAGTATTTTATGTTAACACATTAATAAAGGATAATGATCTAGTCATGGCACAATTCCCAGATCATAACAACTTATATGAGGACACAATATCAAATGCATTGTGATCTCCCATGGCCTAATTAACTTGTTAACCATTCTCAACAAGATAATTATTGATCCAAACAAAGACACTTCATTGTAAGGCAATCCTAATTACATGTGTTTATCTTCATGACAATGATGCACCATCCATATGCCCCATTTTCTTATTAAATGATGACAACTAAGAAATATTGGAACAATGCATTGTTACAATTCTATAAATAATAGATCTCATATAATAAACACTTATATTGATGCCCTTTATATTTACATTCAGATCTTTATTATTATGATTTTGTCCAATTTTTCCAATGTTTTTGTGGGGTGAGACCTTGGTGAAAAATACCCTCCAAATTGATTATGTGATTTGATTAATGTAGACAAATGCTCAAGTCCATAGATTTTGGCCATTAGATCTTCTTTGAGTGTGGATACTTAAAAACCAATGGCTCAAAATCTATCATTTGTTCCCCTTTTATCTCAATCTATCATTCATCATTTATCTTATATTCCTCTTATTTTGACCATATATTTTTTATTTCTTTTTCTTAAAATTGGTCCATGATTCCTTCACCACAAATGTCCCAATGAGCTTTGTTCTATTATGGCATGGTTCAAAAGTATACCTAAGTCTCTCTACATATTGTGATAATTTCTTAGACCCTTCTTCTATAGTTTGAGCATTCTTGATTTCCCTCTATGTTTAATAGTTTTAGCATGGTCATTGATGTTTGATTGTCATTGATGTTAAAGAGACCATATGGTACTAGTGCATTAATGACAAAGTGATTTGATTGATGGTTTGGAGAGTGTTTGACTTAAATAGGTAATTGATGGATTATATTGATGGTATGGACATATTGTAGAGACCTTATGGGGTTTTATAAGTGCTTAGAGTGCTTATGGAAGTTAATTAAATTCATCAAAATAGTCATATGAAGGTCTAAGCTCAAGTAGTCTTTTTGATAGATAAAGTTGAGTGAGCAGATTTATGACATCATATTTCACATGTGAAGGTTTGAAGAGTAGTTTGATATATGGATATATTATAATATGTGAGGAGATAATATGGTTAAAATTTATTGTCATGAGGTTGAACATAGAAAACGTTATTAAGGTGCAAAGTTGACCTTCTAGGGAGAGATTTACTAAGTTCCCATACTTAGCCAAATTTTAAAGAAGATATCTATGGTGAGAGTTTATTTGGATCATAGATCTAATGACAATAATTTAATTTGATTTTATAAGGATATAACAACATGTTTAAAATTCAAATAGTCAATATTTCATGTGATAGTGACATTTTTCAAAATTATGGAGCTTGAGCAGCAGATCTAACGATGAGTGTAAAACCTACAAGATAGAGATCAATGATGAGCATGTGATCGTGAATATTATGATCCAATAGAGAATATTGATTAAAATAGTCAATATTTCATGTAGCTATTCTAAATGGTTCAATAAAATTTTTAAAATGGTATAGGGTGTGTATAAATCATGCTAGGATTCCAAGTGGTAAAAGCTCATTGGAGTCAAATAGTCAATGTGCTCAGAAGGCACATGAAAGTGCCACATGTCTTAATCATAGAAGTGTAGATATAAGATAAATGGTGAGAATTTTATGGTAAATACTATGCTAATCTCAAGGATATAAATGGATTATGTTTGTTTATAATTATTAGGGAGCATGAGATGATGTCAAAGTGTCTAATGTTTAACATTAACACAGTGACTGTTGCAATTTTAATATTCAAATTAATGAGGCAAAATGAGTTTGTAGTTTTTGAGATATATATTTTGATCCAAAATGAAATTATTGATGAATTAAAAATAAAATTTTAAGATGACTTCAAGGACATACATAGACACTATTTATAAGGTTTGAATGTTTGTACAATTAAATATATTGAGTTACAAAGTTGATTATGTGTTTGACCATATTGTACAAGAGATCCAAGAAGGATAATTGAAGTGTTATTGTTTGTTTCCTAATGTTTATATACTACATTAGGACCCTATTTTTGTATTTTTTAGGTTTGACCAATCTAACTTCAATATGATCAAAGGCTTAGAAGTTAACTATGTTTATTGAATGAACTAGTAGATTGAATGACCATATTATAGAGGTAAGTTTAAGGTGTTCTAAGTAGATTTGAGGGAAAAAAATAATAATATGATGTCAAGGAAGTCTCAAAGGTTTAATATAAGGTATTTTTTTCATATTTTTATTCTTATTAGATATGGAGAGTTAAAATATCTTGACTATATTTTAACTGTATATGACCAATCTAAGTGGTCATTCTGAGAGAGTTAGTCTGAGTGATTAGATCCTATGTTGAAGTGTCTAAATCACATGTAGGTGTATCATAGGTCATTAAGGTTTCAAAAATGTGATCTAATAATATGTCTATTTTAAATACATGAGTGTTTTCTTCAAAATTCTAAAACTGTGTTTTCTATGTATGAAGACCTAAAGAGCAAGGTAACCTAATTGGTAGGTTCAAGGTGTGAGTTGGTGTTCTAGGTAGCATAGACCCATATGGAAGTAATAAATGCGATATAGGAAATAATTTTATGTGTTTTAACATTGGTAAAGGATGAAGGTGGTCTAATTAGTCTCACATACAATGTGTGAGTATTTAGGCCTAATTGTTTTACATCTCACCAAGACCTAATGGTGGTTTGGGGATAATGAGGTAATGACCAACCTATGAAAAGTTTGGTTCTCAAATATAACATGTTTATGTACCTATTTTAAGTATTTTTTCAATATTTAAAGCATATTTATTAACCAATATGGGTTAAAGTAAGATAATTTTATAAGTACAAGGTCTATTTGGACTAATTATGCTAGTGGTGTAAGCAAGGATTCAAGTAAAGAAGAGAACCTTTAAAAGAGAAATTACAAGTCAATTAGAACCATCAGATTGTGATAAATATTATACATGTTTATATGATCAATTTTATGTAGAAGGACACATAGGTCATTAGACCTAATGAGCCTAGAAGAGGTAGTTTGAGCAAGTTAGCCCTAGAGGCAGCTCGAGAGAGATTGGAGGTGAAGAGTGTAGAAAAATGTGATAATAATTAGTTGAAGAGTAGAGATAGGTGTTAAAGGTCATATTTTTATGTAGTTAAGTGTGTGTTTGGTTACCTAGGGTTTTGGTTCCTCATTGTAAGGTAAAGCTTTATAAAGGTCTAGTTGTTATGGGTGCTTAGCTAGATAGGGGCAGTTATTCTATGTGGGATTGGTGCCTCACCAAACTAAGGGATGGGTTTTCATTGATAAGTGGGTTATATTATAAATTTTGGATCTCATTTTATAGTACTATGCCCATATTTTAGGGTTTAGTGGGTTTTATCCTCCAAGAGGGTTTACCATATATATGATGTGTTCATGTGATGTATGCTCTTATGTATACTTTGGATGTATGTGCTTTCATTTTTATATTACTTGATAAAGTTGATGTATGTTGAACATTTATGATTTATGAATTTAATTATATTATATTGCATTACTAATTCACCCTCCCCTCATGATTTTACCTCTAACAAATAGTATCATAGTAAGACCTTCTTTACAAGTTTAACCACTTGAAGGAGATCCAAGGTACAATATGGATAAGAAATTGAATAAAGAGAATTAAGAGTTGAATGCTCAAGTTGAGGTTACTTATGCTTGTCTAAAATCAAGTGAAGAAATGTGCAATTAGCTCAAGGCACTTTTTGAGAAGTACAAAGGTAAGATGAGATAGTATGATCAAGAAGAAGCTCAGAATAAGATCATGGCCTCAAACTTTAAGGATATTATAGATGGGTGAATCAATATTAATAAGGATCTAGAATCATTGAAGGCAAGCTCAAGATAAAAATATTATAAAGAGAATACAAATATTTTTAAGTATCAATTAAGGGTTACAAATACAAATTTGAGGTCAAAAGAAGTAGAATGTAGACATCTCAAAACTCAGTAAGAAGAAACAAATGCAAAGTTGAGTTCAAAGAAAGGTGATCATGATGAGTTGAAATAAAATATTTATTCTATAAATATTATTTAAGAATAATAATATATATTAAAGGGTGAAATGGCTAAAGAAGCTAAGAGGGATAAAGAGATTATCCAAGATCTCAAAATTTAATTAGAGGTTACAAGTTAAATTATGAGAGATAAAAATGATTAGAGTGTTCAATTGAATAAAAAGATAGAGTCATTGAAGGATGAGCATGAGAAATTTTTTGTCAAGATAGGCAAGATTGAAGAAGAACAAAAGAGATCAGAACAAGGAAAAGAGATCAGAACATGAAAGTCAAAAAGCCAAATTAGGTCAAAGGTAAAATAAAGAAACCAATCAGACAACAAAATGCTTCAAGGTATGAAAAATATTTTATGGTCCATTCTTTTGTTTTTCATATTGTTGGTTATATGGAAAATGAATATGTAAGAATAACTAATTAGTTAAAAAGAGATCATTACCATATTCAAGAATATAGTATGGAAGATATTGTTTGCTACAATTGTGATGATATGGGACATATTGCTAGATTTTACCCCATAATGCATGGTAAAATACTAACCCAGGTATGGAGACCTAAGATATCAATGTTGAGAATAATGAACCTAAAAGACAAGATTTTATTTGTTTCATTTGTTATCAAGTTAGTCATATTGCAATATATTGTATAAATAAGCTCTCAAGTCATAAGAAGGTGCATGGACATCCTAGTGTGATCAGTAACGGTAAATCCTTGTTGTGTAATCCTAAGGAAATGAAGACCAAGAACAATAATTCAATTGAGCTAAAAGATCAAAGTGGACTACCTACTAAATCAAAAGAGGAATCAAATATGAAGAAAGTTCATGAATGCTAAGAGAATGAGTCATCTATCTAGATAGAAAAGGAGAATCAAAATTTAGTTCAAGTCAATCTCAAAGAAAATACTAAATTGATAATTGAGGATATTTTTGAGGTATGTATGGATTGAAGAGAAAATCTTTCTATTGTTGAGCAAGTTTCATGCAAAGAACATCAGTTGTTAATGCCCATCGATGAGGTTATTTCTTCAATTGAAAATTTATGTCATGAATATTTATTATCTCCATATATTGTCAATAATATCTTAGAATTAAATGATAATATTGTAGTGGATGAGCATGTTGCTTCTATTAATCCTAATAATAATAATAACTATTAGTTTAGATGACCAAGGAGGAGAAGGAATATGAGGACTTGTGGGCAAATCATGGTTTCACATTGTTCTAAGATATTATGTGTTAGGTTATATCTATTTAAGTTTCAAGGAGAAACTTGAAAATAACTAATAATCATGGTGGATACCATTTGAGCTTTGGTTGATGTTGCAAGATAAGAAAGATATTTTGAAAATGTGCATGGCTAAGGGGGAGTAATGTGTTTTATGTAACTGCTTCAAAGTGTTATGATGGAATGTTTAGAAGATATATTAAGGAACAATGATTATAAAGTCAATGTTTTGGTTAATATTTTATGGATGTTCTATTTGGTCAATATGGTTAAGAATGAAGCTAGTGTGTGTGCTCTAAGTAATGATCAAAATGCCAATCTATACAAAGGTTTCTTTTCAATTTGATAATATGCAAGATGTGTTTAGCTAAGGGTGAGTAACTCATTTAGCTTGAGAGTATTGAAGAAGATGTGCATGATGTAAGGGGGAGCATATTTAAAGATGATTTATTCATGATAGAAGTGTGAATATGTATTCTACAGTTGTGAATTCAAGAAGATTGACATGATGACTTGATCAAACAAAGTCATGTATTTTGACAAGGTATTGAATCTTCATGCATGAGCAAAGAGAGATTATGAGTTATATAGGTAGATAGGTCCAAGGATAAGAAAATCCCAAGTTCAAATTGTTGTATGTCAAAGAATAAATGACATAAGATGGAACATGATGTTAGGGGGAGATTTCTAAGCTCTATGAGCAATTTATCAAGTCTAAGGATCAGATAAGTCTAAGTTTAGATTAGGGAATGTCAAAGGGGGAGAAATTGATTCATATGCTTGAAATTTTGTAAGTATTTTGAGCATCTTAAAAAGTATTTGAATACACACATGGTGTTAAGTAATGATTTTTGGCATATTAAGGAAGAGACCCTTTGTCATTAATGTCAAAGGGGGAGAAAGATCATAATAAAGGATTTAAAATGAATAAGAATTTATTATGAGGGTGTTTTTCCATCAATGACAAAGGGGGATATTTTTTATCATGGTCATTGATGTTTTATTGTCATTGATGTCAAAGAGAGCATGTGGTACTAGTGCATTAATGACAAAGTGATCTAATTGATGGTTTGGAGAGAGTTTAACTTAATGAGGAAATTAATGGATGATATTAATGGTATAGACATGTTAAATATATCATATGGGGGGTTATAAGTTATTAGAGTGATTATTAAGGTGAAAAAAAATCATCATAATAGCCATATGAAGGTCTAAGCTCAAGTAGTCTTTTTGATAAATAAAGCAAAGTGAGTAGATTTATGATGTCATATTTCACACATGTGAAGGTTTCAAGATCATATTTATATATGGATAGATTACCATATGTGAGGAGATCATATGGTTCAAATGTTAGGTCATGAGGTTGAGTGAAGAAAAAATTGTTAAGGTACAAAGTTGACCTTCCATGTAAAATTTTACTAAGTTCCCATACTTAGCCAAATTTACAAGAAGAGATCTATGGTGAGCATTTATTTAGATCACAAATCTAAATATGAGTATTTAATCTAAATAGATAAGGATAAAATGGTGTATTTAAAAATAAAATAGTTAAGATTACACATGCTCGTGACATTTGTCATAATCGTGGAGCTTGAGCAGTAGATCTAATGATGAGTGTGAAACTTGTCAGATAGAGATCAATAGTGAACATGTGATCATGTAAATTATGATCCAATAGAGTATATTGAGTAAAATAATAAATATTTAATGTGTTTATGCTAAGTGGTGTAATCACATTAACTTAATGGTACAAGGTGTGCAGAAGGCACATTGGGATACCAAGTGGTAGAAGTTCATTAGAGTCAAATAGTCAATGTGCTCAGAAGGCACGTGAAGGTGCCAAGTGTATTAATCATGGAAGTGTAGATATAAGATCAATTGTGATAATTATTAGGTAAATACCATGATAATCCTAGGTATATCAATGTATCACATTTTTTCAAAAAAATTAGGGAGCATGAGATGATGTCAAAGTGTCTGATGTTTAACATTAACATAGTGACCATTAGAGTTTGAATATTCAAATTATGAGGGAAAATTAGTCTATATTTTTTTAGCTATATATTTTTATCCAAGATGAATTTATTAATATATTTAAAATAAAATTTTAATATGACTTTAAGGTAAATCCAAAAACATTAGTTAGAAGGTTTGAATGTTCGTAAAGTCAAAGATATTGAGCTCTAAAGTTGACTGTGGGTTTGACCATGTTATACAAGTGATATAAGAAGGCAATTGAAGTGTTATTATAGTGTATTGATGTTTCAATATGAAATAAATATTTTATATTTTTATATACTCCATGAGGACCCTTTGTGTGGATTTTTGAGGTTTGACAAATCTAGATTAATATGAATAAAGGCTTAGAATTTAATGGTGTTTATTGAATGCACTGGTAGATTTAATGGCCATCTTATAGAGGTAAGTTGAAGACATTTTGAGTATATTTGAGGGAAAAAATGAATATTAATATGTCAAATAAGTATTAAAGGTTCATGATAAGGCATTGGTTATCATAGTTTTCCCTTGATCAGATATGGAGAGTCAAAATACCTTGATTGTATTTTGACTATATATGACTAGTCTGAATGGTCATTCTATGAGAGTTGATTTGAATTCTTAGAGCATATGTTGAATATTAAAAATAATTTATAGGTTTATAAAATTTCCTTAAGCATTAATCCATATGATCCAATCATATGTCTATGTGAAATACTTGAGTGTTTTCTTCAAAAGTTTTAGACTATGGTTTCTGTGTATGAAGCCTTGAAGAGCAAGGTGACCTAATTGGTAGGTTCAAGGTGTGATTTGGGGTTCCAAGTAGCATGGAACCATATGTGATTAATCAAGAGTATATTGTAAATATTTTTGATGTGTTTAAATAATATTAAATGATGAAAGTGGTCCAAGTAGTCTCATATGTAACATGTGAGTATGTAGGCCTAATTGTTTTAGGTCTCACCAAGACCTAATGGTGGTTTGGGGATAATAATGTAATGAATAACCTATGAATATTGTGGTGATCACATATAATGTGTGTATTAACATATTTTAAGTGTGGTTCAAATATGTAAATTATCTTGGTTGACTAAGATGTATTAAAGGAAGAGAGTGTTATAAGTACAAGGTCTATTTGGACTAATTGTGCTAGTTGTGTAAGCGAGGATTCAAGTGAAGAGAACCTTTGAAATATAAGGTAAATGTTAGTTAGGACCATAAATTTTTAATAAATATAAAACATGTATATTTGATCAAGTTTATGTAAAAGGACACATAGGTCATTAGACCTAATGATCCTAGGAAAAGGCAGTTTGATCAAGTTAGCCCTAGAGGTATCCTGAGAGAGATTAGAAGTGAAGAGTGAATAAAAAGGTGATCATCATCATTTGAATAGTATAAATATTTTTTCAAAGTGATTTTTTTGGGTAGATGAGTGGTTACTCGATTAACTAGGGGGTTTGTACCTCTTTGTAAGGTAAATCTTGCTAAAGGTCTAGTTGTTGTGGGTGTTCAACTAGGCATAAGCAGTTGCTCCTTGTGGTATTGGTGTCTTGATAAACTAAGGGATGGGTGTTCCTTGATTAGTGAGTGCTATTATAAATTTTAGATCATGTTTTATAGGACTCTATTCCATTTTTTAGGGTTTAGTGGGTTTTATCCCCCAAGAGGGTTTCCCATATATATGATGTGTTCATGTGATGTATGATCTTATATATGCTTTGGATGTATGTGATTTCCTGTTTATGTTGCTTGATCAAGTTGATGTATGCCAAATGTTTAAGAGTTGGGAATTGAATTGGATTATCTTTCATCATTGATTCACCCCCCTCTTATTGATTATACCTCCAACATAATATTTTATCCCTAAATAAATTTTGAGATCTACAACTTAGCTATTCTACCTTCAATCTCTATAGTCGGCCAAAAAACTCATCTTTGTGACTAGTTTTACTTAGTCATTGAAATCAATAATAAATTCAAACCATCATTTACCCATCCTCTTATTATTTTTTTATTCCTTAAATTTAGAGTCACTAACTCTTGACATCATCATTCATTCACTTAGGCTCTTCTCTATTCTACATTACAATCTCCAGATCTTACCATTTGTCATTCATCCAATGTATCTTTAATCTTTGGTCTACTTATTATTTTTATCACTCTCCTTAGGTTCAAAATGCATGGGATGTCACCATGTGGTGACATCCTATGCCTTTGGCCTTTAAGGTCATCTACAATGATTGAATGTATTCGGTTCTAAAACTTTGACTTCCCAAAATGCAATCACATGTCATAATCATAGAATTCAGGGGGTCTTAAAAAACTTATAAATATGAAATTATATGTTTCTTGAGATCTAAATTCATTATATGTGGACACATGTCACCATCATATAACTTTAAATCCTAAAATACTTTGGAATTATTCATAATACATCCCTTATTTATTTATTTCCACCTATTGGTTTGAATTCTTACCACCTAAACCTTTAACTCTTTTTATTTTTTATTTTGACATCCACTTGGAACTTTGATAGATTGATCTTTGGACATATGACTACCTTACAACTATTAGGGTCTTTAGGAAATATTTACTTTGGAATTACTCAATCCATACCATGACTACTTGATATTATTCCATGTGTCATAATCTCATATGGTCGAGGGTTGAAATTCTTTAGACTATTGGTTATAATCGATGAGCTTTGAGAGCTTGATATTATGACACTTATCATGATCTCAGTAGGTTGGGTAGGAAGAGAACCTATGAGATATGTGTTACTTATTCAAGATATAAATTCTTGATATTATCACATTTCATCATCCTAGTAGGTCATGCTTGAGGTAATTTTATAACTATAGACTTTGTAACTACCAAGTCCTAAGTGTACTAGATTGGGATAATTGTTGAAGATTGATGACTCATAATTTGTGATGATCTCTATGAATAAAGAGAATGGAAAATTATACTCAATAAAACATTAGTAATTTGGTAAAAATAAAATCCTTATAATTATGAATAAATATACTGGAATGAACCATGTAATGACTCACTTTTAAACCAGGTGAAACGTAAACTAGATTCAATCAAACATGAAATTTATTAAATAATTGAAGCCTAAAAATCTAAATAAAGCTGAATTTAATGAATAATTGACCAAAAAATAACCAATATAAGTGGATTAAATAAATTTAAAATTCAAATGAATATGTCAACATGAAAACATGATCATTTATATTACAATATGAACTACATATGTACAAATCACATAATATAGTCAAAAAATTCAATGATGAAGCATAAGTAAAATGTTTCAAAATAAGACCACTTAAATTAATGATAAATATAATGAACCAAATATATAATTTAAAATCAAAAACTTGTAAATATGATAATAAATAGTAAAATTATCATATAATAATCCACATTTTACCTCACTTTTGAAATTGCATCAAGAATATAGCTCAATGATGTATAAAACCTGTGTCACTTTAGAAAAACTTGAAAGGTTAATTTTTTTATTTGATATCTTGACAAGGATTTTATATTTATGTTAAATGAAGGATCAAGTGAATATATTCCAAAGTTATCAAACAAATCTCACTCATGAGCTAGGGACTAAAAAGGGAACTAATCTTTAAAATTTGAGTGGCATTCATAAATGAGATCATACCAATATGTAAGAATCCAAAAATGAAATAGATATACTAAATAAAGAGGTTACACATATGAAAAATATTAATATGTGGCATGTTATACCCAAAAAATGGTGATATTTATATTGAGAATGTTATTCAACATTCAGAACCTAGACTATAAATCATCAAACCCAACTAGAAATAAAAAACCACAAACAAATCCTTTAGAGAAAATTAGAAATATGAAAGCACTAAAGTTTACCTCAATATGTGACATGATAATTATTATATCTATCAAATACCATCAATTTATTTTAAGAGTGATTGATTCTTTTATATCTATTGAATTTAAATAAAGAAATTTAATCTTGATTAAAATAATTAGAATTTCTAATAATGACAATTTTAGATGTTTGGCTTGGAGAAAATGGCATGAACATTTATCTTCTACCAACTAGGAATCTATATCCTTAATAGATATACCTTTTTTCTCACTCAAGGCTTTTCTCCATTGCCAACCAAGCCAAAAATCCTGTGATGAAGATTACTTAAATCACCATTTCAAGGACAAAATTTGGATTTTGTATTTTGTTGAATCTCCCTTTGATTTTTTTTTTTAAAGATTCCATTCTCTAATCCATTGAGGGTTCATAATCAATACATGGGTGTAATGATATACTTAGAAAATTCATAACTATTAAGACAAAGTTAAATCAATTCAGTGTTTCCATTTCAATTCAATAAGGAGATTAAGTATAGTTTGAAAGTTTCAACAAGAAATAAAATGTTTCTAAAATTCACATATTATTTTTTGAATTATAAGCCTTCAAATTCCATAAATACACAAAGAGAATTTTAGTAGCTTATGTGACTATTCAAGGATGATTCACATTTTAATTTCCAAAATTTAAAATTCTCATATTTTATCATCAACCATTTCAAGTTCCTAGCCTATAAGAGTATGAAGACACAAAATTGATTTAGAACACTACTATGTAAAATGATATCCATTATTTCATGTCTAATTATCTTACCATGTTGATTGTATGTTCCTCATAAAAGGAAAGAATAAGATATAATAGGTAATATTCAATAATTATAAATACTACCCTTTTAGAAACCAATTTATTATGATAAACATATGAATGTGTATAATTAGTTTTAAAAAAGTCACATTACAAACCACTAAAAGGTGAAATACATAAACCAACATTAAATAAGTCAAGGAAAAATAAACAATACTTGAAACAAACAAAATAGAACAAGGAAAAAAATCAGACTAAACTAAAGCAAATATTAAAGTAGGAAATAATAGCTATAAAAATGCAAAAAGTATGTACATTGATGTAAAAACAATAGAACTAAACTACTTTGGAGGGTAGGTTTAGAATCCCAAATTAGCATGATTTTCACTTACTCTTAGTAGCAATTTCCTTTCAATCAGTGTCCCTAAAAAACCAAATATGTATTTAAATTCACTTAAAATATCTTTGACTTTCCTTCCTAAAAAACCAAGGCCATTAGAAAGAATGTATTCAAAATAACTATATGTCTCAATCCTAAAATTAGAATCAATCAGAAAAAATTCAATTCAAATTCTTACTAGATAAAATCAAGATATCCATATCATAACACATCAACTTAAGAATAAATTGAACCCATGACTGGACAAAAATAGGAATCATTTTCATGAAAAATAAAGCCACTTGTTAAAACAACATTCACAAGTGAATCTAACACTCCTCTTTTAAATAATCCAACATCAAGATATATACTTGTTATGCCCTTATCTATTGGTGTGTCTATGGATAAGTGTGGCCAACTTGTGGATTATATACCTCTGTTATTTACTTTTTACATTTCTCTATATTCTTAGATAGGTTAGCCTATGGAATAATCTTGGCTAAGTAGACTATATATAAGAGGTAGTGGTTAGTCTTTAATAATCATGTGAAGTATTTATATTAGTGCATTGTTGTGGAGGTTTCCCCCTTGAAGTGGCTTTGCTATATTATCCAGTATTCTATTCTATTATCAATTATCACTATGTAATCTCTCATATTTTCTTATTCAATGCAATATAAAATCATTATGTGTGAATATAAGTAATTTCATTACAAGTAGTATCATATATTTGATTTGGGTAAGTTTCCTGCAACATTTTTTTAATATTTGGTGAGGTGTGGCTTCTGGGAATAATGAAAGGAAAAAAACATAACTTGCAATCTGGAAAGAATTAATTTTTTTCATCATTACAGTATTGCTCAAAATGCTTTTTTGAAAAAAAAATTTAAAAAGAGTCTAGAAAAAAATTCCCCTTGCACACTTGCAGTCGTTAGATTCATCTCATTGAGATGATCATAATGGTATATTCTATTGGTACACTTTTTTGGTACCAAAAATTTTAATCTATTATACAAAGGTAATCATTGGATTCATCTTGACAAAGTGATCACAATGATACCACTTCTTGGTACACTTTTTTTAAGGGTTAAAACCCTCCTAGGGTTTATTTATGGTAGGCCCTTCAACTTGGGGAAGAAAAGGGGCACCAAAAACTCCTAAGACTCCTACCAATGACATGGAATTTGGAACTTCAAATCTAGTGATTTCTCAGATTCGAGAGGACATAAAAAACTTGGTGAGACATGATGACTTTGTTGTAGTCCAAGCTAATGTTTCAAAGATGCATGAAGACATTAATGGAGTTCACAATGAATTGTAGTATATCACTACGTAATTGGCTACCCTCACATCTCAATTTTAGCCTAACAACCCCCCACTTTAGTATTCAAATCCTCCTCTCAACAATTCCCATACTAGTATGAAACTAATGTTTCCAAAATTAGACATGCTTAATTTTGATGGTAAGTATCCTCTCACTTAGATTAGCTGAATTGAGAATTTATTTGAGTTGTATCAAACCCCTTATTCTCAGAGGGTGATGGTGGCATCCCTATATATGGAACCTGAGCAATTCATTTGGTATCACTATTTATGTGCTCAAAAGAAAAATAATGGTGCTTCTATTACATGGACTATTTTTATTGAGGAGTTGACAACTCATTACCATAATAATGTCTCTAAGAACTATTTTAACCAATTTGTCAAGCTATGAAAAATAGGACCTGTGAAGGATTATATTTAGTAATTTTAGAATCTCTCTTTGTAGGTGTAAAATATCACTGAGAGAAATTTGATGGATCTATTTTCGTGTGGCCTCAAAGATATCATCTAATATAAGGTTTGAATTTTTGGCCCAAAATCTATATTAGAAGTTATCCCTAAGGCATGCATGATAGAAGAAAAAGAGATGGTCAAAACGAAAACTTTCACTATTGGTCATGATCATAACTTTCCAGCACCATCATTTCTATATCCCACCAGATAAACACAATGACAAATTGAAGAGAAGTGATCCAAAGGGTTGTTCTATGGTTGTGACATCAAATGGAGCAAAGACCATCATTGTGCTAAAAAGAAGCTATTGTACATTAAAGGTGCCAATGATGATGAAGATGATGTAGAGGTAGAAGTTCCTAAGGAGGAATATAAAGACTCTCAACCTACTATTTCATGCCATGCCCTATTAGGTATTATTACTCCCCAAACTCTTAAGGTGATAGGTTTCCTTAATAAATATAAGGTCACTATCTTGATTGATTGTGGGAGCACACACAACTTCATCCATAGTAATTTTGTTGCTCATTTGAACTATTTCATTTATCTAGCTCTATAATTTTAGGTTATGATTGTAGATGATAGTATTTTTAGTTATTCAGGAAAATGTCATAGTATTAAGTTGGACATGGGAGACTACTTATTAGATTCTCTTATGTTTGTTATTCCAATGGGTAGAGCTAATATTATTCTAGGAGTCCAGTGGCTCACCACTTTGGGCACTATTGAGATGAATTTTCAAGAATTATTCATGCACTTTCATTATAAAGAAAGGACATTTGAGCTAAGAGGATCAAAGGATAAATATCCCTAATTTGTTAAATCCCATCAAATGACAAAGATTCTTTATAAGGGTGCTGAGGGATTTGTAGCTTGTATTTTTTCTATGGAAGTATAGACAACTCAACCATATCCACCTCTTGATATACAACAAATAATTGATTCTCATTTCATTATTTTTGGATACATTTCAAAAGGACTTCCACCTAGCCACATGAATGATCATGTTATCACACTTATTCCTAGCAGTACACCACCCAACATTAGGCCATTTAGGTATCCCTATGCCCAAAAAGGTGAAATTGAAAATATGGTATAGTAAATTTTGGATGTGGGACTCATTCACCATAGCTAAAGTGAATAATCTTCACAAGTTGTCATGGTGAGAAAGAAAGATGACACTTAGAGGATGTACCCTAACTACAGAGAACTCAACAAGTACACTATCAAAGATAAGTTTATAATTCCTATCACTAATGATTTTCTTGATGAATTAAATGGTTATCTTTATTTTACCAAGTTAGATATGCATTTTGGGTATCATCAAATTAAGATTTATGATGAAGACATATCCAAAATTGCTTTCAAGACTCATGAGGGCCATTATGAGTTTTTGGTTATGTCTTTTAGCCTAACAAATGCACCATCTACTTTTCAAAGTTTGATGAATACTATTTTAATCCATTTTTGAGTAAATTTGTTTTGGTATTTTTTGATGATATCCTCATTTATAGTAAAAATTGGGTAGACCATTTGCAACATGTGAAATAGGTACTCTCCATTTTGGAGCAAAATCCATTGTATGCCAAACCTTCCAAATGTACTTTTGGGGCTAGTGAGGTTGAATATTTGAGTCATTTGATGTCTTATGGAGTGAAAGTGTATCCTAAAAAAATCCAAGCAATGGTGGATTGGAAAATTCCTAAGACACTCAAGTAACTTCAAGGATTTTTAGGGTTTACTAGTTATTATCACATATTTCTCAAAAATTATGGTAGTATTATAGCCCCACTTACCTCTTTGTTAAAGAAAGACTCCTTTCAATGGACTAATGCAGCTACCTAAGCATTTGAAAAATTAAAATTAGTTGTGTGCACTACTCCAATATTGACCACTCCTAATTTTTCTAAGACTTTTGCAGTTGAATGTGATGCATCTAGGTATGGTATGGGTTCTATACTCATGTAAGAAGGTAGACCACTGGCATTTGAAATTAATCAACTCAAGGGTAAAAATCAACACAAAACCATCTATGAGAAGGAAATGATGGCCATTTTACATGCAATCAAATAATGGAGACATTATTTGATGTGTCATCACTTTCAAGTAAAAATTGATCATGATAGTCTTAAATATTTTTTAGAACAAAGGTTTTTATCTAAAGAATAATAGAAATGGGTAGCTAAGATGCTAGGATATGATTTTGAAATAGTCTACAGAAAAGGCAAGGACAATGTGGTGGTAGATGCACTATCCAAAAAAGATGAGTTAGTTGAAGTAGCGTTATGTGCCATAACCATTTTTCAGGTAGATTGGATAAAGGAAGAATGATCAGAATGGGAACATGATACTACTGCTCATGATTTGATTCAAAACCTTCAACAAGGTTTAGATGGATTTTTAAAATTCACATGGAAATTTAATGCATTGTGGTACAAAAATAGATTGTACATATGTATGAATTCTCTTCTTAAACAAAAAATCCTTCAAGAAATTCATGTAACTCCAATTGGGGGTCATTCAAGATTTTTGAAAACCTATCGCAGGATCAAAAAATATTTTTTTTTGGGAAAGTCTCAAGGGTGATGTCCAAAAATATGTGGTTGAATGTATGATTTATCAATAAAACAAAGGTGAAACCATCAAAAATCTAGTTATTTTATAGCCTTTATCTATCCCTAGCTAGTGTTGGGAAGAGGTATATATGGATTTCATTATAGGGTTACCAAGATTTGATGGTCAAAATTTTATCATGGTTATTGTAGATCATCTTAGTAAGTATGCTAATTTTTGTTCATTATCTAAACCATTTGTTGCTAGTACATTAGCTTTTAATTTTCTCAATATAGTTCAAAAACTACATGGGACCCCTAAGATCATTGTCAGTGATAAAGATCCCATTTTTATTAGTAATTTTTGGATTGAGTTATTTACATGTTTAGGCACTCAATTGGCTCATAGTTCACTTATCATCCTCAATATGATAGACAAATTGAGGTAGTCAATAAATGTCTAGAAGGATATCTCTATTTTTTTTTTTCTGATAAACAAGATAAGTGGGTTCATTGGCTACCACTTGCTAAATGGTGGTATAATACTTCTAGTCATAGTTCTTCCAAAATGTCTCCTTTTGTGGCACTATATGGATACTACCCTCCATCCATCACTTAAACCTTAAATTTCCATGCTAAGGTTCATGCAGTTAAAGAACATATTCACCATCAACAGGAGGTCATTTCAAGTTTGCATGAAAATTTAGCCATGGCCTAGAATCACATGAAGCAATAAGAAGATCAACATAAAAGTGAAAGGCATTTTGACATTTATGATTGGGTCTTTAATCAATTATATCCATACAAATAGATGTCATTTAAGCAAAAAAAAGGATAAAAAACTATCTCCTTAGTACTATGGGCCTTATCAAATCTTGCAAAAAATTGGTAGTGTGGCCTACAAGTTAGATTTTCCTTCATCCACTCACATACATCTAGTATTTCATGTATCATGCCTAAAGAAAGTCATTGGACATAGAGTTACCATTCAAATAGAATTACCAGAATTGGATGAGTAAGGTAGAGTTATTCTTGATCCTGAGGTGATCCTTCAATGATGCACCAAGAAACTTCATTCTAGATCAATTATAGAATACCTGATTAAATGGAAGAATATACCATGTGAGGATGCCACTTGGGAGGATGAAACATTTGTGTAGTGATATCTAGATTTGCCACAATGTTGAGGGTAATATTTTTTTTAAAGGGTAAGGGCTTGTTATGCCCTTAACCATTGGTGTGTCTAGGGATATGTGTGGCTAACTTGTGGCTTACATACCTCTTTTATTTACTTGTTACATTCCTCTATGTTCTTAGATAGGTCAGACTATAGAATAACCCTTGCTAAGTAGACTATATATAGGAGGTAGTGGTTAGTATTTAATCATCATGTGAAGTATTCTAATATTAGTGAATTATTATGTAGGTTACCCCCTCAAAGTGGCTTTGCTATATTATCGAGTATTCTATTCTATTTTTAATTATTACTATGTAATCTCTCATATTTTCTTATTCTACACAATATAAAATCTTTCTATATGAATATCTAAGTAATTTCATTACAATACTTCCCTAGGGATTACTATAGTCTATAAATATAGCTCTTGTACTCACATCTATAATAAGAAATACATTAGACAAGAAATCAAAAAAAAATAACCTAATAAGGAGGAGGAATCATAGCTACAATAAAAAAACTACTTGGTGTTTTAATCAAAATAGGTTACCTAATAATCACCATCATCTTTATCTATCAATTTATCATTTAGACTTGGCATTCTAAGATATATTTTAGGTGTTTTGACCTCTTCACAACTAGTTTACTTAGTGATGAAATGTTTCATTCTTGACTTTGGGTAATCATAAAATTGAATGAGATCATCATATTCCTTTCTTTCTTCTTGTATGGGTTGATTTGGATATTTAAATTTTGAATACTGAATGAAATCATTGTCCTCATTAGTACTATAGTCTTTTTTTGAATATAAATCATGATTTATTAAAGAAGCTTGGTGACCTTCAACCTCAAATTATGAAGACTTTGTTATAATGTGGAATGAAAAACTTCCTAAAATGTTACTACATTGTTTTAGGAAGCATACAACTCTTATTTATTTAATATCTTATCTTCCTTATCTAAAAGGTGTTTATATTATTTAGGAATATCATAATATGGTGTTTTAACTATTTAAGACTTAATAAATGTAAATCCTAGGTTGTTAAAGGTCTAAGTATAGTAAACTAGGGTATAAATATGCAATAAATATAACCAATAATTTTTAATAGAATTGACTTAGTTTAACCTTTATTAAAATAAAAATAAATAATGTAAAAAAATATTTAGATGGAAAATGATTGAAATGGAAGATCTAGAGGCTACAAACTAAGATAGATATTGATCTAAGTGTCATGGATATGATCCATGTATTAAAAACCCTCCTAGACAGTAACTACCTAATTGAATAGTAGCACCATGTGGTGCTAGTGTCCCTATTTTAGTGTTAGTGTCCTCTATGTAGAATTATTTTGAGATTTTGGGTAAACCTGTCTTTATGTCTACCAAGCATGTTCCTATACACACAAGTTTTGGATCTCTATACATGAACTATTTTGACTAATTTTATTTGTAAATCCTAAACCTCCATATTTTTAGGGCATCCAATTAGAACAAGTAGTAAAGTGTTTATTAGTGGGTTAGGTTGGACATTCTCAACACCTTGATATGATGAAAGTTGCCTACATACCAATACTTTGAAGAGGGATCAAACCAAATGTAGATATCCCCACCTAAGTGTTGGTGAAAGTGTAAGTGAATTTAGTATGAATGTCATCCTGAGTGATTTGAATGTTATTGAGACTATAAACCTGAGTAATCTGAGCTTTAAAATGTTGTAGATGGTTGAATGCAATAGGGAAGAATAGGGATTGATAATCTTGATTGTGTACAACTTGTTCTAAGTTTGTTTGTGTAATTTGTATATGATTTACATATAGTGGTTAGAGGGATACAAGTCATGTATATAAATTGTTCTAATATTTATGTGGATCTTAAAAGAGGTCTATGTTGACCCTAAGGGGATGATCATTTGAAGAGATGTCCTTTGTTATCAAAATGAAGGAAAAGGATAATAGTACCAAAACTATGACACTATCACCGTGGGGTACTATTGTTCATATTACAACACTAGTGTCCAACTGGTATAACCTAAGGCAATAAGGGCTAAAACATTATAATGAGGGTCTAAGACTACTTTAGGGATGTTTAAGGATACATGTGGTCTGTACAAAGGCTAGGTAAGTATCTAAATAGGCCTTAAAATAGGTATAGCACTAAGTTAGGGATGGGTTGTCTAAAGTAACACTCTTAGCACTCAAGTGTCATTTTTAGGTGATTACATTTGCCCCTCATCTATTATAGAAATGTAGTAGATCAAAATGATTAGGATAAGGAGGAAAAAGCATACTTGGACTTACTTAAGAGGTGAAGCCTATGAATCTAGATCTGAGTATGTAAATCATCCTCCATTCTATATCCTACAAATAAAATGTGCATAGCTCATTCCCTCCATAAGAGATATCAAAAACAAAGACAAATAGAGTAAAGAGATAAGAGAGAAGAAAAGAACAAATACATCACACTATGTACATGAACCAATACATAAACCTAGTAAAAACCTCTCTATGTGTGTAGATAGTGATTAATTATTGATTAGATTGGACTAAGTTTATGTATTGATCAAACCCCATGTGTGGATGGCTCAAGAACTCAATCTAGTTTTGAATCCATCATTTCCCACCCCTATTTGGTGGATCATGACCTGTGAATAGCTTGTATTGGACTGATGGTGTATCTAACCCTCTTATGTATGTGGATCAAGAACTAAACTATTCTATGAATCCATCATTGCCTACCCATATTTAGTAGATGCATTTGAAACTAAAACTATGCAGTGTAACTTGAGATGTGTAACTATAATTAAAACTATGTATGTCATCTCTACAACCACTTGAGAATATGAGGTGTCTATGGGCCACTCAAGAATGCCAACCAATATAGATGGAGTAAGGCATGAATGTAGTGTTTAACTTGGAACATGATGTTGATGTGTATAAATAGAGAATGACATGGATTTTCAATTCTATCTGATTAACCAATGTATAAGTGAGCACACAAAAATAATGTGCCACACACATGACCCCAAAATTGATATTTGAGTATATGGATTTTGGACTGACTTGAAATAATATATATTTGATAATTTGAACTAAAATGGTAATGATCGTGTCATGCATGATGCCCCCAATATGAGCAAAATAGTACAAATCTAAGCTAAACTGAGCTAAAACTAGTAATTTATAAGTAAACTTATGTAAACCTAGACTATACCTTCTATAATTTTTTGGCCAATCTAGAATTTTATGAAATTAAGGATAATGGATAATAGCACCATATCTTGGATAGTATAACCATGTGGCACTAGTATCCAGATTTGGATGTTAATGTCCAACTATTTTAATTTTTATGCAACTGAAACTATTCTTTATGCCACTATCTCTCACTATGTTTTGTTGAAACTAATTTATATATTATGAACCTATGTGTTGAAAAATATACTTTGAGTACATTTAGATATCCTGATATCTTTGTAAAACCCTTATGAGTACCCCATATTTTGAGTAGAGTTGTTGAAGTTGTGCAATATTTGTCCTTAAAATAAAAATATCTACAAAATGTGTTTTTGTTAGATCATATATGATATCTATGTAATAAACCAATATGATGTGCATACATAACATCAAAATTTAATAATAATCTAAGCCTAAGTTTTTAGTGCATGATGTATGTTAAGTCTAGAATTCACAAGGATATCATGATACATACAACAATGTATATGAACATACAATATCAGTAATAACTAAGTAGATACCTAGGGGGATTGGGAATGATGTTCATCATGTCACCCAAATACAAGGGGGAGATATATGAGGTCCCTCATGGAATCTAAAAGTAAAGTGTGTAATAGGCAAGAAAAAATTGTCATGACCATGATATATAAGATAAAGTATACATACAACACACATCAAGCATGAAAATTAGGCCAAGGGGACACAATACAAAGTATATGGGCACATGTCACTAAATATAAGAAAACAAGACATACAAGGACATTTCCACATGTGAAAAAAAATTAAGTTGGCTTAGAGCCACATGAAAGGACTTTTTCAAATGTTTGTATACATAATTAGGAAAGCACACACAAGTAAATGGACACATGTCTAAAGCATACATATAATGAAAATAAGTGGCATAGATCCATAGAGAAATGGCATATTAAAATTCCCTCAAATATATGTAAAATTATAAATACACAATCAAGTCCAAACTAACAAATCTGGAAATGAAAGTATGCATGAACTTGTGGTAAAATTATGTATAAGATCAAGGATATAGATAAGCTAAGTCTAGAGTATTAGTAGTTGATATTGAATATGAGTAGTGTAGGATTATCAATATTAAGATATAATAATGCTAAATATGTGATGTAGAGTTTAACAAAATATAACCTAGCAATCAAAATTATGTATAGGATTCCCTAAAATGGGTGAATGTATCAAATGAGGAATTTATGTATCTATGTACATGCCACCAGTGGGTAGATAGTAACAAATTTAGATATGTTTAGTGGACATGGGTCCTATAGGTAGCTACAAACACTTAACAAGAACAAGTGAAGCATGTATGTGTGATAAAAACTAACTAGTTACCTATCCCAAAGAGAATCAAAGAGGTAAGAAATTTCCATGGTTTAGTAACTTTTTATATAAATTTTATTAATAATTTTAGTAGTCTTGTTACACGAATAACAAATTATATGAGAGGAAAAAAATTTACATGGACAAGGTTAGTAATAGAAAGGTTTTAGTTATCAAAGAATAAAATTATAGAAAAGCCTATTTTAGCATTACCATATTTTATCAAATTATTTGAGGTTGATTTTGATGCTTCATTTATGGTAATTGGTGTTCTGTTGAGTTAAGAAGGGAAGCTAATATCATATTGCAATGAGAAATTGAATGAGGTAAGAAAAAATTATTTTGTGTATGATGTTGAATTTTATACCATTATATAAGCATTAATATATTGGAGGCATTACCTAGTGCCTAAGGAGTTTATCTTATTTATTTATCGTGAGGCTTTGAAGTATATGAACATTCAAAAGAAGTCAAATAGTATTCATGCAAAGTGGGTGTCTTTTTTTTAGGGTTATACTTTTGTTGAGGTACAAATCAAGAAAATAAAATTAGGTAGTTGATGCCTTTAGGAGGTGAGTGGAATTTATAATTAATATGGTGAGTGACATATTTATATTTGAATTTATTAAACAAGTATATGATATTGATTTAGATTTTGGTAAGATAGTTGAGAAATATAATAATCCATTAATAGTTGATAGAATTAATATTTATGAAGAGTATATTATGTAGGATGGTTTTCTCTTCAAAGTGAAACAATTATGTATACTAATTTGGTCTCTAAGATATAATATAATAAGATAGATAACATATGTAGTACCTAGAAACTATAAGAAGTGTAAACATGGCAATGCATACAATCTATAATTTGTATTTTCTAAGTAAATATTTGAATGCTTTTGTGTTTTTGCATATTATATTATTTTTGTATTTTATGGATATAATATATGTACAAGTAACATGAAAATGAAAATATATAAAAGGATCAAGAGTGAATGAGACTATTTAAAGGAAGGGACAAACATACTAACTGATGAATCTCATGGGAGACTCAGTATCAATGTGGGTTGTGTAAAATAAATGAACAATAATTGTGCATGCTATATGAAAAGGTAATTAAGGTAATAGAACCTATTGTATTCAGTAATATATAGTTGGAACTACATGTGGAGTGGTGCTAGTAATTTTTGAAGCTGATTCAGGTGTCTTGTTAATTTTATGTGTCTTAGGGACCCATCTAATAGAAGATGTTATATCTGGCATGGGTTCCTTATGTTGAAAACCTTAGGAACTCAATAAAACCAATATTATAAGGAAAGGGGTAGAGGGATTCCCTATATAATCTATGGCATATCTCTAATGTAGGGGTCTCTCTAATAATGGTATTTATGGGAGAGTACGCATACGTGGTAATACTATAAGAGTAGACCTCACCTACACTGGTGGCCCAACTAAAGTCTTTGGTGTACCAATGGAAACTAATTTTGGAAATAGAATTGGTATTTATGGTCTATCTAGTATTGTAGTATGATACACACCAATGATATTGTGTATGGGGTGTGCATCCTTTCTACTAGTGTAATAGGATGTTGGTGGTGGATGTGCTTGATATGTATAGTGAACACCAGAATTGATGTCTATATCGTTATCTATATGTTTTGGAAATAGATAAAAAAAATATTTGTAATGCCTTAACTTTTATTTTTTTAATTTTAGGTGCCACTATGGGTGTACCCACATCAATGATGTTGGCCTCTATCAAATGATGTATCTTTGTTTCAAGCTGATGCATATGTTTTTAATATGTCATGGTGTCCTATGATATTTGTAGAATGTATTTTAATTATATTTATCTAGAATAGGTTGTGTCATATCAACATATTTTATGGGAGGGAGAGACATGACATTATATTCTAGTAACTATTGTAAAACACGTGTTGGTAATTTTGGAAGGTTGGTTAAAACTCTCAATGGAGGAGATGATAAAACCAATTGAGGAGGTGACTTTGAAGATATGTTATATGTGGCATTTGTATCACTCTTATTTTTAATGTCCCATACTTTATATGGAGTCTTATTATAACTATTATTAGTTGACTCTGATCCACTTGTATATTTTAATTTTCCCATAGAGAGAAGCTTGACTTCCCTTTTTTCACTATGTGGCATAAATTTATGAATGTTCAAAAATTATTGAATAAGATAGGTTCATGTATTTTTGTTAGTTAAATATATTTAAATATGTCTTGGATATCTATATCTTCCATGGGGATAGTCATCTTTGAAAATATAGTTTTATATCATAAAACATATTCTACAATGGGCTCAATGGATTTTTACTTTAGTTGTGCTACTTGAGCATATGAGATCTTATCACTGATGTTAATTTAAAAGTTTGATAAAAACATATATGTGAATGTATTTAATGTGGTGACAAATTGATTGGTAAGATCATGGAACCACTATAAGGCATAGTCCTTTAGACTATGTGAGAACAACTTAGTAAGGATTCAATCATTGCACACATAGTCCAAACATGCTGCATAGAAAGATCGTATATGGCTCTTTAGGTCACCCTTACCATCATACAAGGTAATATTAGGTTCCATGAATCTAGATGTCAAAGGAGTTACTTCTATGTGATTTTCCAAAGGTGTATGTATAATATACATGAGAATCTAAGGCATATAATGTAAATCCCAAAGTCTATCTCTAAAATTCTATAAAATATCATCCTTATTGATAATAAGATTTTTATTATTAAGTGGGGGGAGAGTTTCCTAATTCCCATATTATGTATTATTTTAATATTTATTGTATCGCTCATCTTGTACTTTATGATTTGGATATGAAAGAGTGATAGGCATAACTTTGCTAAGTGTAGATGCATATACATGATGACCATTACCATATTTAAAAGATGTTTTACATGTAATTTAATTTTTAAATAATTTTATATTTTCACTTAGGAACTTATTTTGATTCTATAATTATGATATTATATTGATCATACTAATAATTTGATCCCTTAAAGTCTCACAAGTGTAAACAATGGTTGATTTTGATTGAATATATAGGCATACAACCTATAAGGGAGAGGTAGAGTCATGGATGGGCTGAGTATGGGAATTAGTAACAATACTATGGGCTATGTCATCTTGTGGATGAGTGATAACATGTACATGGTTAGAGGGAAGTAGCTATCACCCTTATGGAGATGAGGAAGAGAAGAAGATTCTTTCATGTGAATACAATATGACATTGAAACTTGAAACATGGTTTTTAGGGTATTAAATTTATGTATTGAGTCCATTAAACTATATTTTAATTGATCCTCTATGTATGTAAGGATTTTTTTCTTAAGTAAATTCCACATAAGATAAAAATAACATGTTAGAGATAGAATGAAATATGGCATACATTTAGCTGATAGAAAGCACCATGTACATATATGTTTATGCCATATTTGAATTCATTTTAAATGAAAGGAAAGAAGCATGCAAAGAAGATAAAAAATTTTGTATTAAAAATTGATAAACTTCATCTATCATTATTATCATGGTTAAATGAAATACAAATATAAAAATGTAGGGATCTGAAATCTGAGTGTGGGTATTAGATGGATGGATATATTCAAATTAAGTCATGTCCACCAAATATTTTAACTATTTCAAACTTAATTAATGTAAGTATTAGGTTGATAAAGGTCTAACTATAATAAACTAGGGTAGAAATATGCAATAAATACACCCACTAATTTGTAATAAAGTTGGCTTAGTATGACCTTTCTAAAAATAGAAATAAATAATGTAAATAAATACTTCACTATAAAATGACTTAAATAGGAGATCTTGAGGATAAAAACCAAGATAGAGGCTAATTTGAGTGTCACAGATAAGATCTACTTGTCAAAACCCTTCCTGGACAGTAATGCCCTAATTGGATAGTAGTGTTATGTGGTACTAGTGTCCCTATTTTGGCACTAGTGTCCTATGTGTAGAAATATTTTGAGCTTCTAGGTATACCTATGTCTATGTCTACCAATCATATTCATATGTTCATGAGTTATGGATCTCTATAGATGAACTATTATGATTGATTTTATGTGCAAACCCTAAACTTCCATGTTTTTAAGGAATCCAATTGTCACTAGTAGTAAAGTATGTTATTAGTGTGGTAATTTAGACATCCTAAACACCTTTCTATGATGATATTTTCCTACATACCAATACTCCAAAGAGGTATCAAGACCAATATATTTCTATCCACCTAAGTTATGGTACACGTACAAGTGAAGCTAGTATGAATCCCATCTTGAGTGATTTGAATGTGATTGAAACTAGAAACCTGAGTAATTTTAGCTTAGGAATGTTATATATGGTCATATGTAGAATTAGACTAGAATGAGGATTTATAACCTTGATTATGCACAACTTTTTATGTGTTTTTTTGGTAATTTGCATCTAACTTACATCTAGTGGTTATAAGGCTAAAAGTTATGTATATATACTATTCTAGTGATTTTGTGGGTCTTAAAAGAGGTATAAGAAGACCTTAGGGGGTTTCTCATTTGAAAATATATTTGTTAATATAAAAAGGAGGGAAAAGGACAATAGTGCCAAAATTAGGAAACTAGCACCATGGGGTGCTATTGTCCCTATTATGGTGTTAGTGTCCAAGTGGAAAAAATAGAGGCACTAAAGGCTAGGATGTTGAAATGAGGATATAGTAATATTTTATGAATCTTTATGGATGCTTATGGCCCACATGAAGGATGGATAGTTGTATAAATAGGCCCTAAGATAGGTCTAATCCTAAGATAGGGATGGGTGGATTCAAGCAACACTCTTAGCATCAAGTGTCATTTTTAGGTGATTATATTTGGAGCATTCAAATCTTCTAGATCAATCCTTTCTAATACCCCATACTCATGATATAAAATTTCTTGGGGAATACTAAGATCTGGACATTTATCATTAATACTAACATAAATAGGGGAAACTAATTTAGATTTGGAATCAAGAAAAATGTCCCTAACAAAAGAGGTCAATTCTAACCAACAACTATAGAAACCATCTATTTCCTTCCATAATTCTTAGTTTTATTCTCTTCTAAACTTAAAAATGTGTATATACATGTATTTAGAGTGATCACCATCCTCAACTGAAGAATCAAAATCAATATAATTATAAATAAGGGATTTATCTATTTTATTATTTTGAAAATAACCATTAGAATTATAAGTACTTACCTCATGATCTTGTTAATAATAAATAAGAGACTTATCTACCTAAACTTTGATGAATGTGCTTTTGGGAACATGAAGTTCTGTAACTACCAATTATTTAAGAGTTAGATCATCAAATACAAGCATATTTTATCTTTTAAGTCTATTTTAGGCCCACATATATCCAAATATTGGGTGAAAGACACACTAATAGAATTAATAAATTGACCTTGTTGAATCATCTCATTGAATGTATGGATGGAGGCCACATAATAAAAGGATACTTTTGGAGGACATCATAACTCTTCCTCGTCTAGCTTCTCCAACCCAAAAAATTATTATTCTAACTGACTACTATAAGCCTCAAATTCCTTAGAAAACAACTTATGATTGATCAAATAAGCATGGTGGATATAAATCTAATTATGGGAATACTCTATTGGAACAACATCATTTTAGCTATCAATTTCATCCTCTTGCTAAGTCTAGAGTTTTAGTTATTGTTGTAAATTTAAGATTTATATTTTTATGTTTGTAATGTGTTCCTTATCTTCAATCATATCATAAAAATCATGATCCATTAAATCATATGGAATATTATCCATTGTATTGATGGTGATAGGATCTTGGTTCTTCTAATTATTAGCTAAGACATTGAAGAAAGGGGGAGAATCTTCCACTAGACTTCTAAATTGAAGTAAGAATTGATTTTCTAGAATCTTATAGTTGGTAATAGAGTTGGGTGATAATTTTTAATCCTATTCATATGATTATCCTTTCAAATTAAAAGTAAATTTTCTATAAGCCATGTTTTTAAATTTCACATTCAACACATGCATGGCTAATCTTTAAGCGATAATGTGTTCCTTGGTTATTTTTGTATGAACATTTTAAAAAACTAGGAGGAAATTAAAAAGGATACTTAGGTAAATCATGTTGAGTTTCCATAATTTTTATGTCTAACTCAATAACCCAATCCATTCTATAATAGATCTAGACCTAGTGGTACTTACAGTGCGGTCCAAACTATTTTCAAATAAACAACAAATAATAGAACTTTAAATGGATTAGATCTATGGTCTTCCTTATCTTTCAAGAAATTTTAGTGTGACTTTAAGCACACAACTAGATGATTCAAAAGGATAACTTTATGAAATTTAAAACTAATGGTAAGATTTCATAGGTTTAGGATTCAAAAGACCACAAGATCAAAAATATGGTGCTAATTTTTGTTACTTATTACTAAATGGGTAATAAGAATTAGAAAGAAAAGATTTGGGGACATAAGACTCAAAAAATTAAAATTTACAGTGTTATAATAATTCCTTCTTTGATAATGAACCTTAAACAAATTCCAATATCCAGAGGCTTAGGCCCTCCTTCTAGCCCTAGTTTCTATCAAGCTAAAATTATGACCCTTTAAAAGAAAATTATTGAATTAACTATTATGAGTGGACAAGAGCATCCTATATAACATGGGACAAATATTCCCCTCATTTTTAGGATCTATTGGTGCTCAAAGTGCCAAGAAACTTAAAATGATATATCATGGGTAAGATATGATTACTTCTACTAAATATTCAAATGGTTTCATCAAAGGTATTCAAGTTCTCACTATTAGTTCCTTTACCAAATGGGATACAATGTAATGTGTACGATGTTCCAAATTAAAAAAATATAAAAGGGAGAGAGAGAGAGTATGGAAAAAAGATGTAAATCCATTCATTGAGATAAGACTTCCAATACTTAAAAATAAGATTATTATCAGCTTAAATTAAATCATTGGGCATCAAGTCTAGCTACTATAGAAACTAAAATACCACAATGATCAAGACTCAAAGGAAAATTGTGTGAACATGAAATCTAGAACTATATTCAAAATAAATCCATTACATAAGCATACAACTATTTACACACCATGACTAATGTAATCCTCAAAATAACCATATTAAACTCTCAAATCTAATTAAATTCAATACTACATAATCTAATTATATATTCACTTGTAAACCATTTGAATATATTACTTATAAAATAAATATCTTTGGAAGGAAACCATGAAAAAATAAGGAGGAAAGGTAGTTGAAATCCTAGCTCAATGTTAACAGAGTTTTGGTACTCAAATGTGTTGACCCTTTACACTATAAAGTATTGATGCTTATATTAACATGGTTTATCCATCATGGGTTGTGATTCAAAACCATAATTTTAATGATATTGTTACAAAAATTAAATTATTAATTGATTAAAACTCAATCTTTTGTGATAAAACATCAAGAAAGGATAATGATCTAGTCATGACACAATTCCCATATCATAACAACTTCTTAGATTAAGACATAGTCCCTAATACACTATGAGCTCCCATGGCCTAATTAGATTGTTAATCAGTCTCCATAAGCTGATTATTGATTTAAATAGAGACACCTCATTGTAATATAATACTATTTTCATGTGCTTATTTTCATGACAATCACACACATGCCATATGTACCATTTTCCTATTAAATGTTGACAACAAGGTAATATTATAATAATGAATTATTCTAATTCTATAAATAATAAAGCTCATAAAATAAAAATTTCTCTTGATTCCATTTTTTTTCCATTTAGATCTTTGTAATTCTATCTTTTCTCAATTTTTGAAATGTTGTTCTAGGGTGAGAAATTGATGCAAAATCCCCTTAAAGTTGATTATGCATTTTTGTTATTCTACATGAATGCTTGAGTCCATATATCATGGCCATTAGATCTTTCTTGACTATGTATACTTATAAACCAATGGCTTAAAATATTTATTTTGTTCTCATTTTATCTCAATGTGTCATTCAACATTTATCTTCATATTCCTCTTTTTTTGACCGTATATTTTATTTAGCTTATTATTCAAATTGGTCCTTGACGCCTTCACTAAAAATATCTCAATGAGATTTATTCTATTGTGGAATGGTTTAAAAGTATATCTAAGTCTCCTTATATATTATATCAGACTACCCTTCTCATACATTTTAATCATTCTTTGTTTCCCTCTATGTTTAATCTTTGAGACCTTGATAGATTCTAAAATTTACATCTTATTTACTCAATATTCAAGCTCTATATTCAAGCAAACAACTCATTTTCATGAATGATTATACTCAGTCATTGAAATCAGGAAGAAATTCAAACCATCATTTAACTATCTTCTTATTATTTGTTTAGTCATCAAATTTAAAGTTAATGTATGATGATGTTAAATATCATTCTCTTAGGGTATAATATATTCTCCATTGTAATCTCCATATCATGCCACTTGTCATTCATCTGACATATTTTGGGTCCTTGAGCTGCTTATTTTGTTTATCACTTTCTCCAAGTTTTTAATGCATGGGATGTCACCACATGGTGACATAACAATCCTTTGAGATCATAGTTCATATGAAATAATTGACTATGTTAGGTTCTAAAATTATGACTTATTATGATGTGATGACATCTTGTAATCATAAAAATTAGGGGTCTTATCAAAATTAAAACTAAGCAAATGTATGTTTTATGGGCTTCAAGTTCATGAGATGCGGCCACCTATCACCATTGTGGAACTTTAAGGCCTAAAAAACTTTAGGCTTATTCATGGTACATCCCTTATTCTATGATTTTTACATGTAAGTTTAAATTCTTTACACCTAGCACTTTGACTCTTCCTACTTGTCATTTGAACCATCACTTGAAACTTTGACTACTCTATTTCTAGACACATGGATATCTTACGACACTCAGGGTATTCAAAATATTTTTACTATGGAATGCCTCCCTTTTGACCCTGACTATCTAAGATTATACCATGTGGTGTAATATTAGTAAGTTTGGTGTTGTAAGTCTTAAAACTATTGATTGTAATCAATGACCTTAGATTGCCCAAGATTGTGACACTTGTCACAATCTCACTAGGTCAAGTAGGCATTGAACCTATGGACTATGTGATACTTCTCCAAAATATGAATTCTCAATATTATGGCATGTGTTATGATATTGGTAGGTCAATATCAATGGAAATTTATAATTTTAGACTTTGTAATTATTGACCAATTTTGACCCCCAATGTCATAAGGTCAACACCTATAGGTAAAAACTTGATTATCATGTTTTGGATAACCTAGTTCAAAACTTTTTCATGCCTTATGTGGTCTTTAATAGCCTTTCCAAAACCTTATTATCATTGTTTGAGGTAAATTTAGGGAAATTAAGGTAATGCTATTTATTGGTCTTGTAATGGTTTAGTCATGGCATGGTGAGAAAAGAGTGAGTCGAAGAGGTATCATAGGTTGTTATGTGTACCTTAAAATCATATTTACCCCTCATCACTTTTCATAAACATTCCACGTGTTTGTAAATTTTAAGGTTTATTTGAAAACTTTAAGGTAAAGTTTTATGAAGAAGAGGGGTGTTATTCACTAATACCAATGTATGACAAAGCTTCCAAAGTTAATAATTCATACAAGAACATTTTATAATGTTATTGAGGTAGTTATATAACTATCACACATGTTAATGAAGTCAGAATAGGTTAGTTACTTAAAAAATCACTCTAAAGGGGAAATTTAATGCACTTGTATAGAATTTAAGAACTCAATTTTAGGTGAAATTTTTTTTAGCAAGTCCTTTCAGATTCTACATGTTATATTCAAGCTTTGGATAAAGTTTCAAGTCCTAAAAGTGCAAAAAACTCTTCTCTCCATGGCTATCTTCGTATGCTCAAAAGACTAAATTAAAATACATGGTATGGATAGGAGAGAGAAATATTGAATATAAAAATTTATAAAATGTTAGTGATCCTAATAATATTCAATTTAGTGTCATTATTTTGCATATTAATTGCCTCTCCTTTATGAAGAATCATTTAGAGTGACACTAGGTCATTATGTCTTATTCATTAAAGTAGGGTATGATTTTGCTCGTATTTATCCAATATAGAGTTTGATGGAGGAGAATAGTTTTTTGGTATGTTTATAGAGGAAAAATTACTCCCTTAAATACTAGTTTCATCAATCAAATCAAACTCATGAGGTGTATTCAACAAGAATAAAGGTATCTCAATCATGTGGAATGTACCATCCCATCTACTATTATTTTTGGTTGGTTTAAAAATTTTCCACTCGTGAAATGATATAAGTTACTCACTATTCATGGTGGATATCTAAATTTAATAATATTTATGTGTTATTCCCTATAAATTTGATCCTTGTATACAATATTCAAGTGGTGATAAAGTACAATTCATGAATAATCTTCTATAGGTCTGATTGCCAAACTTGGCTCAAATAGCAATGAGAAACCATGATAGAATATGAATAAGAAACTATTTAAAAGGTTATAATATCAAGGAAATGAACATGAAACTCAAATATAGTCTCCAACAAAGGTTTAGACAAACTCATTTCACCCACATGTCTACAAACCTATAGGTGAATATTCATAGGTCTAGGTCCATGGTGAAGATGTTTCAACAAAAGAGAGATGTGGTGTAAGATTATAAACACCTATGTGACTTTTAATGATCTCACTAAAATCATTAGAAGTCATGAGAAAACCATATAATCTAATTTTCATGCATCACCCTTCTACATGAGCTAACAGTATAGATAGGCATGTACATATACATGGATAGTTTTAATATTATGAAAATTCAAATTAGAGATACACAATATATTAAGGTATATTATAGGTAAAGGACATAATTTGATATAATCTCAAGGTATTAAATGACTTAATAATATATATTAGTAGTCAATACAATCAAAAAGTAGACCTATAAGTTTTAGACTTATAGGTCCTCATTTTGGATAAAAGACACTTGCTCATACAAAAATGATTGAGTGTATAAGAAACATGACTCAATATGGGCATGAGAGAGGGAACATACCAATGAACAAACATAACTATTTTAAATCTAATGAGGTTCAAAATGAAAGAGACTATAGGTTTAACACTCATACATAAGCTTGTGTATGTAGATAAGAAGTTTCAAGCCTATAAATGTTATGAAGACTAATAAGTTTTTAGGGAAATGAAAAGAGAATTAATTGAGCTCTAATATTTTCAAAGTGATTCAATGAATTATATAAAAATTCTAATCCTAAACACAATCAAACCCCAAAAAAGACACCTATATGACTGCCTAGTGGCTCTTTTGGTCTTAAATCTTGAGAGGAAGGTGTTATGTTAAACATTGATGTTGGATCCTAAGTAAAAATAAATTTAATAGAGTCATGAAGATCACTATAAGTCAAAAGGCCCCAGGAAAGAGTCAAGAAAATGATTAAGATAGGTTCATTTCAAACCCTATAGACCTGTAGGTAGAGTTGTCAAGCCTTATTGACTTGAGGACTGTATATATAATTTTATGACAAAAAGATGCCATTTGAAGGTGATTCTTGAACATGATGAACCTAAGGTATTATGAAATCCAAAAAAATATGTTATAAAGTCTTGAACCTCTTTAATTAAGATAAAAGGATCAAACATAGTCAATGAGGGTTTCTTGTAATATTGGACTCATAAACCCTAGGCATAAACTAGTAGTGATCATGATAGGTATAAATAATAAGTATGGAAGATGATTATTTTAACATGAAGGGGTGAGTATTATAGACCTCACCAGGTCATTGTAATCTTAAGGAAAATTCAAGATATCTCTCTAAAACCTCATCTTTCTAGCCCTCATAAATACACACTCAACCACCTAAGATGCTACCAGCTTCTACTTGGATATTTCATGACAAAGTGCATGGTGTAAATTGGTATTTGGAAGTTTTTTAGGGGTCCCAAAAATTCCACTTCATGGTATTATAATTATAAATAGGATGTGTTCTTTATGAATAATCCTTAATAACAAAATAGGCCAAAACCCTTGCCAAACCCTCCCAATGACCCGATGAGAGAAATATGCATTACATTATATTCATATGAACTAATGTGGACTAAAATTAACTTTAATGACTCTAAAAACTCTCATGGACACCTAAATAATTCTCTTGATGGTACAATGGTATAGAACATGGCATAAAATAGGGTTGTATGTGTTTTTGTAAAGGTATAGGGTATGGGATGATCTTTATACCAAGATCATAGGTATATGATAATTTTATATAAGTTATATTATCATTAATAATACTTATCAAGTCTCCCAACCTAGCTTATAGGCTCTACAGATTGTAAATGGGTCAAAAAGTAAAAAATGCACTAGTTTGCAAGCCAAGAGGTCTATATATAAGCCTAAAAAGTACTTCAAGATAAATCTATTCAGCATGTTGAGTTTTAGGATGATATTTTAGGCCTAAAAAAACTATTTTCAATCCTCATATGTTTAAAAACTATTTACAAACACTCTAACTACCTCTCAAGCCTATACAAGCACCTAGACTAGGGTTTTTGACCATTTCATGGTTGACCTATCCATACAAGGTCTCAAGAGATGAAAATTTACATGGAGAATGATAATACCATGGTTAAATTTAATAAAAAACTTACTTGAAGTTTCACATGTGTTAGAGTGCTTTGGGGCTAAAATAGAGTTTTTAAGCAAGGAGGCCCAATTAATGAGAGAGAATAGAAGAAAAAAGACACTTCCACTCAGGGTTAAGACATGAAATTTGACATAGATATATAAGGGGATATTAGGTACTAAAAATTCATTTATTTTTATAATACCATACATAAATTCTTATACACAAGGAGGTTTACATGTTTTTAGGGTTACAAGGAATGAGGCCAAATGAGACCTTTTTGTGCAAAATAAGGTATTGGATAGAGTTTTATGACTCCAAATGAGTTGTTTTAGGTATTATATGATGTGAATAGGCCATACATGTAAATATAATAACTTTATTAATATGAAGTCTTGTTTTGACACTTTTAAGCAAGATTGGCCTAATGAGATTGTGGGGTTTTAAGACACCTAAGGAGTTACTTGATGATTTCCACTAAGATGTCAATTGGGATAGATTATAAAATGAATGAAAGGTTTTAAGATAAAATATAAGATGCAACTCAACATGCCTTTATTTTTAAAAGTTCCACTTTTCCTCTCACAAGACAAGAGAAGGGGTAGTTTTGAAGAGAATATCAATGTGTCAATCAAGGTTTGAAACATCCACCCCACTTAGAGTAGAAGAGAATATTTAGGAGATAAACACTTTTCCTTAGAGACATAATGGGGTAGTTTCAAACTCCTTTCTTGTTTTAACTCTCTTTTAGACACTTGTCTCTATCTCTCTCCTACACCCTTCTTCTCTTCTCTCACTTTATCTACATATTTATCCTTGATAGGCTATGTTTTTATCCTTCACCTAGGTATTGTAAATCCATACCCATTTTTAATAATTTTATAAATGATAAAATATTTTTACACATCCTCCATTGACTAGTTCAATGTGTGTGTTTGATTAGATAACCTTATCTAGTGATTAGCTTTGATTTACTAGTATTTTATCCTTGTCTAGCATTAATATTTAGTTTTAAATTCTTTTTACAGGTATGGTGAAGTGTTTAAGTGAGGTTTAAAGGTTGAATAAGTCATATTTTCATTAGTGTCATTTCATGACCTCTTGAATAGTCCTCCTAGCCCAAGCATTATTCACAACCTTCATGACAAATATTGATGTAGAGAGGCAAATTTAGAGTAGTATTTTTTGTAGGTTAGTTTCACGTTTGAATTGAATTTGAAGCTATTTGATATTATTCAAGTAATTATGGTGAACTAGCTCCATTATAATAGGTTTTCTCTCTTTTCATAACAAGTTGGTAGATTAGTCTTTGAGCCTAAGTGATTCATCAAGGAGAGATAACCCTATAACCTAGAGATTCACCTCTCCAATAGGTCACCCATAACCTTCATGTGATTCCATGTTATTCCAAATTTAAAAGGATTTAACTACCTTCCAAAGTGTTCAAATTTGGTTGATAATAGTTTTGGCACACTTGGTGGAACTAAGGTCCAAAGTAGTGGAAGGATTATTGGTGTTGTTATTACACATATAATCCTTTTGAGGAATTCAAAGCATCAATGGATACTCCAAGATATATCATCTAGTGTTTTTCTTCCACATATAGTTTTTCTTTCAGTTCATCATATTGATGAGGATGTTATGGTTGAGGCCAAATTAGAGTTTAGTTTCATGTAAGTTTATGAGGCATCTCAAGCCTATGGTATTTCATATCAACCCAATAATTAGCCTTATAAGCTTCATTATGATCCATATCATCCTTTTTATGAGTCATATCAGTCTTATGACAGCCTACACTCCCCATACATGACTATCATGTTGCATAGTATCAGCTTTCTCAAGACCATGTTATTCCTAGCCAACATAGTCACTTTTCAAACTAGTCCATTTCAGGTTTGAAACAAACTCTCTTGGGATATGAGAGGTATATGATAGGGAGTAACACACAAAGTTAATATGTTCAAGATATCCCTAGTAATTTCATTTATAATATGAGAGAATCATTGTGATTAATGAAATAATAATAGGCACCTATTGAGAGGGCAAATTGACAAAGCCTCTCAAGTGAAATGTTTGATGCAAGTAGTCTCATTTAAAAAATAGAAGATATGCTAAGAATTCATGAAGGATAGTAGTTTGTATCCTAGCATACCCATGTGTATTCATATATATCACCTTATCCCTCATAACTTCCACCCATTCTTCTCCAAGAGGCCATTTTAAGTGACCTTCAAAGTGTTTCAAATCCTTCATATACTCCTCAAACTTATCCTTCTTGGAAATCAATCCAAGAGAGCTTTCAAAAGAAGCAGATTGTTATTGAGAAACCTATTTTTGATAACCAATATTATACTTATATTTCTCAATAACCCCCAAATAAGTCTTTCAATAATCTATGAGGGAGTCAAGTGGTGAAATCATGGAGTAATCAAGGTGAGACAAACATATATTGGGGAGTTAAATCCAATGAATAATATAAACCTAGGCAAGTCCCTCTCATCGTTCCTTAAGATCCCTCTTGTATCCCATATCACACTTGTTGTTCTCCTTATCTTATTTAATTCACTAATCACCTTTAATAAAATATATTCCAAGAGATTATAGATAGGAATATTGAAGAGTTAGAGTTTAAAATGAATGGACTTAAATCAAGCCAAGATCAAGAGTTTGAAACCAAATAAAAATGTGTGTCTATTAAATCTCAATTTCCCTCTCAAGAATATAAATATTTTACATATTGGATGTGTATCCAATAAAGATTTAAAAATAAGAGGAAGGTCTTAGTCGAGAATGTTGAAGATAAAGTTGCAGTTGTTGAAGATCCTCAAAAAGGTTATGAGAAGGATGAGGTGGTTGTGAAAGATAATGAAACACTCATTACATAAATGAACCTGATCTCTCTCCAAGAATTACTAGAAGAGTCTCCCATATCCAAGACCCCAATTTTCAATGATACTCCCTCTAAAACTCATGAACATATTAATCACTCTTCCACCATCTCCCTTCTTTAAGAGGAGCCTATTGTATGAGAGATAGATGAAGAATATGTTGACGTTGTAAGTGTGGTTTAAGGAGAATGTGAAGAAGACAATTCAAGTGTATATGATTAATAATTAACCATTAGTAATCACCTTGGAGAAGATAAATACAAATCAGTCTTCATAAATTAATAAAGAAATGATCTTGATGAGTTTGTAGCTGCCTATGAGGAGAGTCTTAAGATTCCTACCTTTGCTAATGAAGAATTAATGAAGACATGCAAGAAAAGTATCTTGAGAGACAAATCATGTTGACTAATATTATTGGGTCAAATGATAAGGTTCAAATAGATTTGAAGGACATGCAGTAGACTAATTTTCACATGTTTAAATAATATGAAGGTTTTGAGAAGTTGGCACCTCTAGGAGAACAAGATGAGGTTGATGATGAAGAATGAAATGTTCCTAGTCAACCAATATGTTTTTAATTCTATGATGAATTCATTATTTAAAATGAGTAAGAGATTAAATTATAAAAGAGAATAGATGCTTAGGCTATTACTACCTTCATGAACCAAGAGGACTTATGACAGAAGTATTGGGAAGTTCGATATGAATTTGTGGCTCTTTAAGATCTTACATATCATATTAGATAGTTTAAGAATGTTCTTAAGGATGCATTCCTTATTTAAGGACAATGTGAGAGTCTCCAAGGTATGATTTTTGATGTTTCTCCTATGAACTAATAATTATCCATTTTTGAGTTGACTTCAAACATCAAGAAAGAGTAGGAGAAGGATATTGAGCCACAAGAAGATTTCATCTTCATGGGTGACATGCTTGAGTTGACTTCAAACATCAATAAAGAGTAGGAGAAGGATCTTGAGCCATAAGAAGAGTTCATCTTCATGGGTGATTGGTTTGTTAATGTCATTTCACTTGAGATCATGACAAGAGGAGTGGCATTCAAGGAGAAGATGAATACCAAGACCAATATCCAAGAGGTAGCTTTACTCATGAAATTTTTCATCTCCTAGAGTAAAGGATCAAATAAAATTCCCCTTTGACCTAGGAAGAAGGAGAAAATTTTAGGTCAACTATATATATTAGTTGATTTCTTATTTTTTGTGTTCTTTAAGTGCTTATTTAGCACATGTGTGTGTCCTATTTCTTTGATTTATGTGTGTTGTACTTATTTTGCATGGTTTTGAGGACAAATCAGTTTGTTTTGTCATGGTCATGGTCTAGTCAAATTTGAATTTGAGTGTAAGTGAATCCATTTCCCAATGGAAGGACAAGGCTACTAGTCTAGTAAGTATAACAAGCATGTTACCCCTATGAATTGCTAATTTGTTGACCAATGTTGACCCCCAGGGTCAAAAGATGAACCCCTATAGGTTAAAACCTAATTTTTATGTTTTAGATAACCTATTTCAAAGTTTTTTCATGCCTTATGTGGTCTTCAATAGCCTTTCTAAAACCTTATTATCATTTTTAAGGTAAATTTATAGAAATTAAGGTAATGTTCTTTCTTGGTCTTGTAATGGTCTATCCATGTCATGGTGAGAAAGGAGTGAGTCCAAGAGGTAGCATAGGTTTTTAGGTGTCTTTCAAGGTCATATTTACCCCTCATTACTTTTCATAAACATTCCACATGTGTTTGAAAAGCTTTAAAAAAATTTCAAAACTTTAAGGTAAATTTTTATGAAGAAGAGAGGTGTTTTTGAATAATTCCAAAGTATGAAAAATATTCGAAAGTGAATAATCCATACAAGCACATTTTAAAGGTTATTGAGGGTGTTATATAACTACCACACATGTTAGGGAAGTCAAAACAAGTTAGTTACTTTAGAAATCACTCTAAAGGGGTATTTTAATGCATTTGTATGGACTTCAAGAACTCAATTTTATTTTAATTTTTTTTTAAATATTCATTCTAACTTCTAAAAGTTAGATTCAAGCTTGGGATCAAGTTTCAAGTCCTAAAAGTGCAAAAAACACTTCATTTTCTCCATCATTGCCTTTATAAGATTAGAAAGACAAAATTCAAATGCATGTTATGGATAAGAGAGATAAATTTGGAAGCTAAAACTTTGGGAAATATTAGGGGTCCTAATAAGATTCAATTTAGTGGAATTGGTTTTCATATTCATTCCCTTTAATTTATGAACAATCATTAAGAGTGACATAAGGTCACTATGTCTTATTCTTTCAAGTAGGGTTTCATTTTGCTCTTGTTTCATCACTAAAAAGTTAAATGGAGGAGAATAGTTTTATGTGATGTTTTTATAAGATATATGACTCCATTAAATTCTGATTTCATAAGCCAACTCAAACTTGTGAGGTGTCTTCAATAAGGAGAAAGGTATCTGAAGCATGTGGAACATACCACCGCATATTCAAGTATTTTTGGTTGGTTTAAAGTGTTATCACTCTTAAAAATATCTAAATATCTCATAATTAATGGATTATATATCAATTTTATATGATTTATTTTCTTTTCCCTTGAAATTTTATCCCCATATACAATCTTCAAGTGGTGACAAAGTACAATACATGAATAGTCTTCTACAAGTCTGATTTCCAAACATTGCTCAAATGGTAATGAGAAACCTTAATAGAATATGAAGTAACTATTGAATAGGTTGGAATCTGAATACAATGAGCATGTATCTAAAATACACTCTCTAGCAAAGGCTTAGACAAATTCATTTCACCCACAAGTCTATAAACTTATAGGTGAATGTTCATGGGTCTATGTTCATGGTGAATATGTTTTAATAAAATATATATGTGTTGTAGTATTATAAATAAACCATGTGACTTTTATGGATCTCAATAAAATAATTAGAATAATGATAAAACCATGTACTCTAATTTCTATGCATAAACCTTCTCCAAGATCTGATTGTATACATAAGCCTATACATATACATGGTTAATTTTGAGATTATGAAAATTTTAGTTGGATATCTACAAGATATTGAGGTATATTAAAATAAAATGACATAATTTGATACATTATCAAGGTATCAGAGGACTTAAAATGCTATCTTAGTATTCCATACAAGAAAAACGTAGACCTACAAGTTTCAGATATGAAGGTCCTCATTTTGGATTAAATACACTTGTTCATACAAAGATGATTGAGTATATAGGAAACATGACTCAATATAGGCATGAGATGAACACATACCAATGAATACACATAGATATTTAAAATCTAATTAGGGTCAAAATAAAAGAGTCTACAAGGTTATAACTCATATATAAGCATGTGTATGAGGATAAGCAATTTCAAGCCTATGAATGATATGAAGACTAATAAGTTTACAAGGAAATGAAAATTTAATTCATTTAGATGCACTATTTTCAATTTTATTCCATGACTTATATATAATTTATAATCCTAAACATAGTAAAACCCCAAAAAAGATAGCTACATGACTACCTAATGGATTAGTTGGTCTTCAGTCTTGAGAGGAAAGTGTTATGTTGAACATTGATGTTGGAGTCTAAGTAAAAATAAATTTAATGGATTCATTAGGATAAATATAAGTCAAAATACATCAGGAAATATTTTGGAAAATTATTAAGATATGTTCATTTCAAACCGTATAGACCTACAGGTAGAGTTGTCAAGCCTTATTGACTTGAAGACTATATATATAATTTTGTGGCAAAAGGATGCCCTTTGAAGGTGAGTATTGAACATGAAGACCCTAAGGAGGTAGTAAGGAATCAGAAAAAACATTTTATAAAGTCTTTAACCTCTTTAATTAAGATAAAATTATTAAACATAGGCAATTAGGGTTTCTTGTAATATTAGACTCATAGACCCTAGGCATCAATCGGTACTGATCATGATAGGTTTGAATAAGGATGGAAGAGGATTATTTAAATATGGAGGGGTGACTATTATAGACCTCAATATTTCATTGGAATCTCAAGATAAACTCAAGATATATTTCTCAAACCTCATCTCTATAGCCCACATAAATACACACTCAGCCACCTTTGAGGCTACCAACTACTGCTTGGATCTTTCATGACAAGGTGCATGGTATAAAAATGTGTTTTTAGGTATTTTAGGGTTCCAAACACTTAAAATTTGTGTTATTAAGAAGGATAAAGAGGATTTTTTTCTTTATGAATAATCCTTAAGAATAAAACATGCCTAAAACACTTGTTAAACCCTCTTAGTGACCCCATGAGAGAAATATGCATTCTAATGTCTTCATATGTACTAGTATGGACTAAAAATGACTTAAATGACTCTCAAAAATCCCATGGACACCTAAATAATGAACTTATGGTACACTTGAATGTATAACTATATGGAATAGGGAAAGCATAGTGCTTTAGGTGTGTTTATGAAGGTATGGGGTATGAGATAATCCTTAGACCAAGAGTAGAGGTATATAAGAATTTTATAAAGATTATATGACAATTTAAAATAATTTTTAGGTCTCCCAAAGTGGTATATAGGATTTTTAAATTATCAAATGGGTCAAAAAGTAGAAAATGTACTAGTTTACAAGCCAAGAGGCCTATATGCAGGCCTAGAAATGGCTTCAAGAGACCTCTCTTTAGCATTGATTTAATAGTTTTGGGAATATTAGTGTATTATTCCTAGTTTATTTAAAGGATCTAAGAAATAAAATCAATAAATAAATATTCAATAATTAAGCTACTAATTTATCTATTTTGATTACAACTTGAGATTTTCTAAAAATAGTAATAAGGGTAATAAAACAAGACTAAGCTAGAAACTAATTGATATGACTGAGACAGAGGCTAGAATTCATTATGCAAGATTGAGACACTATTGAAAATTAGGATCTATATTTCATACAATGAAAGGATAGGATCATCAAAAATAAAACACCCTAGTGTCTAGTGTTATAGTCCACCTCTACCACTATTATCCTAAAGATATGAGCTTTCTGGGTTTTGTTCACCAAGTTTGTGTGACCTTGCCTATGAAGTTTTAATAGATAGAAGTATATAGAGCTCCCTATATATTTTATTTTATCCTCAAACCCTAGAATCCATTATGCTTTGACCAAATTTGGGAAATAAGGGGGGTTAGTGTGTGTAATATTCACTAAACATGTTTCCATAACCCTTGTGTGGGCACACTGCCTACATACCAATACTCTGAAGAGGGATCAAGCCATATATAGTTCTCTCACTTGATGTGATTTATGTAATAGTGTGTATGAAGATGAAAAATGTTAAATTGGGTGTGCTTGAAATGACTAGGGACTGGTGTAAAGATTTGAATAATCTTTAAATAATATTGGATGGATATATGCAAAGAATAGGGAAATATCCCTGAGTAGTCTTGATTGTATTCTTGCTTGCTTTGTGATATTTTCCAACCCCTTATAAATGAACTTTGAATGGGATTTTATAGGGATATATTGGTCATGGATTAAATGTAATCATGTTAGGCTGACATAATGAAGAAGAGGAATCAGGGAAACATGGTAATCTAGGATCCAAATATAATAAGATAGGAGTGTTGGAAATAAGACACCCTAGGGTCTAGAACTATAGTATAAGTTAGGTGTTATTATCTAGAGGGTATGCAACTTGGGGGGTGGAATAATCATGGAAAAAGGGTCCTAGCTAAGCTGTAATGAGGTATTGAAAGCTTATGGATGACTAGGAATCAACAAAAAGATGCCTAAAAGGGTCATGAAAGCATGTAGGAGGGACCTATGGGATGGATGTCACAAGTCACACTCAAGTTACCATTTTTCACATTTTATATGACTACATTTCCACCCCCCCTTTATTTTAGTGATGTAATAAAGTGAATTACTATGATAAAGAAAAAATAAAAAGTGTACCTTGAACCAATCTCATAGAATTGAGCACTCATATCTGTTCATGATATTACTCTTGGTACAACATCATCCAAAATTACTCAACATCATCCAACATCACTCAGCATCATAATAAGTTTTGTATTGGTTCATGTACTTGGTGAAGTGTATTTATTCTTTATCTTCCTCTCTCTCTTACCCAACTTTGTACATTCTTGTTTTAGATATAACATATCTAGTAAGAACTAATATACTCTTTATTTTCTCTTGTATATTCATACTTCACAACATGTTTTCTCTATGCACACCCAACATCACATAGCTTCATGAGCTCCACCCTTGTAGGTAAGTTTAGGTACACTTTTTATTTTTTACTTTTTAGGTACATGAGCTCCACCCTTGCAGGTAAGTTTAGGTAAGTTTGTATTATTCCTAGTTTAGTGTATTATTCCTAGTTTAGGTACAAGAGAAAATAAAGAGTATATTAGTTCTTACTAGATATGTTATATATAAAACAAGAATGTACAAAGTTGGGTAAGAGAGAGAGGAAGATAAAGAATAAATACACTTCACCAAGTACATGAACCAATACAAAACTTATTATGATGCTGAGTGATGTTGGATGATGTTGAGTAATTTTGGATGATGTTGTACCAAGAGTAATATCATGAACAGATATGAGTGCTCAATTCTATGAGATTGGTTCAAGAATGCAAAGGCTGGCCCTTTAACTCCATCATCATCCACTAAGTGAAGATAAGTGGTCATGCATGTGCTAATTGATGTTTGGACCACATGTCCAATCACTATGAATAGGTGGCTCAAGAATACACAGGCTATCTTGTCTTTTATTTCCATCATTTCCCCATGAAGTGAAACTATAGATTGATACCCATATGAAATGTGTATTAAATAAGATGGCTCCTAAAGCCCATGAATGCTTTGTAATCTAATAATGTTGACATAGATAGCCAAATGTATGTTGTAAACTAAGCCACTCTTAAAGATGGAAATTAGGCTTGTATGAAATCTAATCTAAAATTGGTGCACTAGGCTTATATGCTATTCACTCTAAAATGTGGAAGTTAGGCTTGTATAAAATCCATTCCAAAATGATGCCAACCACCTACATATGGAATAAGGCATGAAACTACTGAGAATGTTGGGGTAATGCTAAACTCAAAAAGAAAAGAAAACAAATGTGATGTGAATATTTCCCCCAATCACTAGTGTCTAGAATATGGATTCTAATTTAGAAGTTATACCAACTATCATATCTAAGACTAGAAGTGAGGGCTAGCATGTTGTGCATGATGCCCCATATATATGGATTCTCTGAGCAAAAGTGTACTAAAAATTATTTATTTTGAACTAGTCTAAGTGTGAAAAACTATAGTTGAACCTACTTTTCTACCTACTTATAGAAAATCTAGTTTTTTTATTGTTTGGATAGGAGCACCAAAAATAGGACACCCTGGTATCTAGCATTGTTGTCTATGTTTGGTGCTATTATCCTCTACTAAAATTAAAAACTATTATAGAATCATCACTATTTTTATGGTCTATTCTGCTTGGTTTGACATCTGATTGTTGTTATGAGTGTTCTAAAACTAGTTTTTAAATTGGTAGGAGCTCTGATCTCTGTGTCAAACCCCATGTTTGTTCCCCACTTTTCTGAGGATAGGAATGAAGACTCAAAAATGACTGACCTCAGAAGAAAGATCCCTAAAAGTGTGTTTTGTTTTGAAATACATGATATAGTAATGATAATCAACAAGATATCTCAATATATAACATCATTTGTAAAGGATATTTTTAGATCAATAGGGGTATGCCTAGATAGATATAACAATGTAATAGTATGTGAAGTGTACTAAATCGAAACTAGAACTAGAAGTTTGGTTAGTTGTTAGTTTGTTATTTACTAGTTAGAAAGGAGGGATAGAGCATGATGTCTATCATGGAATCCAAGATAGCAAGATAATGCATGATGTGGATAATGACATTACAAATAATTAAAAGAAAATAAGTAACAAGCACACAAGGCAAAAATTAAGAAGCGTACAAGAGTGGCCAAGGGGCCAAACAAATAAGGGACATGAGCACATGCCACTTAAACTAAAAATCAAGCATATAAAGCATGTTCAAATTCCACATACACATACATTTGAAAAAAGTAAAGGTTGGCATGAAATCCATAATCACATAGAAGATTACAAGCAAAGGATATTGACAAATGTCCCAAGGCATACACATGAATAGAAGCAAAAGACATTTGAAAATGTCCTAAGGCACATATAGGAGACAAAATAGGAATTGAGGAATAAAATAAATCTAGATACATAAAGAAAGAAAGGAAAACATTTAAAAACTAGAAATAAAATTACATCTAACTAATCAAAGCAATAATGTGAAAGTATGAAAGACATGGTAATACAAGCCTAGATATATACTAGGAAATACACAAGTACTATATACTAGTGAAATGTTGATAGAGTAATCAGTGTAAGCTAGTAAATAATTTACATCAATATGATAACTAGAATGTGTGCTGTAGGAATGACATAACCTAGATGGTGTAGTCATGTAGAAGATGTCCCCAATGGGTATGTATATCGATGTGTGTCTTGAATGTATAAGTGGGATGCCCCCTCAATGGATAGAGTGAAGCAACCAAGGATCTAGATATCACTACAAACACTTAAAGAAGATCAAGTGAAGCATGGTAATGTAGATAAATAAATAAATAATAGCATATAAAAAAAATGTGAGTCTAGCATATTAGTAAAAATGTAAAGCATGGATAATGCATACAATCAAAATGTTTTTGGTGTTTTGACATATTTGAATGTTTTTTTTATTTTGATATGTATTTGAATATTTTTGGTATATTTGATAATATTTTAATGTTTTTGTATGTTTGAAATGTATTTGAATGTTTTTGGTAAATTTGATAATATTTGAATGTTTTTTATTTTTGAAATGTATTTGAATGTTTTTGGTATATTTGATAATATTTGAATGTTTTTGTATTTTTGAAATAATATATGTACAATCAATCATAAGGATACTATGTATAGGAAATATGGAGAAGAAATGATACTAATTGATGAGTCTCATACGAGATGTCCTATCATGGTGTCTTGTGTTGAACAAAGGAATCACACATGATTGTAAAGCATGAGGGAATGGCTATGAATATGACTCTGAATATTTATATTCATTGTTGGTATCTTAGAAATAATAATAAATTATATTATTCCACTCATTATTATCATCTTGATCTTGAACCAATGGAATGTTAGTGTTAACTTTTTTTGTATCTAGATATTTTCCTTTGATAAATTATGCCTATGAATGATTTGCCTTAGGATGTTCAATAAATCCCAAACGTTGGTGACAAACATTATCAATTGCTTGAATAGGAGTAGTGATGCTTGAGCATGCTTGCCCAACCCTTGACCTTGATAATCAAAATTTTGTATATATTTTTGACCAAATCCATACTACTTTGAAAGTTGAGCCTCATTTTGGATAGGTAGATTTGCATCTATTTCATGCTTTACCTATGGTACTATTTGTTGCTCTGATTTTGATTTTTGTTCCTTTTGTTGTTCTGAGTTATACTTTGGTAGCCACTTTTGTATTATTTCTAAATTGGGCCCTTTGTGATTGTGTTCCTATGTCACTATGGATTTCTTGACTAATTAACCTTGTGTAGGGTCCTCATTAACAATTATCTATTGTATATGTTTTTTCAATGCCAAAAATGAATCTGTGTGATGCCCATGCATTTTATGATATGCACAATAATATCTGGATCTTCTCACTAGATGTAGATGAGGTAGTTTGATCAACTTAGATTTAATTATTTCTCTTAGTACATCACTTGAACTCTTATTTGATCTTTGAATGATTTTTGAATCACTAGTTGCAGATTTACTTTGTTGTGATTTCTTTTTTGATATGTAACATTGCTTGCAACTAATTGACTAGGTGAAGGTGCATATACATGATTGACACTAGGGTGCCTTTGATTTTTTTGTATTATAATTTTATTTTCCAATGTTGTGATATTGTCATGTAACAACTGATTCTACATTTGTAAATCTAAAAATAACTTTTTCATACTATTTATTTGATCCCTTAGAGTCTCATAAGTGAAAACCCTAGTTGTTTTTGACTGAACATGTAAACACATATATTGAAGTAGCTATAGGCTTAATGTATGCATTAGGAATAATGGTATGGACTACCTCACCTTTTGGAGGGGTGATAGCATGGACCTAGTTAGAGGGAAATTATCTATCACCCTTTTGCAGGAGAAGAGGAGAAGGAAACTATTTCATGTGCATAATATATGACATTGAAAATTGACAAGTGGTTGTTAGCTTATGCAATGGATCCTCTAGGTAGAAACCATGTATGTGGGATAAAATGCATGAAAGTTGATTTTTAATTTGTATAAAAATATGTTTATAAAGAGCATTCCTCATGAGAGATAAAAATCAAGGGAGAGAGAGCATAAAGAACTTTGACATATGTTATGACATTTCTAAAGTATTTAGCATGATAAACTTGAAAATTTTGCCATATGAGAAATAGAAAACAAGGGATAGAAATCATGAATTGATGTAAAAATGCATAATAAACTTTGACATGTGTTATGATATTTTTAATGTGTTTAGCATGATAAACTTGAAAATTTTATCTTATGAGAGATAGAAAGTAAGTAATGAAACCTTGTATTAAAAGAAAGTAAACATTGCTTTGAAGGAGAGGGATCACATTATGTGTAACAATAATTTTCTTAATATCATCCCATATTATGAAAAGTAAGCATGAAATTCAAAGAATGAATCTTTGTTCTAACATATGGTAAAATTCATCATCCATGTACATGATAGGACTGAATATAGTATTCTTATTATTTATAAGAAATGCAAGAAATATGTGAAAATAAGTGAAATCCATTTTTATTACATTGTGAAATCTAGTTTTAGATGTAAGGCGATACCTCAAGTAGACAAAGGGACCTAGTATATGCAACTAGGGTTTTGAAAAATGATTATTTTTTAAAAATTACTATGGAATTTTAAATATTAATGTGAATTTATGATTTAGATACGTAGGTAAAAAATAAAAAAATATTAGAAAATTCTTGATTTAATGGGACCTAGTATATGCAACTAGGGTTTGAAAGATGATTAATTTGAAAATTACTATGAAAGTTTGAAATTTAAAGTGAATTTTTGAGTTAGGTATGCAAGTAAAAAATTAGAAATTTATTAGAAAATTTGTGATTAAAAAAGAACTAGCATATGCAACTAGGGTTTTGAAAAATAATTATTTTTTAAAATTACTATTGAATTTTGAAATTTAAAGTGTATTTTTTATTTCAATAATCTAGTAAAAAATTAGAAAATTATTGGAAAATTACTGGGAAAATACCAGGACCTAGTACGAACAACTAAGGTTTGAAAAAAAATTATTTTAATATTACTACAAAATTATAATTTTATTATGTAGGTAAAAATTAGAAAAAGATGGGAAAAAATAGTTGAAAATTTACCTTGGGGTTTCTAGGGTTTTTATGCACAAATGAATTAGGCCAGGTTCACCAAATTATTTAATAGTTTTGGGAATATTAGTGTATTATTCCTAATTCAGTTAAAGGTTCTAAGTAGTAAAATCAATAAATTAATATGTAATAATTAATATACTAATGTTTATAATTTAATTACAACTTGAGATTTTCTAAAAATAGTAATAAGGGTAAGAAAACAAGACTTAGATGGAAATTGACTAATACGACTAAGACAGAGGCTAAAATTCATTGTGCAGGACTTAGAAACTATCATAAATTAGGATCTGGCCTTCATTAAATGAAATGATAGGAGTATCAGAAATAAGACACCTTAGCATCTCATGTTATGGTCCACCTTTGCTGCTATTATCTTGAATATCTGAGCTTTCTGAGTTTTGTTCACTTGGTTTATGTGACCTTGCTTATGAAGTTTCAATAGTTGGAATTTTGTAGAGCTCCTTGTAGAGTTGATTTTGTCCTCAAAACATATACTTCATTGTTCTTTGACCAAATTTGAGAAAGAGGGTGGGTTAGTGTGTGTAAGATTCATTGAACATGTTTCCATACCCCTTGTATGGGCACATTGCTTACATACCAATACTTCAAAGAGGGATCAAGCCATATGTAGTTCTCCCACTTGATGTGATTTATACAATAGTGTTTATGAATATGTAAAATGGTAAACTAAGTGTGCTTGAGATGACTATGGACTGGTGTAAGGATTTGAATAAGATGGAAATAGTATTAGATGGTTGTATACAGAGAATATGGAAATATGCTTGAGTAGTCTTGCTTGTATTCTTGCTTGCTTTATGATATCTTCCAACCCCTTATAAATTAAATTTAAAAGGGATTTTATAGGGATATGTTGGTCATGGGTTAAATTTAATCATGCTAGGATAACATAATTAAGAAGAGGAATCAGGGAAAAATGGTAATCTAGGATTAAAATGTGATTAGATAGGAGCACTAGAAAGGAGACACCCTAGGGTTCAACACTATAGTCTAAGTTGGGTGCTACTATCTAGAGGGTATGGTACTTAGGGCGATGGAATAATCTTGTAAAAAGGGTCCCAACTAAGTTGGAATGAGGTCTTAAAATATTATAGATGATTGGGAATCAGTGAAAAGGTGCCTAGAAGGGTCATGAAAGCAAGTAGAAGGGACCTATGGGATGGAAGGGACCTATGGGATGGATGTCACAAGTCATAATCATGTTACTAATTTTCTCATTTTATATGACTACAAACATGCATAGTTGTATGATTATGTTTCATGACTCAAAAAACTATTTCCAAGCCTCACAACCTACAAAATTCTTGCCAAACACTCCAACTACCTCTCAAGCCTATACAAGCACCTAGACTAGGGTTTTTGACCATTTCATGGTTAACCTATCCATATAGGGTCTCAAGAGATGAAAATTGACATAGATAAATTGAATACACATTTCATGGAAGTTTCACATGTGTGGGAATAATTTTGGTCTAAAACTCAATTTCTAGACAAGGATGCCTAATTGAGGCCTAATTAAGGAGAGAGAATAATAGAAAAATATTATTCCACTTAGAGTCAAGACATTAAAATTGGCATGGAGATATAAGTGGATAATGGGTCCTAAAAATACCTTTATTTTTATAGTACCATCTTTACATTATTCTACACAAGGAAGTTTACATGTTTTCAGGGCTATAAGGAATGAGGCCAAATGAAAATGTTTTATGCAAAATGAGGTCTTGGAAAGCTTTTTATGACTCCAAATGAGTTTTTCTAGGTTTTATATGATGTGAATAGGATATATATGGAAATATACTACCTTTATAGATATTAACTCAAGTTTTGACACTTATAAGCAAGATTGGCCTAGTGAGACTAGCAGGTTTCAAGACACCTAAGGATTTACTTGATGATTGCCACTAAGATGTCAATTGGGATAGCTTCTAAAACTAATGAAAGGTTTCAAGAGAAGATATATAATGTAACTCAACATTCCTTGATGGTTTAAAGTTCCACTTATCCTCTCATAAGCTAAGAGAAGGGGAAATTTTGAAGAGAATATCAATGTGTCAAGAAAGGTTTGAAACTTCCACACCACTTGGAGTAAAAGAGAATATTCAAGAGATCAACACTTATTATTGAGTACCTAATGGAGTAGTTTAAAAATCATTTCTTTTTGTAACTCTTTTTTGGATGCTTATCTCTCTCTCTCTCTCTCTATATATATATATATATATATATATATATATATATATATATATATATATATATATATATATATATATATATATATATGTATGTATACATATATATATATATATGTATATGTATATGTATGTATGTATGCATGTATATATATTCAAGTATTTGATTAATACCCATTTTCAAGCATTTTATCAATGATAAATTCCTTTTTTACCTCCTCTTTTGACTATTTCCATGTGTGTATTTGATTAGTTAACCTTATCAAGTGATCATAATTGATTTCTTGGTATGTTGTCTTTATCTAGCATTCATGTTCAGTTTTAAAGTCTCTTTGTAGGTCTTGTGAAGTTTCTAAGTGAGGTGTAAAGGTTGAGTAAGTTTTATTTTCATTGGTGTCATTTTTTATTCATACTAATGTGAAAATTATACAAATTGAGCATGAATTGTGACACCAAAACCATAGGTCTCTCCTACTCACTTACACATCCCACTTAAGCATGTTTTCACTATTTCCCAATCATCTGAAGCCTTCTAGATTCAACACCTACTATCTTAGACTTCTCTCTTTGGCATAAATCTATCCTCCAAGGTCCCTTTAATACTAGAAAATATCACCATAAGTTGGACTACAGTGTTGGAACCTAGGGTGTCCACTTTTTAGTGATGTTTCCCAAGTCCACAATAGCCTCAAATGGTCAAATTTTCATAAATCCTTATCTTTTACCTTATTGGCCTAATATGAGTTCATCTAACCCAATATCACTATTTTTATTATAAAATTCCATTCAAAGGTCATTTATAAGGGTTGGTAATCATTCAAAATGCATAATCTATAAATATAATAAATCACGCTCAAGCAAATCTTCCTATTCTCTACATACAACCAACCACTATTATTTCTAGCCTATCCAAGCTCCCACACCAATCATGAGTCATCTCAAGCTTTCCAAAATTTAAATACACTTGCATTACATACATAAGATTAAAAAATAAATATTCAAATTTGGATAAATACATTGGCCTTGATCCCTCTTTGGAGTATCGGTATGTAGGCAACATGCCCACACATGAGGTATGATCACACGTTCAATGTATATTACACACTAACCCATTTTTATAGTTGGATTTGAGATCAAATATCAAGCATGAAAAGGAAATAGGATCCTTGAAGATATAATAAACTACACAAAGAGCTTTATGAATAACCAAGACTCTATATTTTAGACACAGGGTCTCCTAGAGCAGACAAATAGAACCTAGAAAGCTTAGAAAGTTTAGACATTGAGGACTACAGTGCTAAAACTTAAATTAGAGAATTATACCTTTAGGTGTACCATTTTTTGTGCTCCTATCTAGGTATAAAATATACTTTTGGATCTTGTTTATGATAGTCTATCTATCCAAATCAGGAATTTGCAGCCTCTATCTCCTCCGTCTCAACCCATAATTAGCTAAGTTTTACTCTTTATCTCCTTGTTTCCTATTTTTAGAAATAAATTAATCACTTATAGATTCAATGAATCAGTAGGTTAATTAAGGCACATTTATTTACTAGTTTTCCCCTTAATCCATACCCCTTTACTATTTAGTAAATTAAACCTATAGTTTCCCAAATTCAATAAAACATTTGGTGAACCTGACTTACTTTGAATTTTTGCACAAAACCCTATAAACCATAGGGATAATTAATTCTATTTTTTTGAAGTATTTTCATAATTTTTTACTAAATTTAAAAATTAAAAAACTAAAAATTAATTGAAATATTTTCAATAATTTACTAAAACCCTAGTTTGCACATACTAGGTCCTATTTGCATAAAAACACTTTCAAACCACTAGGAAAAATATATTGTTAATTTTAGAAATATTTTAAGATTTTTCCTAAATTTTTCAAGATCAATTATAAAAATTTATAGAAAAATTTTCAAATTATTACATTAATTTTGAAAAAAATCATTTCAAAGCCCTAGTTACATCAACTAAATACCACTAATTTTTAAGTAATATTCCACTTATTTTCTATAAATTTTGATTGAATATCAAAATCAGAAAATCACTTCAAATTTCAAAACTTCATAGTAAATTCCATAAAATTTATTTGTCTCAAAACCATAATTGCATCTACTAGATCCCAATCAAGCAAGTAATTTCTCATGATTTTTTGAATTTTATCTTGCATACTTATCTCAAAAAATCAATTTCAAATTCAAAAATTCATAGTATTTTGAAAATAATATTTATGAAAAATCCCTAGTTTATACACTAGGTCCTATTTCTTCTTGAGGTATCACCTTACGCCCATAGCTAAATTTCAAAAATGATGCTCACTTATTTACACATGCTTATTACATTTCTTATAAATAATAAAGAAACTATAATGGGCCCTATCATGTACATGAATGATGAAGTCTATCATATGTTAGTACAAAGTTTCATTATTTGCTTTACATGTTTACTTTTTATAGTATGAAATGATATCTAACAAACTATCTTTGCACATATTAAGACAAATCTTGTCCCACCTCCCTTGGAACCCAACTTCCATGCTGACTATTATTGCATGGTTGATTTCAGCATCCAGAAAGTCACTACCCATCACTAGATATCCCAGCAAGCACCTTTCATCCCTCCACCTCCTTACCCTATCGATTATCTATGCTCTCCTCCCACACACATTACTAATCCTATATAGATAGTGGATAATGTGGTTATATTTGTTACTTGATGTGTCATTATCCCACTTCCTTACCCTATCAATTATATACACTCTCTCTCCTCCCACACACACTACTAATCCTATATGGATAATGGATAATGTGGTTAGAGATATTACTTAATGTGTCATTATCCCTCCTCTACCCACCTAGGAACCCACAACCCACTTGTTCCATCTCATACCTGACCTAGTCCCCTTACACAAATAGATTCAAATAAGGCATATGATATTGTGGATCAGTTGTGCAGTACTCTAGCAAAAATTTCAATGGTAGAATTTTTTGAAAAAGCCAATGTGTTTAAGGACATTCTTTATCAATCACTCACTCATAATTTCATGATAGCTAACTCTAAGCCTTATTATTTTGCATCAGTGGTCAACACACTAAAAATTATCAAAGATGACATTTCTTTTGATAAAGAGGACACACCATCTCAGGTAGTTATTGATCAAAATTTACCACTATTCATACAAATTCAAATAAAAAATAATGCAATAAAGAGAGTTCTAGTTGATAGTGGTACCAAGATAAATATATGCAATATCACATTCTTATAGGCTATGGGTGTAGATATGGCATCTATGTAGAAGTCATATAAGACTATTAAAGGGTTTGATGGCATACCATGACAAACATTGGGCACTATTACTTTGGATATGATGGTAGGTCCCAAAACCCTTACTACCCAATTTTAGGTTATACATGGTCCTTTCCATTATAATATTTTACTTGGATGATCATGGATACATGTAATGCAAGACATTATTTCTACTCTACACCAATGTGTTAAGTTCATTCATGATGGATATCTCTACACATGTCTAGTAGATAATCAACCATTCAAATATTACCAAGTTATAGAGTCATCTTTGACTAGATTGGACAACTTCTCTTATCATGAAATCACCACTTCGCCATATTCCTTTTGATAAAATACGTACATATGGGGTGGGAGAGACTAGTACCTCTCACAATCCTAAAATTCTAGATATATATCTAGATCTAGATGCTCAACCAGTTATAACATCTCCAGTCACTCCAGCAATCACATTAACTAGACCTATTACACTTATGCCATCACCAATAGTAGTTCTATCAGTGCCAGTTACTCCCATATATATAGCCCCTTAGGTTGATACAAATACTCTAACAACATCATCTTCTCATACTATAGTTATCAAGACTCCTATTTCATAGTTACCCCTTGTGGTTAATTCAGATTTACCTTACGTACATGATGTTGATACAGATTCCTAGGCTACTTTAGATGATGATGATACAACACCCACACTCATAGATAATTATCTATGTGGATTTAACTTTACACCAATTTGCCTAGGATAATAATGAGATGATTATAGAGCATTTATTAAGCATCCCACATCACTCTTAACATCTCATGACACATTCTTAGGATATACTCCATATTCAAAACCATAGATAGATTGTTGGGCACATACAAATAACATGGTTACTTCTAGGAATAAAAATATATTAATTTAGATCCAAGTAGGTATTACATAGCATCGACCATAAATTTTACTACAAATGTTACTTGATCATAAATTAATCAAGCTTCCTATAGTATGACATAGATCTATCAATATATTATCACAAAAGGAAGGTAACCCATTTTGACTTTATCACAAGATCACTAGCCATGATACCAATTCATGTATAGCTTTATAATAATGATTAGATAAACTACAACATCAAGGCATTATTCATATCACAGCACCATCAACACCACTAGCACCACTAATACCACTACCAATGAAATCACTTACCAACAGGACTAAATGATCAAGAGCAGAAGCATAACATCTCCATAACTAGAGTAATCCTTAGTTCATATTCAATTTGATGATAACATGAACATAATTATTATATCATATGATGATATTTATGATGATGATCTCAATGCATTCAATGATAGCTGAAATCTTTTCCTCCATTTTTATCCCCAACAACCTCCATCTTGGGATCCCTTCCCACCCCCATCTTAGTCTCTTATATTATGATGTGATGTTTGTATATAATTTTATTTCCAACATTGATTATACATAGTTTCCTTTGCTTGATTTTACATAGCTCAAATATTTCAAAATACAAAAATAATATAATATTTAAAAAATATAAAAACATGTCAATTGTATGCATCATCTATGTTTTACATTGCTAACCATTATGCTAGACTTATATTACATTGTTATATGCTATTATTTGTTGATTTATCTATATTAATAGGCTTCAATTTATCTTCTTTGAGTATGTGTAGTGTATCTAGATCTTTGATTGCTTCACTCTACCCATTGATGAGGCATCTTACTTCCACATTCTAGCTACATATCGATACATCTACCCACTGGGGGTGTACTATACATGACTACACCATCCAAGTTATGTCATTCTTACACTACACACTCTAGACATCTTTTTATAGTATGTTTATTACTTGCTTACATGGATATTATATCAACATCCATTATCATATATCAAACTTTTGTATTTCATAGCATATACATTAGTCTTGCATTACATATCTTGTATATTCTTGCTTCTTGCTTTCCATAGTTAGATGCATGTTTATATTTCTAGTACTTTGCATACTTCCACTCTTCACTTTGATTAAGTTAGATGTGTTTACATTTTTCCAATTATTTTTTTATTCTTGATTACATTTTAGGACATTTACCAATGTCCTTTATTCCTATCTATATGTGTGTGCCTTTGGACACTTTCCAATGTCCTTTATGTGTGCCTTTCATGTGCTTGTGGCCCTTGTTCCAATATTTTATTATTCCAATTGTGTGTGTATGTATCATTTGAACATGTCTTTTATGCCTTGTGTGTTTATTTTTCCCCTTGGCCACCCTTGCATGTTTATTGATTCTTCATTTATATGCTTATTTATTAATTTCTTATCTTTGTGTGTAATACCATGATTCTAATCATGCATTTATCTTACTTCTTAGATTTTGTGATGGATATCATGATTCATCCCTCCATGACACTAATAACTAACATTTTGAATTCTAATTTATTCTTATGCACATGCTATTACATTATTATATCTATCTAGGCATATCCCTATGGATCTAACAATCTCTCTATAACTTTTGCTATATCTTGATATAATCTATATCAATGCTATATCAAATATTTTCATAACTTAACACACTTTTAGGGATTCTTCTTATGAGGGTATTCATTATAGGGTCTTAATTCCTACCTTCAAAGGAGGGGGAAACTAATAGGGGTTTTGTCATAGAGATCAGAGCTCTTAATAATTGAAAAAGTAGTTTTAGAATAGTATAATCCAAAATCTAGAACTCAACATAGGTAAACTAGACCAGGTAGACAATAGAGAATCTAGATCAGTCATCAATTCTAGATCTAGACAATAGCACCAAAAATGGGATTAAAGTGTTAGACCCCAAAGTGTCTAGTTTTTGGCACTTTTTCCAAATAGTAGAATATTTAAATTTTCTAGAATCGGGTAGAGAGGTGAGTTTAGTCATAGTTTTACCAGTATAGTTAAATCCAAAAATCTATAGTTTTTAGCACTTATTTTTCTCAAAGAATCCAAATATAGGGGCATCATGCATGGCATGAGGGTTTCCATTTTTATTTTAGACATGGTAGTTGATACAAATTTTAATTCAGAATCTATGTTCCAGACACTAGTTATTGGGGGCAATGTTCATGGCACATGGGCCTTCTCTATTTCTAAGATTATTGAATTTTCTTCCACATTCCTAGTAGTTGCGTTCCTTACTCCATCTATAAATGGTTGGAATCACATTCAAGTAAAATTTCATAAAAGTTTTCTTCCCATGTACTTGAGTTCTTGAGTGGCTTCCTAAGCCTTGATTCTAATTTTAAGAGGGGATTTTATACAAGCCCAATCTCCATCTTTCAAAGTAGCTAATAGTGTCCTAGTTTCCAATTTACATTAAGCTATCCATGCCAATATTATCAAATCATAAAACATTTAGGGGATCCATGATCCATCTCATATGACATTCATCTATACTAGTATTATCTCATTCAACTTCACATCATGGGGTAGCAATGAATCCAAAGGTATAGCTAACCTTTGTATTCTTGAGCCACCTATTCAAAGGGATTGGACACATAGTCTAGACACCAATTAGCACATGCATGATTCATTAACTTCACATAGTTGGTGATGATGGATCTAAAGGGCATACCTTTGCATTATTTAGCCAACTTCTAGGGGATTGAACACTCAGCTCATTCATATATATAACTCTTAGCTAAACATAATTCTAACATTACCTAGTAACATAACAGGTTTTGTGTTGGTTCATGTACCCAGTGAGGTGTATTCATTCCTTCCTCTTCCTTCCTATCTATTTACCTAGATTTATACATTCTTATTTTAAATATAGCATATCTAGAAAGAATTGATATACTTTTGCTTTCCTTTTTTTAGACTTACATAGTACAATGTGCTTTCACTACACATAACCTAGCATCACATAGCTTTTTGGGCTTAGCCTCATAGGTAAATTTAGGTACGCTTCTATTTTTTTCCTTTATCCTAGTATTTCACTTTATTACATACTTAGAATAAATGGGGGGGAATGTAGTCATACTAAAATTCAATTTGGACAACTTGAGTATGACTTGTGATATGAAAACCATAGGTCTCTCTTACTCACTTACATAACCCACTTAAACATGTTTTCAATATTTCCTAGTCATCGAAAGCCTTCTAGATTCAACCCTTGCTATCCTAGACTCCTCTTTCAAGCACAAATCTATCCCCTAGGGTCCTTTTTCTTTGGATAATAGTGCTACAGGTTAGACTATAGCACTGGGACCTAGGGTGTCCACCTTCTATCACTATTGTCCAAGTCTACAACAGCCTCAAATAGTCAAATTTTCTTAAATCCTTATCTTTTCCCTTGTCGACCTAGTAAAAGTTCATCTAACCAAAATCACTAATTTCCATATAAAATCCCATTTAAAGGTCATTTAGAAGGGTTGGAAATCATTCAAAAGGCACAAGCTATAAATATACTAAAGTACACTCAAGCAAATCTTCCTATTCTCTACATACAGTCAACCACTATTATTTCTACCTTATCCAAGCTCTCACACTAGTCATGATTCATCTCAAACTTGCCCAAATTCACATACACTTACATTACATACATAGGATTGCATAATACATATTCAAATTGGGAGAACTACATTGGTCTTGATCCCTCTTTGGAGTATTGGTATATAGGCAGCATGCCCACACATGAGGTATGATTGCACATTCAGTTCATATTACACACTAGACCCTTTTTCTAGTTATATTCAAAATCACCTATCAATCATGAAGAGGAACTAGGATCCTTGAAGACAAAATCAATTACATATGGATATTTGTGAATAACTATGACTTGATATTTTAGGCATAGCATCTCCTAGAGCAGATGAATAAAACCCAGAAAGTTTAAAAAGCTTAGACACTAAGGACTACAACATCAAAACTTGGACTATAGTGCTATACCTCTAGGTGTCCCATTTTTGGCACTTTTATCTAGATAGAAAATAGACTTTTAGATCCTATTTTTGATAGTCTACATAGCTAGATCAATAATTTCTAGCCTTTGTCTCCTCTATCTCAGCCCAGAATCAGTTAAGTTTTACTATTTATCCCCTTGTTTTCTATTTTTAGAAATGAATTAAGCACTTCTAGATCCAATAAATTAGTAGGTTAATTAAGGAACATTTACTTATTGATTTTCCCCTTAATCCAAACCCATTTACTATTTAGGAAATTAAACCTATAGTTTCCCAAATTTAGTAAAACACATTTCATGACCTCTTGATTAGTCCTACTAGCCCAAGCATTCTTCGCAACCTTTATGACAAATATTGATGTAGAGAGGTATATTTGGAGTAGTATTTGTTGTAGTTCAGTCTCATGTTTGAATTTCATTTGTATCTAGTTGGTAGTGTTTAATTAATTTTGGTGCATTACCTCCATTAGGATAGGTTTTGTCTCTCTTTTCCTATAAAGTTGGTAGATTAGTGTTTGATCCTAAGTGATTCATCAAGGGCAGCTAGCATTATAACATATAAATTCACATATCCAATAGGTCACCCATAAAATTAAGGTTATTCCATGCTATTAAAAATTTGGAAGGCTTGAACTACCTTCCAAAGGGTGAAAATTTGGTTAATAATAGTAACTACTGAGTCCCAAGTGCACTAGATTATAACATTTTTTGAAGATCAACAACTAAAAATTTGTGATCATCTATGTGAACAAATATGAAATAAAACTAAACATGAGAGACCATTAGTAAATCAATAAAAATCAAATCCATCTAATCATGAATAAATAAATACAAACAAATCATGTAATGAATCAATCTAAACTAGGTGAAACATAAAGTATATTCAATCACACATGAAATTTACCAAATAAGTAAAGCCCAATAAACATAAATAAAGCCCTATTTTAATGAATACTTGATTAAAAAATCACCAATATTAGTGGCTTAAATTGATTTAAGATTCTAATGAGAAATATGCATAAACATGATCATTTATATTATAATATGAACTAAATATGTATGAATCGTGATCATAATATAGTCAAAATATCAATAATGAATCATAGGCAAATGTTTCAAAATAATTCCAATTTAATGAATGACAAATATAACGAACCAAAGATAAAATTTAAAAGGAAATACTTCTAGATAGGATAACAAATAATAAAATTCTCATACAAGAAACCACATTTTACTTGAATTTTGACATTACATAAAGTATATATCTTGATGATACATAAAACCTAAGTCACTTTATAAAACTTTGAAAGGTCAAATTTTGTTTTTTGAACTCTTGACAAGGATTATCTAGTTATGGTGAATTAAATATCAAGTGAAGATATGCCAAATTTATCAACCAAGTGTATATCATGAGTTAGGGACTAAAAAGGGGACTAGATAATTTCAATTTGAGTGTAATTCATAAATGAGATCATACCAGTATGAAATAATATAAAAATAAAAAACATGTACTAGAAAAAGAGGGTCCACATATGAAAAATATAAATATGGGGTATGTTGGACCTAACATACCATCCATGAATATGCAAGATTTATTGTTATGGCCTCTTATTTTTATTAAAGTCTATATATAGAAAGAGGATTGTTATAATGGTCATTATTTCCCATGTATAAATAGTAAACTTTAATATATGCAAGAAATAATGGTGGAAGGATTATTTAGTATCATATATGATGGAAAACAATCATTTTAGAGATTCAAAATCTAATGTAGTATCAGAGTACATCTTCAGCCTAACATGATAAAGTCTTATACAAACCTAATAAATTTGGTATGGTGTGATCACCTATGGTAACACAAGATAATATATATAAAGAAAAGGCATGTCTTAAAAATAGATGATCATTGAGTTGTAAGAGGTATCTAGTTGGTATTTATACCATAGTATTTTAATATGATAATATGTAATAGATAACTCAGAGAACAAAGAGTCATATAGAGTATAAAATAAATATAGTGAGATAATAAGAGCGATAAAAATAAAAATAATAACATATATAAGAGTGATGATATAGTAAAGAGTGTAGAGGTATAAATTAAAATTCTATTTATAATTATAAAGGCTATTCAAATTATATTTACATTAATAAAGAGAGATAGGGTAGGAAATATCTATGTATTGTGTATTTTGAATGACCACACCTTATTTTGTAGATTTATGAATGCATCTATTAACTAACTCTAGATAATAATAACCTTTATGTTGCAATATATTAAGTAATCTTTAAATGAATAGCTATTTGGAACCCAGTTGAATATTTCATGTCAACATTTGGTGGCATTTCACAAAATTTAGTTATCTAATGCCTATATGGAAGTATCCATTACATTTATGGAAGAAAACACTAAATGAAATAGAAGAGTGTTGGGAAAAAAATACTAATATATATATATATATATATATATATATATATATATATATATATATATATATATATATATATATATAAGGCATCATTTTTTGGACCAAACAACGAAGAATTTTAGTTCACCTTTACAAATATATTATGGCCTTGTTTTGGATCAAGCATTGATTTCATCTGTCTTCATAGTGGTAGATAGCGTCATGATCCATAATTCATATATAGATAAGGTGGGCCTCCCATCAACACACACACACCCACACACACACAAGATAGAGGATATGAATATTTTATATCTTAACTATTCATATCACATACATTATAAATTAAAATTATGACCCCTATATTTATCTATGGTGATCCCTTATCCTCTATCTAGATATGGGTATTTGGGGATTTGATACACACATATTTGTAAGTGTCTACCCCCCCCCCCCCCAACATACTCCCTCATATAGAGTAGAGTAAGTGGATCATCATATATATATGCCACCAAATGGATATATATAACTATATATAGGGAGGGGCCAATATTAATATAGGTTAAATACACAAAATGATCAATAATTTATATTAAAAAACTAATTAATTACAATATAGATGAACATTAATTAATCTTAAACATTGACACACCTCATACCCAATCAATTGATTATTGGTTCGAGACCACACTCAATTCATTTTTGATAGTTTGGGCCATTCAAGTCTAAATGAGCTTTGATGTCAATAAATATGAATTTTTAGGAGTAAGATATAAATTATTGAAAATATTACCATTATTAATGTGAAATATATTTTTGTATAAAGGGTTTGGAAATGAAGGATAATAATTCCTTTAGGGGCTAGGCATCTAAGGGATGGAATGCAGAAAGAAGGTGAATCCTCAAGAGATGTGACTTATAATAATATTTGGTCTATATGGTTTGGGAATGTTAAATAATAAGTATGGGGTCAGTAATATATGTATCACATTAATCATAGATTAGTCAATAGAGAGAATAGATTAGAATAAATAAGTTTTAAAAAGAGAGCAATCATGAATTATGAAAAGAGAAAATATAGAATAAGAGAGAATTAGATTAGATTATAAGAAAGAAATACATAAAAAATAAATATAAGATAGGATGTATAGGATAAATATGACTATGGAAAATACTAATGTGGTATCTACTAGTGAAAATATCCATGTTTAAAATCAATATGCTACTCCTCTCAAGAAAATAGATGAGTTAGCACTAATATATTAGAAGGAAAAAAGAAGTGAATGAAATAAATAGGATAGAAGATATATTTTAATGTACACCATAAAAATTAATTAGTGATATATGGAAGGGAATATTAGATACAAAAACACTCATGAGAACCCTAAAAATATTTAAAACCATAGGCATAAAATACTAGATAGTGGTGATAAGTACTACCCATAGTGGATGGGGCATAAAAATTATTGAGGAAAGAGATTGAGTATATGAGGTAATAGATACAATAAGAATATGATAAGATAATTATAAGATGGAACTGAGAGAAAATATTTTAACAATTGAAGACAAGAGTATAAGAGGAGATAATTGAGAATAAACAATAAAAATCGATAAATTTTAAGAACAAATAGATGTTAGGAGGGACATCAACCTTAGTGAATATAATGCATCAAAAGATAGTATTATTAGTGATATTGAGGATACACAAAAGAGAGATACATAAGTAATTATATTATAAGGGGAAGGATTAGTTAATGAAAATATTAAGAAGAGAATGATTTAGAGATAGATTATCAAGAAGAAGAAACTATAAGTAACACCTCACTTCACAACCCTAACCACAAGATACACCATGAGGAGATTAATCCTTTTCACAAAAATGCATCCTTTATGCCACTTCAATTCAATTTAAACATCCATTTACTACATAATAAGTAGATATAGGAGAGGAAGTGGATAATATTTACCATATTTTTAGGGAAGAAATATAAAGCATAAGAGATTTTTTAGATAATCAAGAAGAAGTATTAGGGAGAAAATACTTTCAAGAATAAGTGAGAAGAGATGCAAGATGGAGTAGAACACTAGTCAGAAAATAGAAGGATAATCAATAAATAATCTCAAGTAATGTTTCAAAAATGATCACATCAAGTAATTGGAGTAATATTAGTGCAAGTACATAATATAATATCCTGAATATGACACACAATATAATTATATATCCCTTGTTTGTAAAATATATGAAGGATTCAAAAGAACATCTATTTCAACTAGATTCCTACTAAAAATCCATAAAATAACAAATGAAAAATTAATGTTATTTGATTATTTTGGTATGATAAAAGATGATGCATTGAAATTTTAAGTGGAAAATAATTATGGGACATGAAAATAATGGGTTGATATATGAAAATAATTTGAAAGAGATTTCCATTATTTGTATATCAAAATAAAGAGTGTAAGTAAAATTAGATAACTAATACAAAACTAAAATAAAATATAAAATAATATGACCAAATATTTAAGAAAATAGTGGTAAAATTAAAGGAACCTCTAAAATATAAACAATAGATTGAATGGTTTATTTTAGGGTAAATACAATACTTGTTATCAATCTAGATTTTATCCTTAATGTATGGTTTTCAAACCTACCTCATCCAAATGCTATAATTGAATCACCTCTAGGTGTGGATAGCCTAATGAATGAGGTGAATCTCTTCATCTGGGGCTAGGTCCCCTGATGAATCACATATGCTCAAATCAATAATCTTACTTATCTTTCCAAAGAAAAAGGATAAAAAAGACTTGAACACAAACCCTAAAATAAAAGAGGTGATGCACTAATTTATTAGGTCTCCTCTACTTGGTCTTTAAACAACACTTATGCATAAAACAAGTGCTAATCACTAACACACTCTCTCCAAAAGGATTCCTACACATCAATATTTCACATGGAGGCCATGAAAAATGCCTATAGCTTGAGGGTGATGAATGAATGGTCTAATAGAACACACTAATAATAATTTTACATTGAAATCATAAGCATGAGCACTTTCACACACCATTTTACTTGTATAAGACTAATCTATGAGCATTTAGGTGAGATACAAGGACTTGTAAAGGGAAAAAGAATTCAACCACTAATACAAATCAAGCAAGTATTGAACACACTAGAAAATATTAAGGAGAATGTTAAATAAATCATTATATTATCTCAAAGGCTTCAAGATATAAATGGGTAGAGTTTTTCTCATACCAGTAGAGGGATGTGTATAGTGGCTTTCCAAACCTAATTTATAAAAAATGAGAGAGAGAGAGAGACAGAGAGAGAGAGAGAGAGAGAGAGAGAGAGAGAGAGAGAGAGAGAGAGAGAGAGAGAGAGAGAGAGAGAGAGAAAGAGAGAGAGAATATGCCATAGATGTGGAGTGAAGAGGCCATAAATACTATAAACCATCCAAAAATAGATATAAACATGAATTATGGGTAAATAATATCCCATAATCCTTACCCCATGCATGATCTTGGCATGATTGGGGTCTTTAATGAGCCTTTTGGGCATAAAAGTGTTTTGGGTGATCTATTTCTAGTCATAATTGATTTCATGATGGTACCACACTCTTTAAAATTGATCCACTACTCCTTAATATGCATTAATATATCATGGACCTCTTTTGGGAAGGTAGTTACATGTTTATGCCCTTGAACATGGCCATTAATCACCTAGCTTCCATCCTTCATGCCATTTATAGCCCATACAATGCATTTATCACCTTAGTGAAAAAGAGGCCTAAGACTTAGACATTTTCAAGTATGTGTTGAGCTTGATAATGACTTGGAGAGTTTGATACAAGGATTCTTATACCTTAGAGATCCTTTTCACCATGTGAGTAGACCTAAAATATTATCTTCTCAATGTAAATGAGGTTTACCTCTCTACTTGACGTCATGTTTGGTAATTAGGATTACTTGTGCCATTGTAGGGATTCAAGAATGATTTCTTAGAGAAAATTACATATCTTCATAGGTGTAAGAGGCCTTCCAACTCACTCAAGATCTCAAACATGCTTAGGAATCATGAAAATAGTCCCAAAATCAGACATTATAAGCTTTTTCACTACATATTTTTTCCCACAAATGCCACTATTCCTAGTTCACAAGGGGAACATAAGACTTGTAGGTGTCCATTATCAAGCCTAATGTTCCATTTCCTATTAGTCCTTTATAAGTTGTATTTTTTATTCTGAGGTGGGTTATTTGCAATTTTGTTGGTGCTTTGAGGCACCTATCTTTGCAGATTAACCATGTCATTAGTTAATCTCTGAACCATTTGATAAAAAATGGATACCTTAGTTTACCATGGAATTTTGGTTACTTCAAACTTGGGGTAGTCAGTTATCCATTAGTGTATTATAATTTATAAATTCTTGGGTAGGTTGTTTATTATTGTTGTGAGCAACATAGTTAATCAAGATAGGCATTGTAGAATTATTGTATATAATAGGAGAAAGTTATTGATTTGTAGATAGGGACAACACATGATTAGGAAGCACATGGGGTATATTATTCTACATGAGATTCAAAGGCATGGGATTTTAAACTAGGTTTGGGAGTGAATAATTGGCTCTTGGGATTGGTTTCATTGGAGGGGTGTTATGCATAAGATCCTGGTTCATCACATGGATTTGCTTATAGGCACCTAGTTTTCCTAATGATGATAAGGAAAGGCACCATATCCTTAAGGCACCATATAATTTTTAATGCTAATAGATTCACTATAGGCAAAATAAAAATATGTGGGTGTTTTTGTGTTCTTCCTAAGAAACATATAAGTCATGGGGTATATATCCATCAAATACATTTGTGTAAAATCAAGGTTTGTCTATGTGTATGGGTATTTTAACATCTTGTATAACTTATGGAATTGAGTATTAAAAATACTCATTGGTTCATTAGTTCTCTATGGGTGATAATAAAATAGTGATATAGTATATTAGGGTCTTGGTTAATGAACATAATCTCTTATAAGATAGACCTGTTCAAAATTAAAACCAACCCAAATTAATCTTTATCCCAAGGTCATAAATGTTCAAGCCCATTATTTATTTAATTTGAATTCCATTTTGGGTGGCCAAATGTACTTTAAATATTATCAAGGAGACTAGTTGTCCACATTTAGAGTAGGGACTTGGCCTAGTCTAGGCAAACTTTTGTCCTTTGTGCCTCCTATTGCTTGATCCCAACATGCATTTCAAGTCAAAATATAATACCACCACCTATTTACCTTTGAAATATATTATATGATTGATCTCACCATTAAAATACCTCTAAAATTCAACATTATAGCTTAGATTAGACAAGGAAAATTATTTGGATTTGATTGTTTGTTGGGTTGATATGACCATTAAATTTAAGCTCGTATATTTTATTGGGATTCTAGTGTGTCCTTTGTTGGAAGGGTCATTCCATGTAACTAATTTCACTAAGTCATTTCATAACTCAAATTTTAAACTATCCTAGCTATTTTTTAGGTAAAAGTTAGTTATATTTTTCCATGTGACATCATCTCAGTCATCCAGGAGATTACATGCCTTAGCTTGATGTTCTATGTGTAATGAATACTCTAATACCCTAGGATATTAATGCATGGCCTCATATTGAGTGCCTAAAAATCTATTGCTTGTTAATTTGTATATAATCATTTAAGGCTAAGGTGAAGTGGGATTTCACCACCTAGAATCATCTCATTCACCTAAGATCTTGGGGGACTTAGCTTGAATCTCTTTGTTGAGAGATGAAAGGACCTAATATTTTGACAAGTACATCATCCTAATAAGCTATGGGCCCAAGAAACTTGAAATTAATTAGATAATTCAAGGAAGTATAAATTCAAAAAGTGATAGCATCTCACTTTATTGGGAACCTAAAATACTAGCTCAAAAGTGACTAAGTCCTAAAAGGTATGAAAAATTACCATGCAAAAATTTAAACAGAAAGGCATATGTGGAGAAAATAAGTGACCATTACAATTTAAATTTAAAACTATATGAAAATGGATATGTAAAATTTAAAAATGAAAGTAAAGTGGAAGATAAATTGAATGAATTAAATGATCCCTTGTTTCTAAATCAAAAATAGAATTAGTTTATTAGGTAAAAGGTGACTAAGTCTAGAAATGAAATAATGCAAATACTTAGTCAACTTTGATTGACATAAAGTAGAAAATAGACTAGGTTTAGTGAATAAAATTATTTTCTCCACTAAAATTTAGCCAATCTATCTTAGATAACTTTCTTGAATCTAATTCAAATTTGCCAAAGAGGGAAATTTTTAATTATTTAAAAACATGTTTTAAAATAGCTAAAACTCTTTAGACTTAAGAAAATTCAGATATTTATATCAATGGAGTTTTAAATGTGACTTTTTTTATCAAGTATTTATAATGAACAATTATTATCTAGACAAGTTTAAAATAATGAAGCATATAGAGAATCTAGACTTCACATATAATAACCTACCATCACTAGTATTGAAAATTTAAACAAAAAAGAGCCACCAAACTCCCTAAAAACAAAGACCATACTTTAGAGAAAAAAGAGGTTCCATTATTTCATAATGAAATAGGACATGTTTTGTAAGAAACAACAAAATGGACGTTAGACTTAGCCAAAAATGCATCCATAGAATGAAATGAGAGGGGTGAATAGCACAAGTGTGATAAATGGCACACACTCATAATTCAAGACATCAAGCTTAGCCAAAAATGCATCTGTAAGAGATTATAGAGATGGTTTAATTGTCTCAAACCATACTCAAAATGTGGGACATCAAATTTGGTTAAAAATTCAACCACTGAATATAAGTTAGTGGTATAATGGCATTAAGAGATAGAATGAGTAATAATAATAAATGAGGACAAAATGACAAAGAGGTCATTTGATAAGTGTAAAAATAAGGCCTTCTTCATAGATATATTTGCCTTTCTCCACTAAATAGTTTTCCACCACAATTTTAAAATGTCCAAAATATAGCCTCTGTGAAGTAAATGTCTAGTTAAAAGTAGCTCCCATTAATTATATTACGTGGACAAAAGTAACTAGATGTATGGATCCAACTGAAAAGTGGTTATGAATGTTTTAAAACACAAAGGTTGGTACTTGGAATGATCTCAAAGGATTGGATATTGGCATATAAAATAATTCAAAAAACTATGAAAACATCAACATAACACAACCACCCTAAAATTATTTCTGATCAACCCCCCATATTTAGGTACTTTATAATTTTAATGAAATTATAAAATGGATGGATCTAAGGGAACAAGAATGAAAAATAAGCACTTTTAAATCAAATTTCCCTCTAAAATGAGTTATCTATCAAAATTTATTACAATTTTTTTTTATATTTAATGGCACATTTTAATCAAATTTGCACAAAAAAATAAATTCTCTTCAACTAAAAAAAGTCAATCTCAATCAACTATTGATGTGGGATTAGAATTATAGACCTCCCCAAAAACAACACTAAGTCTTAACCAAGCCACCCACACTCACATGTGTAACTCAAATGGAAAAAATTCCACTAAATGGAAAGTAATGAATCAAGCTATTTTTTTTTTAAACCATGTTTTATTTTAGAATGATTTGGTGAAGAACATAACATTTGACTTAGTTTTTGTTGGATAATGTTTTAGAATAATTAATAAAGCTACAAGATTCTTTGTGGTGATACTTAAATATCTCACATGTTAGATGTAGTCCCCTTACCATAGCCAAAGGATATTCTAAAAAGGTCATTAGGTTGAGCCAGAGATTTTTGGTGTCTATACATAGGTCGTGTGGCAAGGAGGAAAATGAGTTCAACTTTGAACAATAGTAGGGAGCACAAAAAATAGAATGAGTGATTTCACATTTTCGTAATGGACATCGAGTGGTCACTTTGGTGAGGAGATCATCTACCAAGAAGACCAATCAGAATATTCATGAAGTTTGGTTTGAGGTGTGTTGAGGGTAATAGCTTTCAAATCTACACTTTAAATATTATCCACCAAAAAAACATGAGCCACAACATCTGCCAATTAATGACAAACATAGATAGAAATAAATCTAAGCGTAGACATAAATACAATCCAAACCAAAATCCAAGCCAAGATCCAACACAACTATGCATTGACTAACACTTCAAACCATACCAGATGTAAAAACCTAAAAATTAAAAAATTCCAATCATAGAAACCATTGTTGAAACCCATAAGCCCTTTGATAGTATTATCTACTAGCATAAACCCCTACCTTAGTTGTATGTTATGGGTAGATTGATATTTACACAATAGAATGTGTAAGAATAAAAATATATTTTTTAAACTAAAATTAATATTTCAAATGACTAACATTAAATAAATGGGTGGGCTTTATGAGTTTGAACTTTTGAATGGGTAGGATAGCCGTTACAAATATCTAGTTGGAGATTCAAAGCTAAGCAATGGCGATCATGACCCTATAACTCTACTTCCTATCAAGTGAGATAATTTAGTCATCATACAAATCCCAAATTCCATTATAAAATGTGATTATATAAAAATTAATTTGGCATTGATCATTATATTCTTAGCATTCTGGATGAATATTAAAACTTTTTGAGAACGGGTTAATAGGAAATAGAAAAATAAATACATGGTGGACATGAGAACTATGGTTAATAAGTTTTTTTTGGTTAAGTTTTCAGATGAAGAATATTTAGTCAATGTTTTTGTGGGAGGTCCTTGTTTTATGGGAAAATCATGACTATTCATTACTACATAGAGACTAGGAATTGATTTATTTAAGGAACTTCTGGAAGAACATCCAATATGGATTAACCTTCCTAAATTATTTTTGGAATTATGTTATGAGGAGGTAATTTTAGGGATTGATAAGGATATTGGAAACCCACAAAAATTTTATCTAGTCTCACTTTCTATAAAATGCCTTGTTTCTACTAGAATTTATGTCTGGGTTAAGTCATGAAAGACAAATATGTGATCTATTTCCCTATGATCTTATCTTGGTAAATGGGTTTAAGATATCAAGTATGAGAATAAGGATATAATATATAATCACTATGATGTATGGGGGAATAAAGGTTTGCATTGTCCTAATCTGATAAATGAAGGTAAGCTTTCTTATAATACCCTTGGAGTGGTTATGAAATGGTCTCTCTTAGAGAAGAACCTAGTTTGTATAAAGGTATTAATATTAGGAATCTCCATAAGTGTTCCTTGAATAAGAATCAAGGAATTGTCCTTGGCATAGATATCCCTTATATCTAACCTAATTTTATTAGTAATAAAATGAATGGAGTAAATTTGAACACTATGATGCCATCTTCTCGTATGAATTCAATAAAGGAAAAGGGTGGCAATGTCATTGAATAGTGTGAATTTAGATATGCTAAGAGAGATTATAGGCTACCTCACATTCTAATGGGGACCTTTGGGAAGAATAAGGAAACTAGTATAAGTTATATAAAATAGTTTTCTAATATTAAGGACCCTTTTCCAAGATTTACTCAGGGTATGGGAACCAAATAAAAAACTAATGGAAGTCTTGAGCCTAAGAGAATCTTGGGTCAAAGTAGGCTTATTTCCACCTCTTTGACATGAATATTATTGCATGGAATGTGAGGGGGATTAATACCCTTGAGAAATAGAGATAATTTAAGAATATTAGATTAGCTAAAAAATCTAGTTTTATTTTCCTTCAATAAACCTAAATTCCTCTAGAATATTTAGAGAATTTGAAAAACTTTATTTGAAAACAAACTAGTTATGCATGCTGAGGATCCTCTAGCTCCTCTAGAGGTATTTCTATTTTCTAGGACCAATAAGCCTTTGAAGTGTGTTTGATTTGTAATAATCAAGTTCATGTGGTGATAGGAGTCACTTGATTAACCTCAAATAAGAAATGGATTTTGTCTAATATTTATACCCTGAATTCCAAAATAGTAAGGGGCTTATTCTAGAAAGAGCTCTCTCTTTTTAGATCCCTCTCTTCTAAGTGGGACTAGATGGTGGTGAGGGACTTTAACACACCCCTATATCTTATGTAAAAAATGGGTAATATATAATATAGTGATAGAATGGATGAATTTAATGATTTTATCACAAGTAATAACTTTTTTGATATGGTGATGTGTGGAACTTCCTAAACCTAGTATAATAGAATAATAGAGGAGGGAAATATTCAATTTAGACTAGATAGATTTCTTTTAAATTTTTATTGGGATTTGTGATGTTGCTATAGGATTTTAGTCCTCCTTAAAACAAGTTATGATCACAACCCTATTTTATTCCTTGAGGAATAAGTCCCATATAAAAAAAGATTGCCTTCCAGGTTTGAGATGTGGTTGGATCACCTAGAGTTGTGGAAAACCATGAAAAAATGGTGGGAGATGGAAATTAAATGTTAGGAGATGTTTGTCCTAGATTTTAAGCTCAAAATGGTTAAAATGTATATAAAAACTTGGAATAAGGAGTTTTTTGAAACATTTTTTCTAGAAAAAAGAAAACATCTGAGTCCCTTATAGAACTGGAGTAGTACATCTAGGCTAATGAATTGAATTAGTAAACCTACTAGAAGGAAAAAATAACTCCTAAGAACCTTCATAATCTATAGGCCAAGGAAGAAACCTAATAGAGGTAGAGATCCAAAAACAAATGGTTAAAATAAGGTGATAGGAATTTTAAATTCTTCTTCCAAATGGCTTGTAAGAACATAAATTCCCTTACAATAATGGATTGATCAAATAAAATGGTTATAGATGTATTGATGAAGGAGACATAAAACTAGAAAATGTTAATTTATTTCATAACATACTCTCATGGGGCTTGTCTCAATCTTAGGGCAATAAGGAAAGTTTTCTCAAACTTTTTGAGAGGGTGCTCAATTTTGAAGATAATGTAGACAATCTTAAGTAACCTAGTTATGAAGAGGTTAAAATGGTTGTGTTAACAATGGAAGGAGATAAAGCACCTAGTCCTGATGGATATCCTCCCTTCTTCTTTCAACACTTTTTGGATATTATCCATCATGATGTGGTTTCTACAATTTCAAAATTCTTCAAAACATGTTCAATTCTCAAAGAAATCATTAGTACCTTTATTTTTATTATCCAAAAAATAAGGCATCCTTCATCTAAAAAACATTAGACTAGTAAGTCTATGTAATACATTTTATAATATTTATACTAATATTCTTGTGTTAGGGCTCTAACCTTTGCTCTCGAGGATCATTTCAATCCAAAAAAGTGTTTTTTATATATGGTAGACATATCTCTAATAATATTATCTTGATTCATGAAGCTATCCATTTCTTGGAAAAGTATAAAATAGCGGTTATGATTCTTAAAATTTATATTTAGAAATCTTATGATATATTTTCCTAAAGGTTCCTCATGTTCATCCTGAAAAATATTGGTTTTAATAATTTTCTCAAAAAACTTATTTTCAACTATATTGCTACCTTGAACTTTGGTTATCATTAATGGTAGACCTAAAGGTTATTTTAAAGTGGAAAGGGGAACACAATAATGGGATCCCCTTTCCCCATACCTTTTCATCATTCTGGCTAAGGCCCTTGGTTGGAAGTTGTTGAAGGCTAGAGAGGATGGTATTATTAAAGGAATTCAAATTGTGTTTGGGTCTGACCTAATAATGCATCAATAGTTCATAGATGATACCTTTGTCCTTGGGGCCTCCTCTATTAGGGAATCCAAATATTTTAAAATTATTTCAGAGTAATATGAACCTATTTTTGAGTAATGCATTAATTTTACCAAAAGCTATCTTTTTTTACTCACACCATGTTCATCGTATATATTTATCTCTCTAATATATTAAACTATTAAATCCAATCCCTCCCTGATTTATATCTTGATATGCCACTTTCCAAGGATAATATGAGTATGGAGGACTAGAATCCCTTTTTTAACAAAATTTAGAAAAAAATAGTAGGTTAAAAAGCTAATTGTCTATTACAAGCTACTAAATTTCAACTAGTCAAAATCTCACTTCAAAGCATGCATATTTATTGGATGTCCATTTTTGTAATCCCTTCAAAAATTTTAGGTATAATTAAGAAATATCAATGGAGGTTCCTTTGGATGGGGAAGGATTAAATATAGATAATCCCTCTTGTTGCTTGGGATAACGTTTACAAGCCCAAGAGTTATGGGGGCATATGGTTGAGATGTGTCAAAAGTATGAATTGATATCTTCTATAGAAACAATCCTAGAGGATCCTAAAATAAGATAATAGTTGGAACAAAGTTATCAAAGGTAAATATCTAACTAATAGAACTGCTAACTATTTTCTAGAAGAAGAGGTTCTTAGTCAAGGATCTAGTTTTTGGAAAATAGTCATCAAAATAAGAGATCTCATATGTAAGGGGTACGAATGGATTGTGGTAAATGGAAGATCTATTGATTTTTGGGAGTACCCTTGGAATTAAAATTTCCCTCTCTCATTTATCATGGATTTTGAAGCCTTAATTCACCACATTCAAAATTTGATTGGGGTTAAATTAAGGGATTATTGGTATTGGAAAAATGTAGAACCAAGTTAGAAGAAGATTTAATTTATAGATGTGATAAAGCATCAATCCAAATATCTAAAAAATTTAAACTCTAAACTTTCAAAAATTCACATTAACATATTTTTCAAGGAGGATGAAATCATTTGGCACCTGAACCCTACAAGGGATTACAAGGATAAGTTGGGTTTTATGGTGGATCAAGACCTTCTAGAACAAAACCTTATTTGGTTCAAACTCTAGGAAAAAAACTTTATTGCTAAAACTTGAATTTTATATTGGTTGGCTTGGCACAATAAAAGTCTCACCAATAATAATATCAAGCATAGAGGTTGAAGGTAGAAGAATTAGTCAATCACCTATTTTTGGAATACTCCTATTCCACTTTTATTTGGTTCTAATTTTTGAGTTATTTTATAATTTCTTGGGTCCAACCTAGATCCATTTGGGATATTTCATTATAATGGAATTCACCTTGGAATAACAAGGTTCTAAAACTACTCTAGAATCTTAATCTTCCACATTTCCTCTAGGACATCTAGAAAGAAAGGAATTAAAAAAAATTAGAAATAAAATCTTGGAGTGGGGAATCACTAAAGATAATATTTTCAAGGCTATTAAGTAAAATTGGGCTTCTAGGACTTTTAAAAAGGATTATTCCATTAAAGGTGAAGGGTTGATTATATTGAATCTTTGGGACCTCAAGCTCCCTTAAGACTCAGGCATTAACAGAGATTATTCTCAAGATTCAACCAAAGTGGACCCCTCTAGTGGAAGGGTGGTTTAAACTCAACTTTAATTATGCCTTCAGTGGTAACCCTAGTCTTTTGGGGAGAGGGGGATAATCAAAGACTCCAATGGTAATCTACTAGATACCTATACTAGAAGAATGGGCAAATAATCTAATCATATTATAGACACTAGGGCAGCCCTGTAGGATATTAAGGTCATGAGTGATAAATGAATTTTGAAGCTATCTATTGAAATAGAATCTATTAACATCATTAATTATCTCAAAGATAAGTATAGAACCTCCTTAACCCATGAAAAGGATATTTTGGATGCTAGGATTCCCCTGAACTCTTTCCTTGAATTCTCTCTTGGATTTATTTTTAGAGAAGGAAATAATTAGATAGATTTTATAACAAATTTATTAGTTTCTTATGATTTTATGATCTAAGATCTGGGAGGGGTTCCCTCACCCCCTTTAACATCTTTAACCACATTCTCATGGATAAGTTAAATATAATTTAGTTTCCCTCACCTACGCTTGAAAACTATTACTCTTTTCTCTCATTTGGTTGTTGTTTAGGTTCTCATTAGGACCTTGCTACTCTCTCTCTAGTAGGGTTTTTGTGTCTCTATAAGGCCTATATTTTTAGGGTATGGTTAGATTCTACTCTTTTTGGGTTTTGGTTTTTGGCCCTATTTATATCCATCTTAGCTCTCTCTTTTCTCTCATTTGGTTGTTGTTTAGGTTCCCATTAGGACCTTACCACTCTCTCTCTAGTTGGTTTTTTGTGTCTTTATAGGGCCTATGTTTGTAGGGTATGGTTAGATTTTACTCTTTCTTAGGTTCTAGTTCTCTCTCTCTCTCTCTCTCTCTCATGTTTTGTTTATCTTTCCCTTTGGGTTGTACTACCCACCACTTGGGAGACCCAAGCCTCCATATTGTGCTTGAGATGGATTCCACACAAGTTAAAAGTGGGTTTACCTTAATCCAAACATTAAATTAAAAACTATACATTCATATACTTGAATGGATTTGATACCATATAAGAGTGTTCACCAAGATCAATGGATCATTAAAATGTACAAGTTCATTGAATATGAGACAAGTAAACACATGAGGTTATTTAAATTAAATAAAAACACAAAAATAGAATTATTTCACAAGCTTAGAATCAATCATCCAACACTCTACCTGAATAACTCACAAATGATGTTGTACAAATAGGAGAGTGAATTTTTAACTCCATGAAAAGTGGTCAAATAGCCAGGAATGGAATGTAACTCCCATACATGGAATAACCAATAAAATAATGAATCCCAATAGATAATAATGGTGGTCAAGTTTAACTCCTTGTGACTAAGTACACCTAAACAAGCTAATTTTATAAGTCTAGGTAAACTCCATGTGTAGGCATGATCCATAATAAGTAAATACATGGAAAATAATATCCTACACTAATAGTTCCACCCAATATAATGTTGAATTAGAAAAATCATGGATGAGAGAAATGGGGTAAATGATGGGTAAAGATGCTAACCATGTCATATTTGAATAATTAAATTTTAATGATTTTCATTGATAACATTTTAAAGAGAAGATAACATTTATTCAAAGTAAGAGAATCCAATAGAAAGAATATCTTCATGTAGTATACACATAAATATAATTGATCACATATCAATAGAGGTATAGGGTATATTACATAATGTAATAGATAAATCATGAAATTCAATACCACAATATGGGATAATTGGTTTTACATATTTAGATATAATATATGATAATACTCTTATTCTAAAAAATCAAAATTCATATGATAATGATTATAAAAATATATAATGGTATGATCCTAATGATACTTATTATATATAATATGAATATGGAAATGATATAAAACCTACACATTTACATGATCATCTGAATTCACTATAGATTACCACTCCTTAGTTCAATACCAAATCAATTGATGGAAAGACTCTTATGGGAGTCATCAGTTAGTATCCTTCTTTATTTCTTCATTCATAAACCTACAAACATAGAAAATTTAGTAAAATACTTTATAAAATACCTGAATTAGAAACTAGAAACTATCCATGCCTATATGTACATTTTCATACATTAGTTAATTTTTTCATAGTTATTTGATACTTTTTTATCCATTTATATATCATATATGTTTCACCAGTGTGCATGAGTGGTTATAGATTACATACAACACAATTTCTAGACTCAATTATAGGTAATATGACTATTAGACATTTAGATATTATAAATTGAAAAGATCTCCATATTGGATAAGAGTTTCATGCTCTCATTTCCATCATAATATTGGTGTCTTGGTGAGATCATAATACCACTACTCATTTTTAAAACATACATACGCTTTATACAACATGTAAATTCATCATCTAGTTGACTAGGGGAATATTATAGATAGATTTTACCCTTGTTTTTTTACCTTATCTTACTTGTATATTTGTTATTTACATATCATTACATATTTTGATTTTTCTCACTCTCTAACATATTGATATACTATTGGTTATAAAATATATGCAATGTACTCATGTTAAAATTGATCACTTTTTTATCAATCACATATTATCATGCTTAATTTACATGTAAATTTATTATATTTATTGCTTGTATGGACTCTATCTTTTTCATTAAGGACATTTTAATATATATTTTACATGTTTCTCTAAGCCTTTATTATTATTTATGCATGTGACGACATATATCTTTGTGTGTGCATTCTATGTGTATACATAAATTTTAACATGTCCTTCTATGTGGCTCTAATACTTCATTGATTTATTATATGCATGTGAGGGTGTTTGAACATGTATTTATGTGTGATTTTATTCAAGTTAGTGACATTTGAACATGTCCCTTATATGTATCCCCTTGGATTTGTATTTCATGATGTATGTGCTTTGCATATACTATTTGATTGTGTGCATCATGGAAATGTCACCTTTCTTGCTTATTTTTTTATATTTTAATGCCATGATGGATATCATGCACCCACCCAACCCTTATAATTCCATGATGGATATCATGCATTACTCCCTAAGTATTTCTATTTAGTGTTACTCAATTTGACCATTTATCTATCTGCTTAAATGTTAACATTTATATATACACTCTTACTATGAGAACTTGATATTAAATACATATCACATCAATACTATGCTTAGTTTATCTCTATTATGATGCCATGTTTCTCCATGTTATCACTATTACTCATATTTACATCTTTATGTCATAACAATTTATTGCATAACTTTTTATTTTGATTCAATATATGTCATAGGATCCCTACCTTCAACCTTAATAAAAATTGATTGTGCAGGATCAAAAACACACCTCAAAAGAGGGGATATTAATATAGGTTTTTATTAAAGAATAGAGCTCCAAGATCAACAAAGAGACAAAATTTGTAGTTATGACATAGTTTTCATAGTTTCAATCTCATATAGTTCATAGAAAGTGATTTTGGATAGGATTACCCTATTGAAAAAGAGAGAATTACTCTCATGTCCTTACCACCACTATTCTATAAATTATTTTAAAATAATAATTTCCATAATCTCATAGAATATTAGTGTACTTAGGACAATATTCAATAGCTTTACAGTCCTAGTTTCCATAATTACTCAATTTGGTGTAATATTTGTTCAATTTGGGGTATCATTAATTACATGTTGTTCTAGGTTAACAAACATGTTGATTAGAATAATAATTTGTATTTCTCAATTTCATAATCTCTATATAATAGATATTAGTTTGGTGTCATGTGTTTTAAACATGGATTCATCATTACTTCAGTTTTGCACTAGTTTCACAAATAGAATGGCAAATCCATTTCATTATCCATGTTGTATACACTAAAACCATATTATACGTAATTTTTACACCATTTTTTCTTAATTTTTTCCCAAAAAATTAGCATTATCCCATATACATCATTTGGTTTACAATTTTCACCACTATTAGCATCTATATTTACACCAATTTTTCATAAGAAACATTTATTTGGATTCATACATGGATTCAAATTTACTTAACTACTCTGGGTATGCAATGATAGATTCAATCAAACTTAGAGTTTATAAGCACACTTTACTATTTATGAGTATTTGGTGATGCACATTCCAATCCAAGTTAATCAATGCAAATCAAATATCCAAAGGTCCAACAGTTTACAATCACTAGTATTGCACCAAGAAAATATAGTAGTTCACATAACCAATTAGGTGTTTTTTCCTTGTCATTCTATAGTTTATTTCATTTTGCCTTTTTATATTAATATTAAGTAAAAATATATATTACATATGTTTCATTTCAGGTTTGATTGGATCATGTTTAGTGTTTTTGCCTACATCTAGGACTACACTTCACATGGAAGTTCAACTACACACTTTTCCTTTTTAATCTACTACTTTCACTTTGATACATCACTAGAATAAAATGGGGGAAAATGTAGCCACATAAATTTGAATTTAACCTAAAATAATGAACTTGTGACCACTCCTTTACATTTTTATCTCTAGACCTATCCTAGGGTCATTTTGATCATTTTTTACCACCTTACATGTGAAGGTATCACTCTTATAATTTGATTGACAAGTCCACAATGCACCTATAAATTATGCTATCATAATAAACCATAATTTAGACCATAATACACCCTTAACAACAATTTTTTCCCCTTGGAAAATAATTCTCTATTGGAAATTATCACCCTACTTAGTTATCCAATCACCTTCTCTTGTCTTCCTGCCAAATAATAACTAATTTGAAAAATTCAAAGTTATGGAAATATTTAACTATGTACCTAATAATTCCAATTAAAATTAATTTAAAATATATGAATATATAAACACATTTAAAACCATTTTCACACAATAATATTCAACACTAAAAAACACCAAAACTTGAATTACACATTGCAAGTAAATTCCATATTTCTCCCAATCCTAACTACATACAACCCTAATAGCCCAGATCAAAAGTTCATATATATATCTAAGGTCACAAGTCATGGTCAAGGAATTTAATCACACAAGTATTGCACCAACATATAAAAATTTTCACTAACTATTCACATACCACTATAGCATGGGATAAATACATGAATTTTTATCCCTCTTTAGAGTATTGGTACATAGGCAATGCTTAACACATGAGTTGTTGAGGTCACACCCCAATTCAACCATTGAAACTTATTTCTCCCATTGATTTTAATTAGTCTTTACATGTCAAGTATATAAGGTTTGTATGGAAAAATAATCATGTAGTGGTTACCACAGTTGATCAAAAGCTCCACATGGAACATAGAACATACACTTAAAGGTGAAAATAACCTAGAAATCCCAAATCTTCACTATCTATTGGATAGGACCAGCCTCATAAAGGACATGAGTTCCCCATTTCTACTTTTCAACTTAGGTAATTGGTGTCTAGGTATCTATTCTAATGTATATTTAGTTTCACATTCACTAGATATGACTACCCTACTAGATTTAGCTTTTGATTCCTCCCATAATAATTTTCCCAACTAATTATTATTTTTATATTACACATTCCTTATTTAGTGAGTTTTGAGATTTATCAATTTTAAATAAGTGAATGCTCAATATTTTTAGTATTATTATTCCTTATTTTTTCATAGTAGTTTATCACTTACAGTAATCTGCATATCATTAGGTTTCCCAAAAATTAACAAAACATTATTTATATATTTTTTCTTGTTCAACCATGTTTGATAGCAGTAGATGATCCATGTTATTTTTGTATTTTATTATCTATGTTGGTTTAACATTTTGGGTTTTAATTCTTTTTTATTTTTTTCATAACCACATTGTGTCTACTTCAAAACCATGTTTTTATGTATTGGAACCAAGAAATATTTGTTACTATTTATCTTTATATATGTATATCATTGTGTGCATGTCTATGGAACTATTACAATGTTTTGGATTAAGTATGGGGTGGTGAGGGACATTGATGGTTGGGTTCATCTTACTCATTTGTTGTATCCCCTACATCAATGATTACATAATGGAATTCCATTTTGCATTTTTATCTTTTTTATGATGGATGATTTAGTAAGCATGGGCGTAGTTTTAATAGATTTCAAAAAATGATGTCAATGATTTATGAATGCATTAAACTCTAAATATATATGTCTTATGAACCTAGTTTGATTTTAACTAGACTTATATTAAATCATGTAAATTATGGTACTTCAAATAAAATTTATATAACATTGGGTTAAATAATATTAAGTGGATACTAGACTTTGTAGGTTATTACTTTGATAGAATCTTGGGTAATAAATCTAATACTTGAGATTATTTTTATGGTTTTAATATATTTTTCAAGGTCTTGATTACATTATTATTAATTTTACACAGAGATAGATGTGTGTGTGTGTGTGTGTGTGTGTGTGTGTGTGTGTGTGTGTGTGTGTGTGCGCGCGTGCGCGGTTGATTACACATATAAAATAGGTATGTTGGGAAAATAATTATGATCATGGTTGTATTTGAATAATATGGTTTGATTAATTCTATATTATTCATTTCTTATTGAACTAATGAGTGACCTATTGACTTTGTTATTTGTTTTCCTTTTTGAAAATGGATTAATGATAGATGCATAAACAATATTTGACTAAGTATGAAGTTTACAATATGTTTTATGATTTTTACTTCATATATTATATTTTATGGATTATTTTAAATGATGTCATTTAATATATGTTTTATTAAAAATGGTTTCATGTTAATAGCTAGTCTATGTAAGTTGGATTATGTATGAATTGGTTGTAAAAGTGTATTTTTATTATAGCATAAAAATAATAATAATAAATGATTTATCTTTATGAAGTATCCTATGAAATTAATTCTAAACTTTTAATTTTTTAGAAAATTTAATAGGTATTTTAAATATAATTTATTTGATTTATTGTCCTATCTTAGGTTGTTATTATTGATAATTTTTCCACCATTGGTCAAAGTTGCTTATGTGCAAGTCTTAAATAAGACTCAATTCATGGATTTAAGTTTAAAAAGGGTATAAAAAACATAATAAAATCTTAATCAGTCCAAAACCATGCTCATTAAAATGTTACAAGTCTATATTTTAACAGAGGTTTCTTCTATTCCTATAACTAGCTAGTTGCAAGCTAGTGAAGGAAATTTTCAAATTTTCAAAGGTGAAGAATATTTGGTATTTGAAGGATTTTTCTTCACCTATTAACTCAATATTACATTAATTTTATTTAGGTTATATTGTCTTGACTTTATGAACAATCATTAAGATGAATAAGTGCTCTAAACCCTTATTAAACCCTATTGGCTTGAGTTTAAGCAGTATGTTTACATTTTTGAGTTATTTAATGAAAAATAAATGTGGTGTGAGATATTATGGGTAATATATAAAATTTATGAACTTTCCTCATTTAAAATTTTAGGGAAAATAATGGATAAAGGAAAAGGTATAAGTATCAGGGTTTTAAGCATGTAAGAGACCTTTGACTTTTCAACAACTCAAACAAGATTCTATCCATAATTTACATGAAATATTCCAAGGGAAATAATTTTTAGACTCATAATTTAATAAATTTTAATTTTTTGAAGTAATTTTGAAGATTGGGTTGGATTTAAAGTTGGATTTGGAGTTTAGTTGAAGTAGGAGTGAATTAAGACTAGTAGGGACTCATTAGGAGCTTCTTGTCTTCTCTCTCTCTCTCTCTCTCTCTCTCTCTCTCTCTCTCTCTCTCTCTTTGTACATTAAATTTTTGAATGATTAGGGGAATATTATGAATTTGGATTACTAAAAATATACAAAAAAATTTACTACCTCACCTTTGAAGTAATAAGGATCTAATTTTTCCTCCATTTTTAGGTTCATAAAGTGTATTCTTAATATTCATTGATGTAATTTAGTGAATGATTATTTTTCCTATATTTATGTCTAAATATATCATATTTATGAATAAATGAGAATTATTTCATGTCATATAAAGAGTCTAAGTCTGAATTATACCTAATCAAGAAGTGAATTCAACCATCGTTTATTACATCTAAGCTAGTGTGAGTGTAAGTCAAGACCTCTATGTGAAATATTGATGCAAGAGTCATCATATGAGAATTAAGTGAGTGTTTTAAAGTTATTAATATTATAAATTGTGTTAATTACCTACATAATTTACATTCACATTGGTTCATCACCCCAAATTTCTAGTTTTATGTTCAGTTTTAGCTTTAGCATTGTTCTTTTTACCCTTTTCCTAGTCAAGAAATCACATAATTAGATAATTTAGAGAGAAATGAGTGAGTATACTAAATGGAACCAGAAATTAATATTGATATCATATATAATATAATTTCTCACACCTTTGAGAGTTTCCATTGTATCAACAGAAGTGAGAATAGGCACACATTCTCAGTAGGTTGCACTTCTGAGTGATACTAATTTTTGGTAGGCCCATTGGGATAATAGCATAAAATATTGCTACATATTGGTGATATTTTTATCAAATTTTAGTAAATAAATTGATAAATTACTTATTATATAGTGACTAGTCTATGTTCGTAAATATCATTAGTTGGTATGTATTTCAATCTTCCATTTTATGAAAATGCATCTTTTCCGCCTTCATATCCTTCAAATCAAGATGAGAATATTTATGGCTTCACCTAAAGTATCTACAGACAAAAAGTATATCCATATTATCATGATATTTACCCTATCCCACCCCTAATCATGTTTCCAGTAAGCCTTGGCAAAATCATGTTCTTTCTAATCAGCCTGAAAAGAGTGTGCAATAGATAATTTTGACTTTGAGAGATAACGTATGGAGATTGATAGAGAAGAGGAATATAATAGGAACCAAGAAGATATTGAATATAAGTATTATGTACACCAACAATATATTTAATCATTGAAGATATATAATGAGTCTAAAATAGAACCAATACAATAGTTGCCCATGATAGTACAAAGAATTGAGTCCAGAATTCCATGTTAGAAACAAGAAGAACTAGAACCCATTAAACCTTCAAGAGAGTCTACTTGCTTCAAAATTCAAATTTTTATGACTCTTAATCCTATGAATATCCTATTAAAATTCCATCCTAGAAACCTTCTTTGACCAAGATCCATGATTATGTCATGCCTGCTCTTGATAAGTAGCCTCTTCCTATACCAATCTAAAATCAATATAGATAAAATTATAAAAGACAAACCAAGAGAGTTTCTAAGTGTCTTGATCCCTCCACCCATCCCTCAAGTTTAAGTTGTCCATGAAGATAAAAAATTTGAGAGGTTGATTGTTGAGTGGAAATATAAGTATGAATAATTTAATCATGAAGGCATAACACAAGTTTATTTCCCTTCTTTGAAATAAATATTGAATGAAACTATTACTTTCAAAACTCAAAGCCTTCTTAATGCCTCTTTAATCTTAAAGCCCATTAAAGATCAGACCATAATGTCATATATTTATATGAAATAAAATGATATATTTTTCCATCCCATCATATCCATTTTTAAAGTAGGACCTATTGTATGAAAAGCAAGAGAAGAACATGTAGGTGAAGAGGAAAATTTGTCAGAAGAGGATGATCAAGAGTGGTGTTGGTCAAATGAGCTTCAATATTTTATAAAATAAGATTAGATTTCATCCATTGAAGAGAAATATAATATTGAATTTATAATTTAACTTTAATAATCCTATCATGAAGATGTTTTTGAAAATATGATAGCATTTGATGAGATTACAGCAGTGGTTTCACAAAGCAACAATCCTAGACATGAGCTAATTAAAGATAAAAAATAAGATGTAATGATTCTTAATGAACCTCAAAAAGATACAAGTAAGGATCAAAAGGGTTTTTATGAATTATGGAAGTATTAATTTGATTTTATTCAATACTTTGAGAATTTTGGTAGGCCTACATATCCTTGTGAAGACATTGATAAAGTGGTTGTGAAGGTAAATCAGAATGTGGTTATATTGGAAAAATTTCATAGTGTTGAAGATAAAGATAAGGTGAGTATTGAAATACATTATGAGTATTTTATATTGGAGATATGTTTACTTCAGTTGACTCACTTTTATATAAATCAAATAGGTTGTTAATTATTAAAAGTGTTGAACCAACCAGTATGAAACTCACACAACTTGTTAGTCATCTTCATCAACCACATGGAAAGGACCTGAGAGGTTTTTGTTTAGATCTAGGTGTATATTTATTATTGTATATAGTTTTTTTATATTTTAAATTTAATCCAAGTCTTATCACACACATTTTTTGTTAGTAGTTTAGTTCTCACATTCCTCTAAGTGTTATCTTGCACATTTTTCAGTTGGTAGTTGTTCCAATTTTTAATTTAATAAGTTCTTGTGCACAAGTGTTGAAATTTATTGAGGAAATTTTAAGTTTAATATTTAGTAATATTTTTATTATTACATAAATAAATGGATATATGTACTGGTCTTGAGTGTTTAGTAGGCAAATAGCCCAACAAAATCACTAAGAATGTTGACAATTTTTCCACCATTGGTCAAAGTTGCTGATGTGTAGGTTTTCAAGAAGACTCAATTTATAGATTTAATATTTAAAAATGTCTCCAAAACATAATAAAACATTAATAATATAAAACCATTCTTATTAACATTATCACAAGTCCAAATTTTGACAGAGGTGTTTTCTATTCCTTTAACTAGCTAATTGCAAGCTAGTGAAGGCAATTTTCAAATCCTTGGTACATGAAGGTTAAGATTATTTGGATTGAATGGTATTAGGAGGATTTATGGTTACCTATGAAATAAATATTAAATTCATTTTTTTAGTTTATAATTTATTAAATTTATGAGTAATCGTTTATACAAATGGGTGCTCTAAAACCCTTCTTAAACTCCAATGGCTTGATTTTAAGCAGTATGTTTACATTTTTGAGTTATTTGTTGAAAAATAAAGGTGGTGTGATATATTATTTTGAATATAAGACATTTATAAACCTTATTCAATCAAAATTTCAAGTCAAATAAATGATAAAGGTAAAGGTACACACATCAGGGTTTTAAACATGCAAGAGACCTTTGACTTTTTAACAACTCAAAAAAGCTCATCTCCATAATTAACATGAAATATTAAAATATAAATAATGTTTAAACTCCTTATTTAATATATTATAATTTTTTTAATCAATTTGGAAGATTTGGTTGGAGTTAAAGTTCGAGTTGGAGTTTAGATGAAGTAGGAGTGAACTAGGACTAGTAGGGCCTCATCTGGAGCTTCTTGTCTTCTCTCTCTCTTATTAGTTTCTATATGTAAAATAATTTTTGAATTATTATGGGTATATTATTAATTATTATTACTAAAAATATGACAAATTTTATACTACCTTACCTTTGAATCAATAAAGAGCTATTTTTTCCTTCATTTTCAAGTTATTCATGAATTGTGTTCTTAATATTCATTGATTTAGCTTAGTGAATGATTATTTTTACTATGTTCATGTATGAATATCTCACCTTTATTCATAAAATTATAATTATTTCAGGTCATATAAATATTCTAAGTCTGAATTCTACTTAATCTAGAAGTGAATTAAACAATTATTCATTCCTCCTAAGCTAGTGTGAGTGTGAGTCAAGACCTTTGTGTGACATATTAAAGCAAGAGTCATTGTATGAGAATGAAGTGAGTTTTTTAAAGTTATTAAGATTAAAAATTGTGTTAATTACCTATTTAATTTAATTTCACATTGGTTTATCACCCCAAATTTCTAATTTTATGTTCAATTTAAGTTTTAGTAGTGTTCTTTTTACCCCTTTCCTAGTCAAGAAAGCACAAAATTAGATAGTTAAGAGAGAATTAGGTGAGTCTAATATATGGAAGTATACATTAATATATATATTATCTATAATATAATTTACCAAACCTTAGATAGTTTCCATTTTATCAACATAAGTGAGAATAAGCACATGTTATAAGCAAGATGCACTTCTGAGTGATAATAGTTATAACTGCAAGTTTTAATTAATTTTTTCCTTATGTAAGTATAAATGTTGTATATATTTGGTTATTGGTTTCTATACATTGATAAAACAATTATTATTTATCTTGAGTGAAATTATGTAAGGTAACATTATGCAAAATTATTAATTTCAACCTTGAATAGGTTAAGTTGTAGTTGAGTTTTTGATGTAAAGAGATTGATATAACTAATTAAATAATTTGTGTGTTTTCATAAGTTCTATCATTAATTTATTCAAGTTACGTAATACACATTTTTAATAGTGATATGGAATGATGATTTGAATTTTTAACTTGTTTATAAAAGATACTATAATACTATGTTTAGTTTCTAGAATAAATCAAACCCATATATGTTCCAAAACACATTTTATAAAAATAACATTTTAACTCTCTACTAGAGTTATGGTTTTATATTAAAATTATCACTTGTTTAAAATAAATTTTATTTTTTGGCATTTTCATAAAGTAGTTTTGTTGATATAATTATTTATTTATAAAATTAATTAGTATTTTCATGTATCTACATTTATATTGAATGTCCATTTTGATCTTTAGATGGCTAGATAAATGTCACCTAAAAATAATTATGTGTTTTATGGTGATAAATTGGAAAGATTAAATTTTTTTATGATGAAGGATGATAATATCAATCAAATAATTCTGGTATAATAATAAATAATTTTGTTCATTGACTATGATAATAGTTCGATTGATTATTCAATGTTGTTCTGATTGAAATGAATTTTTAGCAGTGATTTGAATGGAAAAATGATTTGACTTATTTTCTTATGAAAGATAAACATTGTTATTTATTATTTTCATTCTAACTCGATGGTTAAATAAATTCTACCATTTTGGTATAATGAATAACATTAGAAATATTAGATATTTTTCTATCTTTTTTATTATGTGAAATCTTTTTTTAAGGGTAATATTTACATTTAACATAGTATGATTAGATATTTTAGAAATTGTGTGTTTTGAAATAGATACATAAGTTCAATAAAATTAATATACATAGTGGTCATTAAATTATTCTTTAATTTTTCCAAAGTCAGGTTTTCAATTTGTAAATTATCTAATTTATGGTTATAATATATTTGTTATAAATTATAATACACTTTAGGTATTTTAAATCTTTGAAGATTCAAATTTAAAAGATAGCTTAGAATGTTTTTAATATGATCCAAGATGTTTTATTTTCTTAAGAATGAGAAGATATTTTCTTGAAAATGAAACATGTTTTTAGGTTAAATGGGAATTTCCAAAATCACCCTTATTCCATAAAAACTTAAGGTGATTATGAGTAAGAAGTTATTATTACATGGACAAGGATATTTTATGACATTTCGAAGATCAATAATTTTCAAGGAAATACAAAGAGTGTGTAATATAAACATAGAATCTTATTGGGATGTGCAGGGTAATTATAATTAGTAAATTCATACTACAAGATATGGTTTTCATCTCAAAAATTAATTGAAATAAATGATGGCCTCTACATAGAGATCATTTATAAGCTCTTTTATATTTAGATATTATCAATTCCTACTTGATCATACTATGTTTTTTCAATTTACTTTAGTGGTTAAAGATAATTGGGTTATGGTCAACCTTTCACCAATCTTTATTATTCCAACTCTTTTGAATGTATGAGGTTTACATACATTATTTTTCTAATGATTATATATGAATAGATAGGAGTAATTAAATTTCAAATAACATTTTCACCACATGAAGTAAAAGTGACAATCATTTTTAAAATAGTTCATGACTTTAGAAAGGTCATATTTTTGACATTCAAACTTTTTAGGGTTGTAACATTTGATATCAAAGCCCAAGTTCAAAACTATAGAGATATATTGATGCACCTAGATGTATTAACAAGTTCATATAGTGTTTAAAAAACATTTCTCATTTTTGGATTCAAATAATCCATTGCATGAGTTGCTAGTTGTGATAATCCTATTACCCTTAGTGGAATAGAGGTAGAATAGGTTGACTATTTCATAAATTTATATTAGTTGGTGGTTGGTAACCACCATGGCTTAGTAGTTAACCTTTGATTTTGAAGATTATCTATGCTATTTAAAGTGAATTATTCTCAAAACCTAAGTCTAAAGCTAAACTAAGATGAATAGTCAAAATGAAACTAATCTAAGGTGAATTGTTAAAAAAAGGAGAAAAAAGAAGGGTAGGGAAGAAAAGGAAGGTGTTGTTGATCTTTATTTCAAACATTATGACAAAGTTCCAATTTCACATGAACATGAATTTAACCAATGTGCAATGTGAAGTAGCATAAGCTCAAATCCTATCACACACAAGGAAAACATCTAAGGAAGGTATCAAAAGATGCAAATAAGAACAAGATTTACTTTAATAATTTTACCCTTACAAGAAAATAGCATTAGCTCATATGCAAGAAGAGTAAATAAGGTGAAGTAAACCTAATAAATTTCAACTAATCTAGCATTATCACAAATTAACAAGTCTACATTTAATGATGCACATTAAGAATTCAAAAGAACCATTCAAATCTATAGATAAGATCAAAAAATGAGAGAGAAACCATGATAATAATTCACATAAAAAAATATGGACAAACTTTGCAAAAATCCTTGCTTATATTAATTTTCTCAAAAGTTACAAATAATTTTTTGGCTCTAAAAACTCCCTCCCTTTTTACAATTGGAAATAACTCTTTATATAGATATTTCATGAGGTATGTTGGTCAATAATGAAAAATTACATTTGTACATGTGTCTAAGATAGTTGTCCTTTTTATTAAATTCTAGTATAAATGACCTTTTCTAATATGCTGACCTATAGGCAATGTACTTTACAAGCTATACATGCCTTTGCAAAAAGAATATTCCATTTAAAAAATATACAATGCTAGTTTAAGAAGAATATTCCTAATCCAACTAACTTTGGGACCCTAGTGCTATTACAACCTTCTACCTTCCTTGCAGGATCTTCATTCTATAATATTTTTCATTGATTATCTAGAGTTTAAAAATGGGTCTCATGAAATTATCTTTTTTTTGATCTCCTAGGTTAGTGAGGTCCTTTTTAGCTCTTTCCAAAGCTTGTTTGATGCTTTTAGCATCTCCTATCTTCTCTTTAGATGATAATAGTAGGTCCATGATCTTCTTATTATCATCCCCTATCTTTCGTTGGCCTTGATTCCTTACTTACTACATGAATTGATAAGTTCTATGCTTTAACTCCTCATCAGTGATAAGGATCAAAGGACTAAGTGAGGTGAGCTACTTGATTAAATTGTCTAATATGTGTAGCATCTTCATGTTATTTGAGGTCCTTAGAAATGTCCTCCATCTACTTGGACCAACTTCTCAAGGTTTTGATTTTTTCCACTAATATATTCATAGCCATATTTAAGTGGGTTAGGCTAACTATCCTAAATTTAGGGACTTGATTCTTGCACAAAGCTTTGATCAAGTCTTTCACTTGATATATTGAAGCTTGCCATTGGCCAACTTGGCCTATAGCCATGATATTTTTCTCACTTATTTCCTTTTTTTTGGTCTAACTGACTTTAAGGAATTAAATAATTCAATCATGGTGTCATCATATAGCTTAAATCTATTTTCTTGGATTGATAACATGACTTGATCTTTCAAATTTTGTTCTATTACAATATGCACTTGATCATTGTAGTAGAACCTCTTTACAAACATGTTCTTCTCTTGTGATGGATTGCTAGTTCTCAATAGTCCAAAACAAGATTGACCAATTATTGTCCCCTATATTTAGAGATACAGCATCAAATTATGTGTCTTTAAAAACCATCTTTTTTATATCTAAAGTTAGATAAAGGTCTACATTTTCCCCTAAAACACTTTTTTAAGCTATCATGGCTATGGGCTTCTCTATATTGCTTGCTAGTGGTCTACAATTCAATTTTGGATCAAATTATCCTTGAAAAAGTGATAATTCAACTTCTTTGGTTTGATTATAATGATCATAGGGTCAAATAAGTTTTTTTTTACTTGTTAGGGATTTTTAAAAGGTTTTTACAATGCTTTAATGGTGGTAGCTATTTGAACTTGTGTGATCTTCATGATGTATATGCTAATTGGATTGTGTACTTATACCCTTGCATTTATTAAGTCTGTAAAATATTCAACTTGGAATATTATACTTACGTGGCTCTGATGTGACATCATTGTGGCATTTCTCTCATTAATATTTAAAAAATGAGTGTTATCTTTTGAAAATTCCACCTTGATCTCACACCATTGGATTCTTTTTTACATATATCATCACAGATCATTGATCTAAATCTAAAAGATTGAACACCATTGGTTACTTTTGACATCACCTATGGTTATGACACTTGTCACTTCCACATTTAGTTTGAGCTTTATTGAAATTTTAACATTGATCTTGCATCGTTGATCTCATTTACACTGATCAATCATGCTCCGTTGATCTTGATATTCTTAATTATACCTCTTATTCCATAGACCCTTGATCAAAATGTGTACGCTCATCTACATACCATCGATCTTTGAAATATGCTTGAGCTTTAATTTATGACTCACATCTATGCCATGTGTCATATCCATTTTTTTCCTTGAGATTATTGAATTTTTAACATTTGTTATGCATTATCTGATCATCTTCACCTGAGGATATGTGCTCCATTAGATCTTGATCTACAAGGTCAAATACGATTAATTGTTGAGTGTTCTTTGGCTATGAGTGTTACACTTATCACCCTCTCACTTTTCTTGAGGATCCATTGAAGTCTTGCCTCAATACACACCATTATATCTATTTTTCTTAAGCAAACACCTACCATTAATCTTTGGAAGATGTTCAAACTTTATCTTAGGGTCAAGCTTTGAATTTTCAACTTTAATCTTGCACCATTAGATCTTGATTAGTTGAGAAAACATAGACCATTGATCTTGTAGATGAAAACAATATTTAATTTAGTGCTCGAGAAAATAAATAACTTAGCATAAAGGTTTTGGACTATGGTTTTATTTTTTGTTAATAAACACATGTAAGACCTTAGGATAAAATCTTTAAGATAGGTTTTTTTTTAAACATGACAAAGGGGACCTTGCACATAATAAAAGACATGGCATAAAGTCTTAGGATAAGGCTTAAAACATTAGAAAAGGGGCCCTGTGGTTAGTTAGATTATGTGGAGATAAAAGGAATGAAAGGGGCTTAGGTAATAAAGGATCAAATATAAATATTTAGATTAAGGTTTGGTCATGTTGATAAACACAACTAAACCTTAGGATAAAAATTAAACTAGGTTTATGAATTAATTAATAATTCACATGTAAATTACTCCCACACAAATTTGAATTTGATGCAAAGGGACCTAAGCTAGGGTAATTTGAATGAGGGTTTCAAGATAATTAAATACAACTTCAATTTGATTTTCAATAGACCAAAGGTTAGTAAAAGATCAAATTAATATTAAGATATGGAACCCAAGACATTTCCCATTCCAAATGGACTCCATTGGCATTTCAACCTAAAACGTAAAGATCTAATGTTAGCAAAGTTGGGTAATATGAACCCAAAATCATAAATGAATATGCTAACCAAACTAGCTGTGAGTGATCTTGAAATAAATAATTAACTGTAAACATGCCAAAGTTACTCTAATCAAATGAGTTTTCAATTTTAAGGTAAAATTTTTCATAATTTAAAACAAGGAACCCAATTTATAAAAAATGGGGGGTATGTTGACCTCAAAAAATGGTGACTTCTAGGGGAAACATAAAAATATGTTATAATTTAGAGACTCTAGTTCACACCAATAACTAGTTTGTTCATTTAATTTGATCAAGTATTATTGAGATCAATTCATGGTTGAAATAAGTCTTGCACATGTATAATTAGGGTCAAACATCAAGGCCCAAGCATCATGTGTGTGTGATTTTATTCCACTTACTATTTTCTATGGGATCTGGGGAAATAACATTTTGATTTCATGGCTTTGATCATTAACACTAACTTTTAGTATGTTTGGATATTCATTAAGAACCATGCTTTAGCTCAAGGAAGGATGGGGCATTACTTTACTACCAACCAATCATCCATATCCTTGATATAGATGCCTTTGGCTCGACTCTAGGTCTTGTTCCACTACCAACTAGGCATCCATAACCTTAATGGAGGTGACCAGAATCATATTTGCTTAAAAAGTTCTTGAATTTTTTAATAAGCTCTTATTTTTGTATTTTTTAGATCATTTTGACTTGCTAGCAAAGGTTTAGAACCAAGTTATCTAGGTTTAGGGATTTGGTCAAGTGTTTGATCTTCATACAATCATCTTTGGTTGTCAAATTTGTCCCAGGCAATAATGTTTATTAAGTGCAAACATGACCATATTTCAATAATCCAAGATTTCATCATATATACAATATTTATTAAAATAAATCTTAGATCAAAACAAGACTTAAAATCTCAAGGAACAATTAACCTATCTATTAGTCTTTTCTAGTTTCTCCAAACTATAACATCAAGCTCACATTTCAACAATCCATGATCAACCAATGTTGAGAAGTCATACCTACTTTTATGAACTGTGAAGTTCTTGAGCAATTAGGTAAAATTTGAGTTGAGGGCTGTCCAAAAAGATTTATTAAAATCAAGAAATAAAACATGAAAAGAAAACAAACCAAACATAAAATAAAAAAGCAAACAAATATATACAAACACTAGGTTCAAACAAGGGATAGGAAGGAAAGAACAAGAAAGAAACTAATCTAGCCTACTTACACTATCTCTAACTAATCTTATAGTTCATTCCATGAAGACTAGAGGTGGGTCAGTATAGAAATAGTGATTGAGGTATTACCCATTGGTTGGCAATGTGAACTCTGCTCCTTGTAAATCTTTTATTTTGAAGGTGTTGTCTCCTAGGATCTCAGCAATTTTGATATGGACCAATCTATAGAGGTGTTAACTTCCCATGTTTTCCCTTTGGTTTCAAGGATTTGTCCAAGAGAATAACTAGGTCTCCTTGTCTAAACACCTTTATCTTTGAACATTTTTCAAACCACATCTTGATTGTGGTTTGGTGTCTACTAAAGTTGGCAAAAGCCTCCTCTCTTACATCTTCCATCTATATGATGGCAAGCAGCCTTAAACTTGAAAATTATTGGTCCTCCTCTATGTACTCTTGCATGAACCTATATGTTAGAAGCTTGAGTGTGATGGAAAGTATAGGTTCTTGACCATATACTGGCAATAATGGTGATGCCTTGAGATCTTGTTTGACTCTAGTTCTACTATCCAAATGGCATACTTAAGTAGCTTGTACCATGTTCTTGGTTTATCAGCTATAAACTTCTTTATGGATTTAATCAAGTTCTTATTTTTTGATTCAAGCACCCCATTTCCTTGAGGGTAATGGTTTGATGAGCACTTGAGAATAATGTTGTTTTCATATGCTCATTCTATCATCTCAATGGATATAAAGGTAGATCCATTATCACAGACTAGAGATATGGGTATTCTAAACCTTATGCATATGTTTTCTTCTAAGAATCTGGTCACCTCTTTAATCTTACACTACTTGGTTTCCACTGCTTCAGTCCATATTATGTATTAGTTAATATTATTCATAACATACTTGTGACCATCTAATGAATTGGTGTTAATGACCCCCATACAATCTTGTCCCCATTGGGCAAAGGGTTTATCAATCATTATTGGGTTTAATGGCATGGCTACCTTGGGCTCTTTAGTGTTGAATATTTGACATGAGTGGAATTATATCACATATTTATGAGTATCTTTGAATAAAGTGAGCCAATAGTAACTAGTCCTAAGGATCTTATGGGATATTGTCCTTCCAGATAAATGTCCACTTCCTAGTTTTTCATGGAAAGTGCTCAAGATCTGTCTCTTCCTTGGAAACACACCTCAGGTAAATACCTTCAAAGTTACTCTTATATATCACTCCATCCTTGATTATAAAATGAGTTCATTTGAGACTTAAATCTATCTTTTTATCTCTACTTAACCTTATAAGATGATAGCCATTGATTAGAAAATGAACAATAGGCCAATCATTAGGCTGAAAATGTTGTTATTCTACCTACATGACACTTAGTTTGGGATCAGTATTGGTAATCAACTAAATTAAACCTTACCATCTTACTAAATTTACAATCTTAATCACTAGATCATATTCTTAGAGAATAGACATCCACTTACCTCTCCTTTCTCCAAGTTCACATTGACTAAGTATGAGCTTAGTGGCAGGGTATTTAAGGATTACATGTACCTTATTTCTAAGGATATAATTCCTAAATTTCTTCACTACCTTGACCAAATCACAAGTTTGTTTTTCAATAAGAGAATAATTCAATTCAACATTTTTAAAATTAGTACTCATGAAAGCAATAAGATGATCACATCAATCTATCTTTTGAGTTAGGATAACTGTAATTGTATGGTCAAAAGCAAAAGAGTAAAGATATAATTATTTAGTAAAGTTTGGACTTATCAACACAGGAGCTTATCTAATTACTTATTTGATTTACTTGAAGGCCTTATTGGTCTCTTCATTTCAAGTGATCTTAGCATCTTTATTCAACATGCCATTCAAAGGTCTCACTATTTTGACAAAATCAGAAATAAAATTCCTCACAAAGTTGATTTTACCAAGAAAGACTTTAGTTCCTTCTTATTATTAGGGGTTATATCTTTGATATTACATTTACTCTATTTGGGTCTATAAATATCCCCTCCTTAGTTATAACATGTCCCTAAAATTTTCCCTTGGTTATACAAAAAATGCTCTTCTTTGAGTTGAGATAAATTCCATACATTATACAACTTTAAAATAATTGTTGCAAGTGCATGATGTGATATTCCTTGTTCTTTGAAAATATATTCAAGTCATCCATGTAAATAATAATTCACTTACCTATTAGGCCTTATAATGCATGATCCATTTCTCTTTGAAAGGTTGCACCTGCATTTATTAATCCAAAGGGCATTCTCTTGTAGGAAAAAGTGCCCCACTTAGTGGTAAATTCAATATTCATTCTATATTGTTTATTCACTAGCACCTGATTATACCCTAAAAATCCATCAAGAAAAAATATCATAGCAGAACCAGAAATAATTTGGATTATTTGGTCAAGAGAAGGTAGGGGTAATCATCCTTTTCAAATGTTTTATTCAAATTTCTAAAATCAATCCATAATATAATTTCACCATTTATCTTCCTTACTGGTACTAATTTAGATACCTAGGTGGAGTGTCTAATGGAAAACACTATCTTAGCATCTAGTAACTTCTTGACCTCTTTGTATATCATTGGTTCTAGGATAGGGTTGACTGGCCTTTATTTTTGCCTAAATGGCTTGCAAGCTTCCTTTAGAGGTATGGTGTGGGTTATGACCATAAGATCAAATATTTTCAAGTCATTATAGGACCATTCTATTACATCTATATACTTGATCAACAAAACTTTGGATCTCTTGATTTTAATGCTTATGCAGGATCTACCAATGTTCACTAGTTAAGGTTGACCTTGGGAACCTAGGTTTATTGAATTATAGTCCTTCCCATCTACGTTGACAACCTTGAAAAAATAAGCTAGTTTGTCTGAATCAAATAGTCTCTCTAAGGCTATCATCCCTTTAGGTATATTATTATCACTCAATTGAATGACCTTGTCAAAAAGTTTGCCTTCAACTTTGTCATTATCAAGAATATTTTCATTGGCTTCATCAATGATGTGAGTCTAAAATTCTCTTAAGCTAATCATAAAGTATATGATCTATTGATAAAAATTTAATACTTGCAAATGGTTGACATTATTTGGCACTAAAGGAAATGGAACTAATTCAATGGTAAGGCTTTGTAACTTGGAATCTTGATTGGGAATAAGGTTGGCTATAGATGAAGCAAGTTTATTAGCAACCTTGTTTTCTTCCCTAGGGATTGACACAATGTTGAAATCATCAAAACATTCAATTAAGTCCCACACTCTAAATTTATATTTCTTAAGATATGATAAATTGCTTGATATTTAATATTGACCTAATTAACTACTAATTTAGAATCAGCTAAAACTAATAGTTTCTTAACCTTATGTTTGATTGTAAATTGTAATCCAAGAATAAGTGCTTCATACTCTGTGAGATTGTTAGTGCATAGGAATTGGATTTTGTAAGAGGCATTATATTATTTCCAAATGGGATTGATTAATACCACTCCTACTCAATAACCTAATTTGCATATAGCACCATAAAAATATAGCTTCCATAATCTAGGCATAGCATGATAAGTTTTGGAGTTACATACCTTTGTAGTGTCAAGAGTGTAAACACCTAGATGTGAGTTAACCATGTTGACCCTTTCATTGGTTGCATTGTAATCAATGATCATATGCTTCATTTTAGGTTCCCTTTATATCCTAATCTGATTTAGATTTCCTTTCCAAGGTAACCACATGTGTGAATTGTCAGTTCACATATAAGCATTTAATGATTTGGTCCAGTCCCTACTTAGTAACATTCCATATGCATCAAGAATATTGTCAGGGGATCTCTAGCTCTACCAATTAGAGCACAATTAATTACTTTCTTATATGCAATTAAACATGAAATTATACCAAAATGATGAAGTAGCTAGAAACATGAGACAACAAAGAATTTGAGAGACAATACACACTCTTGTATTAAATACTACTAGAAGAAAATACAATAAGGAAGATGCCACTTCTTCCTCCACCTCAAAGGCTTGCCACACCTCAAGACCTTCTTCCCTCTCTCTCTTGCTCAACACAACAACTATGAAGCCTGAGTTGCTATCCCTCCTTGAATGCTTCAGCTGATCTCCTTGACCTTACACCTGTAGATCTCCTTAACCTTGCTTTGCTTCAATGCTTTTACTTGCCTTAGAATAATTACAATACATGCCTTATGGGTCTTTAAATAAGATCCCATGCTTACAAAAATAGAACTCTAACTACTAAAATTAGACACATAGCCCGTGACTTAAATTAGCCCCTTAGCATGCAAACACTTGGTTCAACTAACTGACTGTTCGTCAATAGTAGTTCTAGACCGCACAGGTGACCAACGCCGGTCCCTGCTAATCTAGTGCTACCGACGTCGGCCGACTCCCTACCATCGCCGGTTTCCTTCTCCACTATCTGTGACCGACGTCGGTCATACTGCCGATGCTAGTTCCTCTGGTTCTTCAGCATCCTCTCTTGTGTCTGCAAACAGTTGAAGCTTTTAGCTCCACACCTTAACAATCTCCCACTTGGAGATAAATAGTTACAACTTGTACTTGTACCTGTACACCATCTATTTTGTTCCTTAGGCTCTGTATCCCTCTTCAACGTCACTCTTGAAGACCAACCACCACACAAACCTGTGATGTAATACCTGTATCTTATACCACAAGAATTTTGCTGCTCCCAAATTCTCCATGACACACTTCTGAACCAACTCTACCCTTAGCTCAGAAAACACTCCCTGTATATGAAACCCTGCAACAAGTAACACAATACAATAACAGGATAATGTAGCTAATATTATCCAACCTGGCAAAGATAAAATACAATGGTCAAACCTCCATTATTCTACAACAAAATCAAGACCATATACCATAGCCTTCTGTCTCATGTGTCCATCCACTCTCTTTTCTAAAAAGGGAATCCATCCCTCTATCCAGTGCTTCCTTCTAGCTGACAACACTACCAACAAATACCTGTTTGGTTCTCCAAGGACTCACACTCCTCATCCATGCCAAGCTCCCACTGTTTCTAGATTCTACCTGCATTGCTTCTTCCATCTTCTTAGTTCATGACTATCAGTAAGTAATATAAAGAAGGTGAACAATGAATATAAGGTTCACATACCTTTCCTGACCTCCACATGGGTGTTTGAGACTTATTAATTCACCCAACATCTGTTCCAGTGACCAATCTAGGCCATCTCCCAGTCTGCTCCCAATCGATGTCGATTCCTTGCACTGATCCTGACTATCGACATCGTTTCCCTGGCCAACACCGGTGTCCCTCCTATCGACGTCAGTCCTTATGACCAACGTCAGACTTCTCCAGTCTAACCTACCGACCTTGCTGGTCTGCACATGATCGATGTCGGTATTTGGATGACTGACGTCGGTGCCAAGCTATCGACATCAGTGTCTGTGTGTTCCTGTAAGTGATGAAATTTTCATCCACGAGCTCTTCTTGGATCAAACCTCTATCCATGCTACCCTACTCAGATTTATTTAGCCCCTGTGACTGATCTCTGTCCTTCATCTCCTCCATAAACACCAAGGCTTCTTTGTTCCTGTCAAAAGCATCAAATTTACTCTTTCTGCAATGAATTGTATCTGTGCTTTCCAAATTTGAACACATACCTTTTGAATCAAGAACTTCCATTCCCTTCCTATTCTTGTGACCAAGCCTATTAGGCCACATCTTTGAATCTACACCAGAAGTAGAATCAATAATACAAGTAGATAGATAAAGAGTATCTACTTTCTTACCTCTTGCTAGAATAAGTGCTCCCTTGGAAACCTTCCAAGAATCCGATGTGAGGGTTATTGTGCATCCCTCATCTCCCAACCTTCCTACAGAAATTAGACTCTGCTTCAGAATTGGAACATGCATGACCTCTTTCAACACCCACGTGTTGTCAATCTATAATCTCAGCTGCACTTTCCCTTTGCCAACTATTTGACAAGGCGTACCATCCCATAAATAAAGAACTCCAAAGTCTCCCTGTTCATACTCATAGAACAAATCTCTGTTTGGGGATGCATGAAAAGATGAACCAGAATCTAAAATCCATGATCCTACCTGACTATCTAAAGAAAGTATGAGAGCATCCTGCATCACAATATTTGCATCCTTTGCTTCTTCAATACCTGCATGTTGATTCTCTTTATCTCTCAACCAACACTCCTTTGTATGTCCTTTCTTTCCACAAAACCAGCAAGTAATACCTTTGGACTCGGATCTCCTTCCCAACCTTGATTTCCCTTGCTCAACCTTCTCCCTTTGCCTTCCCCTGCTTTTTGCACTTAGAGCATTCCCTGATGATTCACCTGTGCTTCTCCTGCATATTTCTTCATTCAAGATCACACTCACAACATCATCAACTTTTAAGATTTTAGAAGCAGATGCAGAATTACTTACTGCCATAACCAAACCGTCCCAACTTTCAGGCAAAGAACATAAAATCAAGAGAGCCTTTACCTCATCATCAAAAACAATATTGACTGAAGCTAATTGGTTTACCAAACCATGGAAATCACTGAGATGAGTATGTATCGATCCACCTTCCTGCATTTTCAAAGTAAATAGCTGCTTCATAAGATATACCTTATTAGAAGCCGAGGGCTTTTCGTATAAATTAGCCAAGGACTTTATCAACTCTTCCATTGTCTTGCACTGTGATAAGCTGGAAATCACAGACGATGCAAGGCTCAACCTTATGGAACTGAGAGCCTTCCAATCAAGAACGTTCCATTCTTCATGCTTCATATCTGTGGGCTTGCATGCAACCCCACCCAACAGTAAGTATAAATCCTTTTGATACAGATAGTCCTAAATCTGCATCCTCCAATGTTGATAATTCTTGTCGTTAAACTTCTCCATTCATAGCCTACTTTCTTCTGCCATTGCTGAACTCCCACTCAATCAGAAAACCCTGTGAATGACCTGTAATAAAAAACAATACCCTATTTCCTGCAAATTGTAGCTCTGATACCACTTGTCAGGGGATCTCTAGCTCTACCAATTAGAGCACAATTGATTACTTTCTTATATGCAATTAAACACAAAATTATACTAGAATGATAAAGTAGCTAGAAACATGAGACAACAAAGAATTTGAGAGACAATACACACTCTTGTATTAAATACTACTAGAAGAAAATACAATAAGGAAGATGCCACTTCTTCCTCCACCTCAAAGGCTTGCCACACCTCAAGACCTTCTTCCCTCTCTCTCTTGCTCAACACAACTATAAAGCCTGAGTTGCTATCCCTCCTTGAATGCTTCAACTGATCTCCTTGACCTTACACCTGTAGATCTTCTTGACCTTGCTTTGCTTCAATGCTTTTACTTGCCTTAGAATAATTACAATACATGCCTTATGGGTCTTTAAATAAGATCCCATGCTTACAAAAATAGAACTCTAACTACTAAAATTAGACACACATCCCGCAACTTAAATTAGCCCCTTAGCATGCAAACACTCGGTTTAACTAACTGACTGTTCATCAATAACAGTTCTGGACCGCACAGGCGACCGATGCTGGTCCCTGCTAGTCTGGTGCTGCCGATGTCAGTCGACTCCCTGCCGTCGCCGATTTCCTTCTCCACTGTCTGTGACCGACGTCGGTCATACTGTCGACGCTGGTTCCTCTGGTTCTTTAGCATCCTCTCTTGTGTCTACAAACAGTTGAAGCTTTTAGCTCCACACCTTAACAAATATCCACCAATTAGATGTCAATGAATTTTTGGATCCTTGGTTTAGAAGCAATCTACATGTGAACATTTAACAATTAACCAATCACTTTGAATCTTAATTTATCTAATTCAGTCATAACCCTATCAGATTTAATTGAAGTCAAACATAATTATTCACAAATACCCTTAGGCATGATGTTTGTAGATGCATTACAGTCTACCAAACAATTATGAAAATTCTTACCAAAGTTCCTAATTATAATTAGGAAAGGTGGAACATATACCTTACTTTTGTGTATTGAAATGTTATCATGTGTATACTTTTGTGGTTTGATAGGATTCTTAGACAAAGATTCCAACAAAAAATCTATTTATTTTGTAATCTAAGTTGGATCATGAAAATTAATGTTAGCTTTGATCCTTTTCATGTCATTTACTATATTATATCTAGTCCTATTAAAAGAATTAATTATATTAATATTAGGTTTAGAGGTACTTCCCTTAGGAGGCTCTAGATTATTATCTCATGTAGTATCAGGAAGAGTGTCAAAATTATTTGGTGGAGTTGAGGTAGTCAAAGTTTATTTCTATTTCCTATTCCTTATAGGATAGGTCTTCTTCAAATATTATTTAAAGTCATGAATCTCTTCATGGATATCCTAAGGCTTATTCTCTTCTTGGAATGAGAAGTCAAATGTTTCCACCATGAGAGATGAATTAGCATATTTAGATGACCTTGAATAAATTGATGTACATGCACTATTATGTTTATCAGGTAAAACTTAAAAAGTGTCTAACTCTTATCGAAAAGCTTCAAAAGCAATGAAATTTTTTAGATAATCTAATTCACTATGTTTGAAGTGTAATGCATTCTAAAATAATCAGGTAAAGCTACATCACCAATATTTATATCAAGTACATTCTTATTAGAGGATGAATCATTTTTATGATTATTTTTGTTGTTATTTAGAAACATGTTTGAAGGCCATTGAACCTTTGAAAAGAGAAGTTCCTATTATATCTTTCTCCAATATTGCCAACTTGCTTTTGTAGCTGAATGAAATTAGTGCTTAGTTTTTTAACCATCTTAAAGATAAAATCATTCTAATTCTTAGGTGCCTCATAATTATGAACTTGAGGACTACTACTAGATGCAATCATCAAATCTCTCTAGTTGTGTAGATGAGATCCATTGGTAGAGTTATTCAATAATTATAGGTTTTGGCCAAGATGTGCATGGTTCAAAGGCAATTAGTTCAAAAATGGAAGTTGATTTAAGGTAGGCATATTTTGATTAACATTAGGAATGACATTTAAAATAGGCAAATTTAGATTAATTTATGGGATATTATATGCCATTTGGCCCTGGGTTTACATCTAATCATTAATGATCACAGCTTCAACATAAGTTATGGCTAGTGTATTAATGATCTGAATTTTTTTTTAAGAAACATAAAAGTCATGGGATCCAAGGCATCCTTGTATATCTCTAAGGATAAATCCTCATCAGGTCTATAAGGAGTTATGGTTTAGATAAATTTTTATAGAATCTAGCATTGAAGGCTCTTATGGGCTCTTTTGAGTATCTTTAAACTATGGTAAACTGTTGGTACAGGACACATGGACTATTGATTTTTCCAAAATAATAAATTAAGTAATTATTAAAATCATTTTAGCTAGCTATGTAGTTTTTAGGAAGGTTAAGGAACCATTCATATGCAACATCCTTGAAAGTAAATGGGAACAATCTACATGCCACATCTTCATGAACAACATTCAAAAGTCTTAAAGTAACTTTGAAGCTTTTAATTTATTATTCAATAGTTACAACACTATTATGAATAAAATTAGGTAAATACTTTTTAGGATTATGAGGAAGGTCATGTACCACACATGGCACATTGATTGAAGAACCACCTAGCTAAGCCATACCTTGATAGGGATTGAACATAGGAGCACCCTGAATTGGTGAAGTTGGTTGAGACTTTGAAAGTCTATGCTTATGTGTGTCTCACCTAGCTCTCCTATGGACTTATAATTAAAGAAGGGTAACCCTTGTCTCTGAACATGACCTGATCCTTATCATTGGCAATTCTAGCTTGAGAGCTTTTAACCCTATTTGAAATATAATGTGTGAGTCTTATCTTTACAAATAATGATGATTAGACTTACACATTAAACCAATTTCACACAAAAATTTATAAATAATGGCAAAGGACATAAATATTTAACCAAATTACCTCAAATATGTGTCTAAACATGTAAATATGAATGATATTTACATGTTTCAAGCTCAAATAAACTCAAATTTATAGAGATACAATAAATCTTTGAACAAAATAGCTATTACTAACCTCAAACACCTTGGATTCACAAATAAAAGGTTATATTTACCATAATTAAACATAAAACTTCAAAAAACATCTATATTGTCTAAATAAACACAAATACTAATATGAAACCATTCATATCAATTGTATTTACACAAATATGATAAAATAAATAAAAATATGAAAATAATACATTAATATTTGAATAGAATTCACCAAAATTAGCAAGGATGTTGCAAATTTTCAAATATTTAACTGACCCTCCTTCTAGCACCGATTTTTCCCTTATTGATGCACCTAGATGTATCAACAGGTTCATATAGTGTTTAAGAAACACTTCTCATTTCTATATTTAAAGAATCCATTGCATGAGTTATTTGTTGTGATAATTATGTTACCCTTGGTGGAATAGAGGTAGAATAGGTTGATTATTTCACAAATTTATATTAGTTGGTGGTTAAGAGCCACTGTGGCTTAATAGTTAATCTTTGATTTTTAAGATGATTTATATTATTTAAAGTGAATTGTGCTTAAAACCTAATTCTAAAGCTAAAATAAGATGAATATTCACAATGAAATTGATCTAAGATGAATTGATAAAAAAAGGAGCAAAAAGAAGGGTAGGAAAAAAAAAGGTGTCATTGATCTTTATTTCAAACATTATGAAAAAGTTCCAATTTCATCTAAACATGTATTTAATTAATATGAAATGTGAAGTATCATAATCTCAAATCCTATCACATACCAGGTAAACATATAAGGAAGGTATGAAAATATGTGAATGAGAACACAATTTAATTTAAGAATTTTACCCTTGCAAGCAAATAACATTAGCCTAGATGCAAGAAGAGTAAATAAGGTGAATTAAACATAATAACTTTCAATAAATATAACATTAGCATAAATTAGCAACTCTTCATTTAAATATGCACATTTAGAATTCATAAGAACCATTCAAATCTGAAGATAAGATCAAACAAATGAGAGAGAAACCATGATAGTAATTCATACAAGAAAATATGGACAAACTTTATAGAACTCCTTGCTTATATTAATTGTCTCAAAAGATACAAATAGTTTTTTGGCTCTAAAATCTCCCTCCCTTTTTACATTTGGTAATACCTCTTTATATAGGCAATTCAAGATGTATGTCAGTTATTAATGACAAATTATGTTTGTACATGTGTCTAGGAAAGTTGTCCTTTCTATTATATTCTATAACAAATGAACTTTTCTAATAAACTAACATATAGGAAATGTACTTTACAATCTATACATGCCTTTGTAAAAAGAATATTACATTTCTAAAATAGACAATGCTAGTTACAAAATAATATTCTTAATCTAACTAACTTTGGGACCCTAGTGTTGTTGCAGCCTTCTAACTTCCTTGTAAGATCTTCATTATATAATGTTGCTTGTTGATCAGTTGGAGGTCAACAATGGGTCTCATGAACATCTCTCTTTCTTGATCTTCTGGGTTATTGAGGTCCTTTTAAGCTCTTTCCAAGGCTTTCTTGATGCTCTTAACATCTCCTATCTTCTTTTCAAATGATAATAGTAGGTCCATGATCTTCTTATTATTAGCCCTTATCTTTCCTTGGCCTTGGTTCCTTATTAGTACATAAATTTTGAAGTTATATGATTGAACTCTTCATCAATGATAAGGCTCAAAGGACTAAGTGAGGTGGGCTAATTGATTAATCTATCTAATATGTGTAGCTTCTTGTCATCCTAATTTGAGGTCCTTAGAAATTTCCTCCATCTACTTAGACCAACTACTCAGGGCTTTGATTTTGTCCACAAATATAGCCATGGCCATATTTAAGTAGGCTAGGCTAACTATCCTAAATTTAGGGACTTGATTCTTGATCAAGGCTTTGATGAAGTCTTTCACTTGATAGCTTGAAGCCTGCCATTGGCTAACTTGGCATGTAGTCATAGAATTTTACTCACTTATTGCCTCTTATTTGGATCTAACTAACTTTAAGGGATTGAATAAGTCAATCATGGTGTCCTCATATATATTGAATTTATCTTCTTGGATTGACAAGATGGCTTTTTATTTCAAATTTTGTTCTATTACAAGATGCCTTTGATTATTGTAGTAGAGCCTCCTTGCAAACATGTTCTTATCTTGTGATGGGTTGTTAGTTCTCAATGGTCCAAAACAAGCTCAAACAATTATTTTCCCCTATATTTAGAGCTATGGCATCAAATTATGTGTCTTTAAAAACCCTCTCTTCTGTATTTGAAGTTAGATAGAGATCCACATGTTTCCCTTAAAACACTTTTTTAGGCTGCCATGGATGCGGCCTTCTCTAGATTGCTTGCTAGTGATTTTCAATTCAAATATGGATCAAATTATCCTTGGAGAAGAGATAATTCAAGTTCCTTGATTTTATTATAATGAGCATAACGTCAAATCAGGGTTTGTGTACTTATCAAGGCTTTCTTAAAGGTTTTTATAGTGCTTTAATGGTGGTAGCTATTTGAACTTGTGTAAGCTTCATGACTTAAATCCTAATTGGATTATGTACTTATACCCTTGCATTTATTGGGTTTGTAAAATATTTAACTTGTCATATTATACTTATGTGGCTCTAATGTGGCATCACCGTGGCATCCCTATGGAATTTTCATAACATTTTACTCATTAATATTTAAAAAGTGACCATTGTCTTTTGAAAATTCCACCTTGATCTTGCACCATTAGATTATATTTTGCATAAATCAACACAAACTCTTGATATTGATCTAAAATATTGAACTCCATTGGCCACTTGTTATGTTCCTCATGGTTATGACACTTATCACTTCCACATTTGCTCTTAGCTTTGTTTAAATGTCAACATTGATCTTGCACCATTGATCTTGTTTGCATAGATCAATCACACTCCATCAATCTTGATCTACTTAATTATACCTCTTACTCTATAGACCATTAATCAAAATGTATACGCTTATTTTCATACCATCAATATTTGAAAGATACTTAATATTTAATTTATGGTTCATGGCTATGCCACATGTCATCTCCAAATTCATCCTCAAGATTCTTGACTTTTTAACATTTGCTACACACCATCTGATCATCTTTACCCAAGCAGATGTGCTCCATTAGATCTTGATTTGTAAGGTCAAATGCCATTATTTGTTGAGTGTTCTTTGAAAGGTGAGTGTGACCTTTGTCTTGAGGCTCTGTTGAAGTCTTGATTTAATACATACCATTAGATCTTTCTTTCCCAAGTAGATGTAGACCATTGATCTTTAGAAGATGTTTGAACATTAGCTTAGGGCCAAGGCTTTGACTTTTTAACTTTAATATTTCATTGTTGGATCTCGATTTCCTGAGCAAACATAGACTATTGATCTTGAGGATGAAAATTATGTTTAAGTCAGTTTTCAGGAAAATAAATAACTTAGCATAAATTTTTTGGACTACGGTTTTATTTTGTGTTAATAACCACAAGTAAGACCTTAGGATAAAATATTTAATATTTTTTTTAAACATGATAAAAGGGGACCCCACACATAATAAAAGACATGGAGTAAAGTGTTAGGATAATGCTTAGAATATTAGAAAAGGGACCCTGTAGTTAATTAGATTATGTGGAGATAAAATGAATAAAAGGGGCTTGGGGCATAAAGGACTGAGTATAAATTTTTAGATTAAGGTTTGGTATTGTTGATAAACACAACTAAACCTTAGAATATAAATTAAAATAGGTTTATGACTTAATTAATCATTCCTATGTAAATTGCTCCCACACAAATTTGAATTTGATTTAAAGGGACCTGAGCTAGGGTAATTTGAATGAAGGTTTCGAGATTATTAAACATGACTTCCATTTGATTTTCAATAGACCAAAGTTTAGTAAAAGATCAAATTAACATTAATATATGGAACCCAAGACATTTTCCATTCCAAATGGACTCCATTGGAGTTATAACCTGAAACATAAAGATCTAATGTTAGAAAATTTAAGAAATATGAAACCAAAATAATAAATGAATATGATAACCAAACTAGTTTTGGGTGAAATTGAAATAAATAATTAAATATAAACATGCCAAAGGTACTCTGATCAAGTGAGTTTTCAATTTTAAGGTACAAACTTGCACAATTGGAAAAAAGGGACCCCATTTTTCATATCTGGGGGGTATGTTGACCTCAATAAGATATTTAGGAATATTTTTTGGTCTAAAAAATAGTTTGTGTATCTCATTATGGTGATAACATGAACATGTGAGGGTGGAATCATTAACAATCTTTTCTATGGAGGTAGAGGTGGTTGAAGAATCAATACAAACCAAAGGAAGAATGAACCTCCTCAGGTAATAAAATATAATCCCAATGCTAACACCAATTCCAACTGATATAATGCTAATAATATAGTGGGAAATGATGATATTTGGTTTTAACCTATGGTATTCATGAAAAAGTGAATTCTCAATGTCTAAGGTTGACAAATATTGAAGGCCATGGCATGAATGAATAAGAGGAGTATTATATGGAGATGTACGGTGAAAAAATAAAACCTCAAGTGGTAATTCAATGTATCATTAAGTAACATAAGAATAACCTAACTCTTACTTATGCCCAAATTAAATATGGTGATAAGACATGAATGGTAAATTTTCAAAAGTAATTTACTTTGTATAATATGAGTTCCAATGTTAAAGCTCGCATTAAGGCCTACCAATTGGTGGGTGATGCATATTTATGGTGGAATTAACTTTGTTCTCTCAAGGGGTATGATCTTATGAACTTTATTTGGAAAAAAATTAGAGTAAGATGTGAAAGAGGTATTATAATGATACCTATAAGAAGAAGAAAATAAATAGATTTTAGCCTTTAAATTAAGGTAGTATGATTGTATCTAAATATTAAAATAAGTTCCTTAGTCTTTTAAATTATGTAAATTATATTCATGATGATGATATAAAGGTAAAAAAAATCAAGTTATCTTTATGAGAGGTGTTAATGCATGATTTTAATAGGACTACGCCTCATATTTTTTTTGTATCTATTGAATCTACTTATCAAGTAGAAGAAAAGAAGACGTTTCACAAGAAGGTAAGATAATAATTCATGAATAATAAGACGCAATCCAAGCTTAATAATATTAATTATCTCGTTTGTAAAATTTATCAAAGGATTCAAATTTGGAAAGTATGCTAATTAGTAAAAGTACCATATATTGAATAAGTGTCCTACAACTCATAATTTTGTAATAAAAATGGTGGGACCAACAAGAAACCTCAAGTTAAGTCCCATACACTAACCACTAGATACATTTTTTTTCCCTTTTCCTGACAAAGGATGGTGTAATTATGGGATTGTGGTGATAACCACTAGAAAAAGGATTTTACATTACTATAGAACAATCATCTAGCTAATCACTAAGTCTATGTTAGTATCAAAATCAAAATGCAGACTTGTAGTCCACCCCTATTGAGACTAGAGGTATAATTTATAGTTTTAATTTATAAATATTGACTCAATATGGTGTTACATTAGTTTCATATGTCCTTATATTTATTTCAAATGTAACATTAAATCATTAAAGTTAAGATAAGGATGGGAGGAATAATTTGGCATAAGCAATATAATTTCCATGTTGGAATGTTTGGAACAAAAATAACTTGATCTTGGGGTATTTAAAACCAAGGTGAATTTTTTTGTCTTCCTTAAGATCATATAACCTGATCTTGGGTATGCATTGGTTAAAAAAAACAATACCATTTTAATTGTTTTAGCAATAAATTCTAATATCTTATTGGTAATCTAGGGTGTTGTGAATCTCACGGCTCACAAAATTATTTCAGCCATGCTATTGAAAATATTAGTTTGCAAGGGTTGTAACCTATATATTTTTAAAATTAAAAAAAATATAAAATAAACATAATTTTTCATTTAATGTTATCTATTTTTAAGATAATTTATGGATGTATTGTATAAAGAATTACCTGGTTTGCCTCATAGAATGGAATTTTATTTTTCCTTGGATATTGTACCTGGATCTACACTTACATCTAAGGTTCCTTTTTAGACAAATGTGGTATATCTATAAGAGCTAAAATTCTATTAGAAATAAATTTTAAACAAGGGTATGATTTCACCTAGTATGTCAAACTGGAGAGATCTTGTCATCTTTATCAAAATTAAAGACAATACTTTAAGATTTTTCATTTTTAATAAAATGTTGAATAAAGTCACTATTGAAAATAAGTATCATATTCCAAGAATGGCTGATATTTTTTATCAAATGAAGGATGTTTCTATATTTTATAAGATTTATATTTGATTAAGGTATTATCAACTTCATATAAAATCTGAATATGTGCACAAGATTACATTTCACACAAAGTATGGTCATTATGAGTTTATTGTTATGCATTTTGGCTTGATTAATGAACCAACTACCTTTACGAATTTAATGAATAGCGTATTTAAGGATTTTTCAAATAATTTTGTGTTGGTATATCTATATGATATCTTGATGTATTATAAGATTGAATTTGAACATTAAAAAATATGTGCTTAGTCTTTTAATGGCCAAGAAAACATAATTTGTATGGAAATTTATCTAAGTTATTATTATACCAAGATAAGATCCATTATTTGAAATGTATAATCTTCAAATAAGGGTTATCAGATAATCCTACCTGGATCATAACAACAAAGGAGTGGCTTGCTGCTAAAAATGTTCATGAATTAATAAGTTTTATGGATATAGCTAGTTATTATAGAAGCTTTGTTGAGAAAATTCTTAATTGTTAACCCCATTAGTTAGTTGTATAATAAGGGTAATATTTTTTTCGGACTCCTCAATGTGAAGAATCATTTTATAAATTGAAGGAATTATTGATTACTACTCATTTTCTTATCATTCTAGATCTTAATGAAAATTTTGAGACCTGGGTAAATTCTTGTACTATTGTAATTCAAGCTATTTAAATGGAAACATTAATTAATTTATATCTTAAGGTTTAGTTGTACAAGCAATGTAAATAAACATTAATGTAAATGCTTGTATTATTATAATTCAAGCTATTATTAGTTCTATTAGATAAAAATTTTGAGACCTGGGTAAATGCTTGTACTATTGTAATTCAAGATATTACTAGTTCCATGATTTTTTGAACCATTTGACATTGTGAAAAGGATTAGACCTATTTCATATCATCTAGCTCTCCCTCCTTATGTTTCTAAAATTCATGATGTGTTTTATGTTGTTTTATTAATAAAATATGTGCTTGATCCATTTCATATTCTATATTAGACTAATATGACTAATCTCTATGTGGTGGAAGAGGAAATGATCCAATTGAACCCAATCCATGTTGAGGGTCATCATAGTGTTAAACTATGCAAAATATATATTAAGAAAGTGTTTTTCCAAAGGGACTAGCTAGATGAGAAAAATGCTATGTTAGAAGATGAAAATATTTTTAGGTAGCACTATCCTCACCTTTATTATAGGCCCTGGGATGACACTTTTTTTTAGGGTTAGTGGATGTCATATCCAACCTTGTTAGAACTTAACAAAGCACTTAAAGCATTTGATGACAACATAATATTATGATTTTTCTATATACTTTATAATTTAATTTCCTAATTAAAATGTATATGTTTATTATTTAGATGTTTTACTTGTAACTAATATTATCTATTTGATACAAGTACTATTCATGTTGTTTGTATGGTTTTAGGTATAATTGGAGGATGATATAGGCTCAAGGGTGGAATAATTTTGTAATATCCCCTCCTAATAGGGAATATCGAAAGACACAAAATTCTGATACCACTATGATATCCCCTTCCAACAGGGAATATATAATCTCATAAAGCTCTGATCACAGATGCAACTTGCAGAATAGATTCAAATACGCATAAACAAATCACAGCTCTTATCATTCATTCAGATGATTACAAAAGATGCCATTATAAACTATTACAATTGAAGTCCTTTCTTATGCATATAAAACATGAAATACAGTATTGAAACACCTGGCTTGCAAATCTAGGAGTGAAATCTGAATCTGAAGGGTCTCGGCCTTTCTGTGTCGACACACAGATGTCGTTGTCGATCGATATGTCGCCGACGTCGGTCGCTGTTGGTCGGCTTTCTGCCGACGTCGGTCTTTAGTCGACCGATGTCGGTCACCAGAAGCTCTTTTTGTCGATGCCAGTTCCTGATGCGGATTTGTACGGACCTATACGGACTTGGTACGGCCACCAACCTGTCTGTTCTTAACCCCTGATAGCTGAACAACCTAATGATCTCACGGATATAGATTATAACACAAAATCTATCTCTGTATATCTTATTGGATCAAAACTAAATAAAGAAAATACCTGGAAAGCTCTGTGATAAAATTCTGTGTGAAGTTATCTCTCAACCCTGGAATTCTGTGATAACTTCTGGATGAAGCTATCTCTCAAATCTGGACCTCTGTGATAACTTCTGGATGAAGCTATCTCTCAATTTGGCGATAAATCAGCTGATATCTCACAGCCTCTAAATCACACACAATGAAGAGGGAACGTTCTTCACTGCAATGGAATCCTGGAACCCTTGGCTCAGTCTTCACAGAAGAATTTCTTCAATTTTCAATAATCAATAATCTATGCATAATGAATAATGGCCTCCATGAGAAACCCTTATACCCTCAAAAAGATATGCTTGCCCTAATTAGGGTTTTCTTAAATTATAATTAGGGTTTCTAATTAAAAATAGGCTAAATAATTAATATTTGATTAAATCAATCAAATATTAATATCTCCCTCAATACATGTCGGATCCTCGAACCGATCAAAGCTAGTGAATCAGGGAGTGATTCCGCACATAACCATATCAAAATAAAGGCGCTCCGCTGCATATCAAATATCCCTAAAAAGTAGGAGCTCATGCCCAATGTCTGAAATAACCTAAATGAAAACCAAATGTAGAAATTTTGTGAATCAAAGTCAAGCCAAGCTCCAATATGACCCTCTATCCATCCTATTAGCCTACGAAGGTCACATAATAGGCTAATCATCAAGACTGTCAATGTCCATGAAAAAGGGGACATGACAAATTCTCTAAATTGACACAAAATAATGTTATAAATGTATAAAAAGGGGTAAGACACATATTATATTTGATGTTCCACCAAGTATTTTATTATTTTAATGTGATGTGAATACCTTGCACTATTCATTATTTTTTAAGTTGTTATCATCGGAATATGGCCAAATTTTTATCACTATTTATTTGGTTAAACTTGGTGTTTTTATCATCAATGGTTGTGACATAAAAATCACATGGACTTGGGTATGTGATGCTTGATCAGTTTAACATTAAGAATGTTCAAGTTGTATTTGGCCTATAAATGTTAAACTGGCCTTGGTATGCTTTTAAAACAATTAAAATTTCTACCTTTATTTGTAAAACCTTAATTTAGGCATATTCCATGATTATAAGGTTGTGATAAAAAACATTGATAATTTGTTTGATCTTAAGACCTATATTATGTCAAGTAAAATGTTTAATGATTGATTAATTTGGACCTTGATTAAGTTTAAGTTCTTAATCATACTTAAATTGAATGTTACTTCAATATAAATTAGGTGAAAACTAAGTATGAATAAGTTTTTATTTTGTTTAGAGAACAAATCTAGGCTATACCCTTAACCTCAACAAAGAAGCCATGTATGAGCTAGGGAACATAGTGGCTTAATGAGAAGATAGATTTATTGGTACTTAACTATGTTATACATATATTTAACCAATTTTTGGAGATCACGGACATTATTGTTTTTTATTAATGTTAAATCTAGATTTTTTACTAGGGACCCAACCCTATACAAGGAACATGTTGACTAGGCCCCTGAGGCCAAAATAAACAATAATATTTTTAAAAAACAAGAAAAAAACCTACATCAAACCAAAAACAATAAGAAAACCACCAAATAACTACCAAAACTCAATTAATATTTAAAACCTCTTAAGGTCTCCTCCCAACTTATAATACATATTTTAAGGTCTAAATCCATCTATTGAAAATTTCAGGGAGATAGGCCAATATCCAAATCACATTCACTACACTTTTGAGCTAATAAGGAAGAAGGTCCAAATCCTTTTTGCATGCTACTCAAAATATTTATAAGAGTCCCAAGGCTAATGATGTTGTCATTAATTCATGTTTTTATAAAATCTATAATATATTTAACATTTTCCTTCATACCAACATTCTCCCTTTATAAGATTGAAACCCTATCCCTTGACCTATTCAATTAGGCAATTGTTTCTTTCTTCTCATCTTCAAAATTCTACTAGGAAACTAAGACCAAAAGAGACTTGGTTTATTCCTTCTAGGTTGTGAGTTCATCCATAAACCAGATGAGCATCACTTTTTGAAGATGTAATTCCTTTTCAATACTATCAAAATTAATGACTGACAAGAAATTCAGCCACTCTATCAAATTCAAAATTTAAACCTTTATCGAGGGTAGAGGACCTATGAAAAGGTTTTTGAATCTCCTCCACATTTCCCATAATATAAAAATCATAAATAAGAGTCTTCCACTTGTTCTTACCATATAAATCTTTATCCTTTAACAAATTTAACCCCTCCATAGCCTTTTCCTCATGAACAACAATTGGATCTTCTATAAAAGCACCTTTTTTAGGAAGAAATGCCCTTTCCTTATTAGATTTTCCCTTAGAGAAGATCATCAATTTGATATTTTAATTATCTAGGTGTGAGCTTGAAGAAACCCTATTTTTTGAATAATTTGTTTACTATAAATAGTGTTCTTTAGACCACTCAACTTAGAAGGAGCTCTAATATTAGTAGACTTAGGTTTAGATGAAGGGAAATATAGGGGAATCTTGGTCATCCTTCTAAAATAATTATAGATCATAAAAATAAATACATGATGTGAATTTTCACTCTTCTTTTCATGTTTTACATCTAAAATGGAGCTTTTAATCAAATGTAAAATGTAAAAAGGAAAGCTCAAAGGAATATTATGCTTGAAGTAACTAAGGAAAATGAAGTGAGACCAATAGACAATGTTCTACCTTCCTTCTAATGTGATTTAGAGCATAACCTACTTTACAACCTCTCCAAATGGATAAGGAAGTGTTTTTAGTCAAATCCACTTTGTGAAGGATCCAACATCTCCCCTTCTAATTAAAACTTGTCCTTTTCTTCCTAAACATTTCTCCATATTTTGAACATTTTAGTGGCTTCCATATCCAAACCAATCACTTAAGCTATAAATTCCTCCATGATTTCTATAGTGACCCATTGAAGACCACCTCTCTATAATTCCAATCCTTGAATTTTTTTTGTAAATGTGTTTATCATATCCTTCTACCATTTGCATTAACTTTGTCATTCCTCTAATTTGTAGGATCTCCTAAAACTCAACATCCTCCAATATTACATCTAGGATGAGCTCAATCCATCTATGTTTTTTGAGAACCATTTTAGGTTTCTTTACAATTACCTTTATCACTATAGGAATTCTATTTCTATCTTCATTGGAGAAAATTTATACAACAATATCCCTATCAAGTAATAATTATTCAATGCAAGCCACCATTTATCTCTCATCATCACCATAATTGTGGGAAAAATCTTTCCCAAATTTTAATATAATTACCCCATCTCCATTCAATAATATGGGGAGTTTAATACATAGGACCAAGGAGTGAGAAGTAGAGGCTAGGATGACCCTTCCATTAGGACTCATTAAATTAACATGCCCCTACATATCAAATAAAAGTAAAAACTAACATGATAAAATGTTTACAACATAAAGCATATCATGAAAGTGTTGCTAATCATTACATAATATATCTTATAAATTCTTTGGATACGCAAAATAGGAATATTTTTCAAAGAATTCCACCTTATTAGATCTGTTGACATAACTCTTTCATTTGAAAACAAGTCTATAGCCTAATTCCCTTCTTTAAACACATGTTTTATAGTGACCTTATGGAAAGACTCAATAAGAAGGTAGGCCTCCTCTATGATATGATTTATTCTATAATTTACCATATTATTTTTTAATAAAAAAATTATTATATTCAAGGAATCACCTTCTATCATAATTATATTTATCATGAGTTTTTTTTCCATCCTTAGACCCTAAAGAGTATCTAAGGCTTATGCTTAATGGTTGGTCTAAGTACCCATACCTACAACATATGATGCAATGAAATTTCCTTTATCATCCTTCACTATACACCCACATCCAAAAACACCTAGGTTCCATTTTGATGCCCTATCAAAATTTAATTTCACCCAACCTAGTAATGGGGATTTCCATTTAACTTTTTTCCTAGCTTCAATTCTTGGGTCCAAATTATTACTATATTATACCTCAATCTACAAAATGGATGTAATTCTATCTTCCTATTCATTCATTCATTCATTCATAAGGAATTACCAGAGGGGATAATTTTAAGATTATCCAAAACACTAGATTGAATTCTTTTTACCACCTTTCTTTTAGGCGGTTATTTAACCCTAAAAATCTTATTATTTTACTTGTTCTAGAGATCCCAAAATATGTGTGGTAGTGCTAATTTATATATGTTCTTAATCTTTTCATTCTTATAAGGAGGATTCTAAGCTAGCCAAAATTCTATAATAAAATGAGATTGAACATAAGAAATAAAAAATGTTCTAAAAAGAAACTCTGAACCTCCAAGGAAAAAGAGCACCCTACAAGAAGGTGTGCCGGTGATTAATTTTTTAGATTTTCAAAAAGGACATCTATTGACCAAACACATTTCCATTTTCCTTAGGTTATCAATAGTTATAATTTATTTATGAATAGAAATCCATAATAAATATTAATATTAGGGATCAAGTATTTGTTCTACATACTAGCCCAAGAATGTCTTCATAATGAGCTTAAAAAATCAATTTATAAATTTATTTGATATTATAGGATTCCTCAAATGAATCCTTCCAAATAAAATCATCCTTCTTGAGAATATGAGGAATGTGAAATATTTTAAGAATAACCTAAAGATCTTGTACCATATAATTCTCTTAAATAGATAAATTAGATCCCAACAATATTTTCCATCTTATATTGTCATTTGAAAACTCCATATAATTAGAAAATTTTCATCCATAGGAGCATTAGATTATCAATATAATATATGAGCATGGTTCCAAGGAGGTAATAGGTTTATCTAGTAACCATGTATCCTCCCAAAATTTATCTTATTTTTTGTTACCTATCTTCCATTTATGTCCCCTAATAATAAGATCTTTTTTGGAAATCATATAATTTCAAAAAGAGAACCCTATGGTAAAATTATCCTTATATAAGAATGACATCATATTTATAGAGTTCAATTATTTATCTTATAATGTTCTAATCCAAAAAGTGTTACTTGTGATGAATCTCCAAGCTAATTTGGCAATTAGTGCCAGGTTCATCCACTTAATTTTTCTAAAGCCCAAACCTTCAAAGCCTTTCGGATCATAAATTCTATCCCAAGCCACTAGAGAGAACATATTCTTCTCCTCCACACAAGACCAAATAAAAATTATCCCTAACAATACTTTGAATTTTAAACATAGACATTAAATAAATAGGAAGGCTTGCAACACACTCTTAATAAGAACTACCTTCCCTGTGAAGGAAATAAGTTTATCTTTCCAACTAGCCAACTTTTTTGAAACCTATCCAATAGAGGGTTCCAATCCATGATGACAAGTTTTATATTACTCATAGGCATGCCAAGATAAGTGATGGGTAATTATTTGATCTGGAAATCTTGTATTACCACTATTTTGTGTTGCCTATCCATTAGAGTATTAAAAAATAAAGGGAACTCTTCTCAAAACTAACTTTTTGATGATAGGAAGCTTCATAAGACAAAATCACCCTCTTTAATTATTTTTCTTCCATGAATAAGGATTCAACCATAAGAATAGTATTATCCACAAACTTCTATTGAATATTTGGTTTAATATTATGGATAGGTTTGACACCTTTCATCTCACCTTCTATGAGAGCTACCAATAGAAATGTACTAAGGGATTCTGCCATAATAATGAAAATAAAAAGGGAAATTAGGTCTTCTTATTTTATACCCATTTTAATTCTAAAGTAGCCAATAATAACTCCATTAATTAGGATATAAAACATAGAGGTAGAAATACAAGCTTTGATTAGACCCCTAAATATATCTTCAAACTCAAATTGGGTCATAACCTTGTCCAAGAACTTCCAATCTAGCCTATCAAACACCTCATTCATATCAAGCTTCAAAATCATCCCTACTTGATTAATTTTATCCATGAAATGAATTATTTCATGGATAACTATTATACCATATTAAATTTTCCTCCCAAAAATAAATCCACCTTGTTGAGCACTAATGATTTTATCCATTAATGACTGCATTCTCAAACATAGAACTTTAGTTATGATTTTATACGTAGTGTTACATAGGATGATAGATCTAAATTTAGATAAAATAGAAGGACCCTCATTTTTATGAATTAGATTAGTAAATATGGTGTTAGGCTCTTTCAATATCTATCTTGAAGAGAGAAACTCATTAACAACCTCCACCACATCTTTCTCAATGATATCCCAAAATAACTTGGACATTGTTGTTTGTCACCCATGTTTCTTATTAATAATTATATCATTATTATTGCATCTATATCAGTGGTTATAAAACAAGGTATTCAATGGGGAAAACATAGAAAGGATGAGGTTGATAAAATAAGGAAACTAAATATTAGGAGAAATGATAATAATAAACCTTGGCTTTAAAAACTATGATATTTTTGGAAGGTAAGTTCAATATCTTATCTTGGTTATTTCATTGTTTGTTTGTTTACAATTTTGTAAAAATGAGGAAAAAACATTTATAAATAAGTTTAATTATTTTGAGTAAAATAAAAAAATAAGGTTCATACAAAAAATTGGGTTATGTATGACACCCATTTCCTATTAAACTCCTTTTATTGGTGGTATGTTGTTATTTGATGTTTCTTGGGATAAAATTCATTCAGGATTTTTCTATGTGAGTTGTTTTTTAATGAAAACTATGTGACATTAAATAATTTAGTATTCACCTCACCCTTAGATGGCACTAATAGTGAATGACATAACACTATAAGTATTGTTTGGTTTAATTTAAACATGGCTTATGGATAACATCTTGGGTTTCTTGGTATTTTTATTTTGTTGTGTTCTTGTTCAACCCTATTTGGTAACACTTATCTCTCCATGATATTTTTATATTTGATCAAATCTATTGGTTTAACATTTTGGGTTTTAGGTCATTTTTATTTTTTTTTAATTTTTTCACAACATTGTTGTGTCTAGAATTAAAACCCTATCTTTATTTAGTGCAACCAAACTCTATTTGTGATTAATTATCTTTATATATTTATATCATTATGTTTTTATCTATGGAATTATTACATTCTTGTGGCCAGTGGATGGGGTGGTAAGGGCCACCAATGGTTGGAATTATATTACTTATATTTTTAGTCCCCCACATCAGTGATTGCATAATAGAATTCTATTTATAACTACTATGTATTACATGTTGGATGATTAAAGAGGTAAAGGTATAGTTGTATTGGATTTTATAAAATGACATCAAAATTTTATTGAGGCATTAAACTATGTGTGTGTCCACATCAGTGATTGCATAATAGAATTCTTTTTATAACTACTATGTATTACATGTTGGATGATTCAAGAGGTAAAGGTATA